>JAOTRO020000030.1:404683-424634 GCA_028566515.2 Pyracantha coccinea | reverse complement strand
TTAGTCCTGATTCTAGGTGGATCTCTTTTCCACTTATGTAATTTCTCTCTTTTATATAAAATTCTTTCGTTTCTTCTCAAAAAAAATTATAGGACTGTCCTGCTGGTCACTTTTGGCCGTTGCTTTGATGCCATAATAGTCACAGGGTTGGAAATATTATGCTTCCATAGCCTATCTATCTCCTCTATTGGGCCAAATTGAATCCGGATCACACAGAAAAATCTGCATGCTATATTGTAGTCAGCTTGTCATCAGTTCTCTCAATGGCTTCATATGATTCCTTTAAGGCTGAACAGAAGTTGATTGCTTTTTTGTTGTTCTATTTATTTTTCAAGATGAATCTTAATAATAAAATATGTTTGAGGTCCTGTTGCCAAAAAAGTGCGTTGTTTTTTGTTTGCCCACTCTCTCTCTCTCTCTCTCTCTCAGTGGACTAATTTTTTAGTGTCTTTTTTGTAGGGAGTGTGCTGATTGTATTATATGATTTTGTTTGGTATTGTTGTATTAGCTGTTGGACTTGTAGTCATCTCACCTTGTATTTCCTTCACTTTGTGTTTATCATAAGAGAAAAGCCAGGATCACTTTTAGTTATCTCACTTTGCGTTTTCTTATGCTTAATATGATGAGAAAGACAGGATCTCTCTCTCTCTCTCTCGCTGTTTGTTAAGTTCTGTAACTTGCTTTGTTCTCAATTATGTGCAAGCAACTTCATTTTAATAGTAAAAGCTTTGCCGCCAGTATTTAGTTTTTGTGTCAAAAGACTCAAAACATTTCCACTATAATTAAGTTTGTTTTACTTCACTGAAGTCAAGTATGATTTTATTGTTGAGACGTTTTTAGTTCATACATGTTGGTATGTCCTTTTTTATGACAAACTTGTTTGTAATATACTGATATTGTTGATTGCAGCTTGACGTGGATATTGCAACTCATATACATGTGAAGGAAGATGGACCTAAGAAGAGGTTTGCAACATATAATTGAGATAGCATTTAGCATTACAATTTCATTTGTTATTTTCTATTTCAGTTTCAGTGTTATATTCCACACCACATTGGGTTGCGGAATGAATACTCTCATCTCTGAGAAAATTTTCAGTGTTCCCGGCTCATGTTCTAGGCACATGAAGAAACCTCTCCTCATCTCTAAGCTTTCATTGGTTGCTTGATTTAGATTTGCTCATGCATTTATATTATCCATATCACCAGCTTGCTTTACATAGAGACAGCAGATCGACCTGGGTTGCTAGGAGAAATCATAAAAATCATTGCTGATGTTAATATCGACGTGGAATCAGCTGAGATTGATACAGAAGTATGCCCTTCCCTAATTGCTTTCTCTCCTCCTTTCCTCCCATTTACCCGTGGTTAACTTTCTTCTCTCGTCTTATAGGGGTTGGTAGCCAAAGATAAATTTCATGTTAGCTACAGAGGGGCAGCATTAAACAGTTCCTTGTCGCAGGTAATTGATTTGGTTCTGTATTGCCAACTCAGATTGTGTGACCTTCCGATTTAACCAATATTTTTAGCTCCAGTCTTCATTGAGAGAGCTGTTGATTACCTTCAAGTTTTAGGGTTTATTAATTTGAATTCTGCTATAACCGAAAAATAAAATAAAATTCAGGTTATGCATCATAAGAACCTTGTGCACTATCTGTTACAAGAATTTTTTTGAATTTTCAGGTGTTGGTGAACTGTTTGCGTTATTACATCCGGAGGCCAGAAACAGATATAGATAGTTACTAATACCTGGATAAACTGCATTTGTTCGTAAAGCAAACTGTAGCAAACAGTCACCTCAAAGTGACTTGCTGATGCGCTAGTTTTCGAGATTTTGAGTTAGTGTTGCTGCAGCATGGGGTATTTTCTGTATGAGTACCCAGTGATTCCTATGATTTTTATGAAAGTTAGTATGCATTTGTCTTCCGCCCGACGCCTTGTCGAGTGGTGATCAAGCAGTTCGAATACGAACTTTTGCTCCTTTTAATTCATGTATTCAGCCTTCTATGTGTCTATGCAGCAAAGACATGGTTAATGATTTAAGAGGGTTTTTTCTTTCTTTCCATTTTTGATGATTTCGTATTAAAGCTTCGAACAAGCTTTTTAGTAAAATGTCTTACAGATCGAAACTCGGCCTTTTAAAGCATAATTCAAAACATGCAGATGTTATTTTCCCGAAGACTGAAAACACACCATTAGCATCTTTCGTGGTCCTGTTCGAATCTTTTATTTTCAATTATCGCTCGTATAAAAATGAAAAATAAAACACAATTAGCTGCCTACCATGTCGTAAACCACCATGTATGGTCCACTTTATAGCACCTAAAAAGTGGGAACAACTTTTTTGGTAGGCCAAGAAAGTGATTTTCTGCTCCACCGTCGTTTGTATAAAAAAATAAAAATAAATATAAAACACACAATTAGCTTCCAATCATGTCATAAACCACCGCATATAATGTACGCACCTAAACAGTGACAACAACCGTGTTCTAGGCCCAAGTAACTTGAAAGTGAAATTTGCCATCAAAGCCAGGTGCGTTTACGTAAGGGTAATCGGAATCAAGAAACGGAATTGAATTCTGATTACTGCATATTCCGATGTTTACCGAATCTGGAGGAATCAAAATTTAGTGGGTTCCACGCAAATTTTGGAATCCAATTCCAATATTTGGCTGATTTGGATCCCCAACATAGAGAAGGTATTTGGATTCCGGATTGCTTAGGCAATCGGAATGCTAATATTTTTTCCTTTATGCCCTCACTTACTTTCATTATTTCCAAGATTATCCTTTTAACCCTAGACTGCATTTTCCTTTTCACACAGCTCCTTCCTCTCTTCTCTCAGCCGCATGCCCTTCATGTGTGATTGCTGCTTACCAATTCGAAGTTCACATCCAGCAGCTTGGAAGAATTTGCTAAAGATTTTTCGAGTCTCCATTATTTCCTTAAAAGACAGGAAGTTCTCCACCTTCAATGTGAAGGAACTTCTTTTCCCGTTCTTTTCCACCTTCCATGGAAAATTTTCATCAGTTCACTCTCTAAAACACAAGCTGAATAGTTGTTATGTTGTCTAACACATTTATAAAACTGTATCATTCCACCATATGGAATTTCAAACTGTTCATGACATACACAATCCTAAGAACAAAATGAGCACGCCTAAGCATAGCTCAAGCAACATCGAACACAAAGAGCAGGTTATAAACAATATACGCAAATCATGGTGGCTTACACTATCTTGGCTAGCATTAATACATATTTGATTTGGGACAAGGGCATTTTAGTAATCATACTAGTTTATATTCCGATTCTGCTGAATTAGTAAACAGCTTTATGGAATTCTATTCCGATTCCGGACAGTTTTAGTAAACAACTTCAACAGGAATTTGATTCTGATTCCACCTCATTTCAATTCCTCCTCAATCCAATTCCTCTCAATTTGATTACGGATTAGTAAACGTTCCCTTATAGTAATAAGAAGAGAATAACTTGCTCTCCAAGTAATACAAAGTTTAATAGAAAAAATCATCTAGATCCCAAAGAAGCTTAAGATTTACACAATTACACTGTTAAATATTAATTACTAACAACCTTTTCTTTAAACTTGCTCTAAATATTCTTAAATTGATAATTCGGTTTAGGTCAAGGAATAATCTTGAATTTTGAAGCACTGCAAAAAGGAAGGACAAGAAAATTGATCCTTACAATTTTATTTGGATACTAGTGATATTTTAGAACAATCAAATCTATCGGAGGAATTTGAACTCAATAAAAAAAACAGGCGAAGCCAACCAACTTAACCTAGAACTGCAACAAATCGTATAATTAAACACATACAAGTGATATTTTAGAACAATCAAATATATGAGAGGAATTTTAACTCGTAAAAAAAGAGACGAACACAAATCTTAACCAACTGACCTAACGCAGAACCGGAAGCAAATCTCATAATTAAACTGATCGGGACAAGCAAAGCCTACAAGAGGTATATAATGGGCTTTATTTCAGCCTACGGACGAAGCGTACCAGCCGTCCGATCTCCCGATAAACCGGCCCCCAACTTAAACCATCGGACGGCTCACGTAGTGTTTGTATTCGGTAAGCGAAAGCAGAGCGTAATTGTAGTCCTCCCATTCATGCGGTCCGCGGCGGCGCGCATTTTCGTCTCTTAAAAACTCCCATCACCTCTCCTTCTCGCTCTCACTCTCTGCAACTCCAAAATTTGTAAGGTAAATTTTGAAAACCCTTTAAATTTATCAACTTTAATACTCTGACGACTTCGAGAGGGAGTTTCCGGTAATTTGATCTGAGTTCTTAGATAACTGTCTAATATTTTGTAGCGGAATTTTGATTTGGGTCCAAAAATTCGCATGATTTTTCATATTTTTATGCAAAGATCGAGAATTTGAGTGTTTTTTCACTATAAATTTGCTGCAGAGTTGAAGGGTACCCTTTAGTTTTGAGCTGTAATTTGTAAGGTTTTCGCTTTCGGAAATGGAGGGTACCCTCTAATTTTGTAATGCAAGAGGGGATTGAAATTGAACATTATATCATCATGGAGGCAGAGCCTTCCGGTGAATGCGGAGGTAAGGTAGTGGACTCGAATGTGGCATTGGAAGGCGAAAGCTATGGACATTGTGTCGTAGAGGATGTTGAAGTTCCGGTGGTGTTGGATGATGGCAAAGAGGGAGATGTGGAGATTGACTTGTCACAATTAGTAGGAGGTGGGGTTATAGAGCCCACATTGGGTATGGAGTTTACTTCCGAAGACGATGCTAGGAATTTTTACAATGCGTATGCTAAACAAACGGGGTTTGGCATTCGCGTGAACTCGTATTACCGCTCCAAGAAGGATAATTCGATTATATCTAGGGAGTTTTGTTGTTCTAAAGAAGGGTTTCGCCGGGAGAGAAATGCAAAGAGAGTTTCGGGTGAGGATGCGAAGAGAAGGCGTGCTAGGGCAATCACTAGGGAAGGTTGCAAGGCGCTGATGACTGTGAGGAAGCGCGACAATGGGAGATGGTATGTGGTGAAACTAGAGAAGGACCATAATCATGAGCTGGTCACTCCTGCTATGCGGCATTTTCTTAGGTCGCATAAGCAGGATTTTGATCCTGACAAAATTTGTAGCAACTCTTTCAGTTCTCCGGGATTGTCTTTGGATGCTTCCGCAGATGTCTTGGCTGATTCTGGCAGTTTTGGAAAGATGGCATTTGCTGTGCAGAGTGATGTCAATTATATCGGAAGAGGCCGGTTGAGCACTTTTGGCATCGATGCCCAAAGTTTGCTTGGGTTTTTTAAGGTTATGCAAGCGAGTGATCCGGCATTTTACTATGCAATACAGGTTGACGAAGAAGAGAGGCTGAGTAGCGTCTTTTGGGTTGACACAAGATCAAGGATCGCATACAACTGTTTCTCTGATGTTGTGGCCTTCAATACTACCTATCAAGTGAACCAGTACAAAATGCCATTTGCACCGTTCACTGGAGTAAATCATCACAAACATTCAGTTCTGTTCGGTTGTGCATTGCTTGCAGATGAGTCCGAATCTACCTTCATTTGGCTCTTCACAACTTGGCTTGAGGCAATGTCTGGACGGCAACCAGGTCTAATTATAACCGATTATGATCCAGCTATAAGTCGAGCAGTGCAACAAGTTTTTCCTCAATCAATTCATCGATATTGCAAGTGGCATATCATAAGCAAAATGCCTAAGGAAATGGGACATGTGTATAGTGTAACCCCAAGGACTTTTCAAGTTGAATTTGATAGATGCATTAACAAGAGCGAGACACCTGATGAGTTTGAATCAGCTTGGCAGATGCTTCTTGATAAGTACAATCTTAGAGAGAGTGATTGGCTTCAATCGCTTTATATTGATCGCAAATTGTGGGTTCCGGTATACATAAGAGACGCATTCTTTGCCGGGCTGTATGCTGCCCAGCGGAGTGGAACTGTGAACTCGCTTTTTGATGGCTATGTGAATGCTGGAACTACCTTACAAGATTTTGCAGAGCAATATGAGAAGGCTTTAGATGAAAGATATGAGAAAGAAGCAAAGGCAGAGTTTGAAACTTTTTATACTAAACCGGTTCTAAAAACACCACTTCCTGTGGAAAAGCAAGGAGCAGACATCTACACAAGAAACATGTTCACCATATTTCAGGACGAAGTTTTTGAATCCCTCGTGTTTGCTGTGAAATTAAGTGCAGAGGACGGAGGAACAAGAACTTATGAGGTAGCAAGATTCAACGAAGAACATAAAATTTATGTCGTAGATTTTAACATAGCTGAACAACTAGCTAGTTGCAGTTGCCAGATGTTTGAGTTTGAAGGGATCCTCTGCAGACATGTGCTTGCAGTGTTTAAAGCCACAAATGTCTTTACACTCCCACCGTGTTATATCTTAAAGAGATGGACCCGAAATGCGAAGGAAGAGGCTATGTTGGATGTCCTTCCGTGTGTCGAATTACAGGGTAATTCTCAGAAGGGCAGGAACTTGCAATACAATGTTCTGTACCAGGAAGCCATTAAATGTGCAGAGGAAGGGATGGCATCTGACCAGATTTTGAAGGTGGCACTCAACGCATTAAGAGAGGCTAGGGTAAAAATTGCTGGTGCAAAGCAAAACGCCATGAAATCCATGCCCCAAAACTAGAAACTAGGGCTAGGACAAGCCATCAAGGGAGATGGCGCTGCAATTGCAAGACAGGTAGGCTGATAGTTCCCATCGACCACCAGAAAGGAGACTCGTTTGAAGAAAATGACTTCAACAAATACATGTCAGACCAGTGATTAAGGATTCAGATTAAAAAAAAAATGCAGTTGTAAGTTACTTTTGTTGAGATAGTCATTCCTCTGTGTCGAACATCTGCACCTTCTCTTACATGGTTTTCTCTCTTTTGCAGGACAACAAAAACAACGTTTGCCAACGCAGCAAGTAGATGGGAGGATATAAGACTGACATTCATTCAAGTTCGAGGTTTTTCTTTCTTTTTCTGGTTTCCATTTTCCTCTTGAAATAAGTTTCATTGATCTGCACTGGGTTTCCGTAACATGAACTTTGCGTTAAGGTGTCTTTATATCTTTGAAGAGATTTCTATAAATTCGAAAACCCTAATTCCTTTTAATTGGTAAACATTTCAAAGAAAGAACAAACAGGGAGCAGTAAAGAGTTGAAAGAAATCGGGGTTAAATTCATCATCCAAAATACATAGAATCATTAGGTGGAAGGTTACATCTTACAGAATAGTGTTCGGACTCCCTCTATCAGCAGCCGAGGGAAAGGATCAAACACCCATCCGACATCAATATCTTGGTGTTCTACTAACCGACCAAAACCTAATGATTAGAATGACATTTGTGGATGATACAAAGGAGAAGACCTAATGTCCACCCCGACAGCAACACACAAACTGTAGAACCCAAAACATAAACTCAGGTTACATTCCTTCATTTCACAAGTTTCACAGGCTTGTTTCTCTTTACCATATCAGCTTTCGACTCCATCTTCACTGGCAAAGGAGCTGAGAATAACAAATACTCATTCCGAGCCTGACCATGGCCTTTGGTTTCGTAAAAATCTTCTCTTCTCGGAATCATTCTGGCTCTAGGGTTTCTTTCCCCATCACTACTGGCCTCTGGTGATCCACCATTCTCCGTGAGTGCCTCCTCGTCATCCTCCTCAGTCTCCTGAACAAAGGCTTTAATTTCTTCAACCTCACTGCAAAGATTCCCAATAAGATCTCCATGATCATCACCAGAATCACTCCCATCCCCACTCAAAACTGGTTCATCGGAGTTGCTAATGACCCGATACACATTCCCATTTTCCGCAAAGCTCACATTTTTCTTGACCTTAGGTTGAAGCCCATGCCTTTTCACCAACACCCCATTTTTAAATCGAAGTCTAAGGTTTTCTTCATCTTCATCACTGACATGCTGAAACCCTTCAAGCTCCACATCTTCCTCATCATTCTCCGAAACTCTAGCAAACCCACGAATCTTCTCGATCCTATCCCTCAAATTCTCAATCTTCTCCCTCTGATCCCTTCCCAAATTGCCACCGCACTTGGCGGGCAAAACCCGTGATTTGTTAACATTTTGACCAAACCTCACATTCTTCACTGCTTTCAGTGAAAGCCCATGCCTTTTCATAACAACCCCATCAATGAACTCCAAAAACCTTACCAAATCTCTGCTAATCAACCTCTTCCCATCCCTAACAATCGGATCGCCGCTCTGGAAACAAAATGCACAACCAAAAACCTCTAAAAAATAACAAAAAAGGCAGTAACTTTATAAAAAAATTAGTAAAATTGCAATTTACCCATGAAATTATTTACCTGAATCGAGTCAAGCTTGAGAAGTAAATCGATGGATTTCTGAGAAATGGCGTGAAAATTCAAGTGGGTTTCACTGGAAATCGAGGATTTGAGAGAGGTGAAAGCAGACTTGATGAATGCGAGGTCCTTGAGCTGCCTGAGGGTTTGCGATCTGCGAACGAGGAAAGCACGGAAGTGGGTTTGAATCACTCGGGCGGCGGAGTCTCTGAGAGACCACGAGTACGGAGAGTGGGAATGGTGGGAGGAGGAGGAGTAGTGGTGGAGGGAGGCTTCGAGGGCTTCGATGCGGGAGAGGAGGGAGAAGATAAGTTGGTCTTGCTGTTCTTGGTGGTGGAAACGATGTTTTGGGTGGTGGGATTTGTGGGTGTGGTGATTGGGGTGGGGAGAGTAGGGATCTGGTGGGTTAGATTGGAGGAGCTGAGAAGCGAGGGCCTGGAGAAGTGGGTCCGTGGCTGCTGGTGGTGGTGGACAGGGGTGGTGGGATTGGGTGCAGCAGCAGGTGTTGTAGGAGCTGGTGCAGCAAATGGCGGTGGCGGGGGGTTGGGATTGGTGGTGGTGAGGGTGAGGGTGAGGATGGTGGAGGTGGTGGTGGGAGGCCATTTGTGGAAGCCAACCAAGAGGGTGAAGTTTAGGAAGGAAATGATGGGTTTATGGTAGAGGAAATGGGGGTTTGGTTTTTGCGTAGAATTTGATTCCAATGACATAGATGCTGTCCAAGTAGCAATAAACTGCAAAATTTGTAAATTTAAGGAGTTGGATGATCCGATGATTAAAGCATGCGACTTTATTACACTTTAGATCAGAAAGTGATGTGAGTATCACGTGGCATGGGCCCCAGGCTGATGGTTTTTCTTTTGTTGGTCTTTGTATGGTCAACGGCTTTTGAGTCCATTTGGTTAAGTGGCCCTACATGTCCTTATATTTGGGCCCTTTTGGTCTGGTTGGGACCCAAGTAAGTGCATTGGGTCAATCAAAGGTCCAAAATTCCAAATTGAAATTGGTTTGAGAAATTCCTTTGGTTAGTTCTGAAGTTCGAATCTAAGGTCTCTCAATTAAAAGTGAAGAGAAATACTTTTGAATAGCACTAAGTAGCTGGTTTAAGAAAATTTACGCTATCATGTGTTTACTAACATAAAAGAACTTAAGCATACGAAATTCTTTTCACAAATTTTTAATTTAATACATAAATGATATGTTTACTTACTAGAATTGAGTATGAGAAAAGACTCAAAGAGAAAATCATTACAACCTTGGAGTTTTCACATTTTTACAAATTTTATTAGGATTCGAGAAAACATATGTGAGTCTTGCCTTTGAATCAATGCTCATATACTCTCAAAGTTGGAAATGTGGGATCAACTAAAAGGACTAGTTGATTTGATTCTTATTTTTCACTTTCTCTATTTCCAAGTTCATCGATCTCATACTCTCTCATTTTTTATAAGGTGATGTTAGACAGATCATCTATTAATTATATTTTGCAAATCATATAATACGGCAGTTGTTTGATTTTTTCTTTAAATCGTTAAAGAAAGACCTCCAATCATCGAATGATATGATTTATAAAACATAATTTTAAAACAAGATAAACATGAGGAATTGATGAAATCAGGAGTTTTGGTTGCTAGTTTCACCAAAATCTGAACTAACGGTGGTCATCGCTCGTGATCAAATGACATGTTTACAAGTGGACGGTGCAAATAAAACGATCCAGAGATATAAGCCCGTGCAATCATACATGGAATATAATATATATATATATTTTTTAGACATTAATATTTTTACACTAAGAGAAGGAGAGTTCGGCAAAGCCACACAATGGGCAGCCTAATTTAGTATCGAATTCTTCATTCACGACATTCGAACCTAACTACTACTAGACAGTAGTACTGAGTAGTTATATGAAATATAACATTAAAACCGTCAATTTATTTAAAGTAATAATTTAGGCTGAAAAATAGCTCCAATCGATGCCGGTTTGATCCGAAATTTGTTGCCATTTTCTTTATATTTACTATTTTATTTATGAAAAATTAATACAGATTGAAGAGAGATCCAGATCCAGTGCAATTGCAGAAACCATGCAAATGTTGCACTCAACTGGCTCTAAATTAGTCAAAATAGTTTACTCATCGTAATTAACAAATAAAGGCATGCCATGTGGATCATGAGGTAACCAAATCAAAATTTGCGTTTAAACCTTAAGATTTGACTATAATAGTTAGTGTAATTGTATTTTTCTTTTTAAAAAAAATGATATTATGTCCACTAAAAAAGAGGAGATGGATTTAGCCTCATAATATGCTAATAATAATATGGTACAAATTCACCTTTTGCGAGAACCGAGCCTAATACCTTTCACTTACAAGTGAAGAGGAATACCAGTGGACCGTAGTGGCAGTTAGGGTAATTGTTTTATATAATATATTCACATGAAGAGAAATACTAAAAGGACTCTCCATGGACTATCTGTCATCTCATAGTTTAACTTGAATTCCAGTGCCAAATGTGGAGTGGCACAGAGTCCATGTAGAGTCTCATTTTTATCATTTTTCTTCACATGAATTTATTTGACCCTCAAAGAGTTATTACATTAAATACTTGTAAGTATTGTAGTTAATTTCTAAACTTTAAAGTCGATTATTATTGAAATATCAATTTTTTGTTCCTTTTCACAATCAACATTCTAAATTACTTTTAGTTGTTTTTTTAATAAGAAGATTCAAATTCGGATAAAGACAAGAAACTTAGCTAAATGACAATACTTAGTTGAACAAAATGACACAACCTTTTCACATGGTCCTACGTTATTCGATCCAAATACCCTTATAATAAAATCACATGTGTAATACTTCATTTTTGGAACGAAATAGTAGACATAGTAACTTAACTAAGAAGAACGATTTATGTGAAATGCATTCATCATCACCGACGTATTAATCCACTAATACACTGTCATGTGTAAGTTCTTTCTCACGTATTAAAGGGTACTTCGGTGGAACATTTCATGTAAGATGTAGCCCCAGGTACGGGTGTACCTCAACTGTCATATGAATCAGAAGTGCAAAGTGCATTTAGTAAAAGAAACAGAGTGAGGTCCGTGATCAATGGAAACTGATTGAGAGAGAGAGAGAGAGAGAGAGAGAGAGAGAGAGAGAGAGAGAGATAAGAAGGCAGATCCTTATAATCTCAGCGGTATCCGCATCATATTCACAAACAAACGAACGAGTCTCAGTGGCTCAGTGACTTAGAAACTCATACACTCAAGAGTATCGTCTTCTTCTTCTGAGAGAACATTTTACAGCAATGGCAGCTTCCCAATTCTCTGCAACTCGCAGCGGACCAGAGGCAGTGTGGCATTGCAAGTCGCAATCCAAATTGATCGATTTCTGTTCCAGGAAGAACAAATCCAAGCTTTTGTTCACAAGGACCTCGAATCGGAGGCGGTCGTTTTCCTTCTCCGTGAAGAACGTTCTGGACAGGCCTCACGAGCTCAAGGATCCGATCATCGAACAAGGTCCTCCTCCTCATCTTCGTCTATCTTCTTTGATGCTTTGATTGTTCGTCACTCTACCTTGCTAGTTTCAGAAAAAGGTTTGGTACCCACCATCTAGTTGTGATTAGTTTACATAAAAATGTATTAAAGATCCATGCTTTGTTCATCTGGTGATGATAATTTACTATCTGTGTTTCCAATCAAACTTAAATTTTGAGGAGTTTTTGGACATGGGGTTTGTTAATTAGATGGCTGAGAGCTTGAAAATCATCTGGTTAAGCTGGATTTTAGCTATCTTGAATAAATAGATGGCGCACGTTAGCTGATGGGTTTCGGATCATTTTTTGATGCTGACATGGTAAATATGTGATTGGTTTGCTGGGAGGGTTTAGGATCATCCCCATCAATTTCTCAATTTTGAGATATATATATTGGAGAGATTGTCTTTCTTTCTTATGTTTTGATGTAACGATTCGAGATATTGTGTTGTACTCAATTTAGCACTCTCTATTTTTTACTTAGATGCTGCAAGCGCATTCAGCTCATTCACACCAGATGCTGCATCCATCGCTTCAAGCATCAAATACCACGCAGAGTTCACCCCATTGTTTTCTCCGGAGCAATTTGAGCTTCCAAAGGCCTTCTATGCAACTGCACAAAGTGTTCGTGATGCGCTCATTGTTAACTGGAATGCAACAAATAATTACTATGAAAAATTGAATGCAAAGCAGGCATATTATTTGTCAATGGAATTTTTGCAGGTTTGTCATCAATTCCCTGTATTTGTTTCTCACAAGTATGGATGTGCATTTCTGTCACCTATAGGCTGCAGTATGCCTCGTTTCATAAAGTTCTGTTTTTGTAGGGTAGAGCGCTGTTAAATGCCGTTGGTAATTTAGAGCTAGATGGTGCATATGCTGAGGCTTTAAGCAAGCTTGGACACAAATTAGAAAATGTTGCTAACCAGGTGAGGTTCTGGCTAGTCTCTTACTTTTTCGTCAAAATTTTGTTATAGACATTCATATTAATTTTGCATTATTAGCAACTGTGCACTTCTATTAATTTGTCTGTTATGGCTCTCTTTCTTCTCTGCATACTTTGTGTTTGTGTGCTGGTGCAACCAACTTATATAGATTATTTGATTATAGGAGCCGGATGCTGCACTTGGAAACGGGGGTCTTGGGCGGCTTGCCTCTTGCTTCTTGGACTCTTTGGCAACTTTAAATTATCCGGCTTGGGGTTATGGACTTAGGTACAAGTATGGCTTATTTAAACAGCGAATTACAAAAGATGGTCAAGAAGAAGTCGCTGAGGATTGGCTTGAGGTATGCATGCTTTCTGTTTTTATATTTTGCTTCAACTACTTCACTTTCTTTAAAGGTTTTTGGTGAAATCGTTATTTCTTATTAGTTGCTGAATCTTGCAGATGGGCAATCCATGGGAGATTGTGAGAAATGATGTCTCCTATCCAATAAAATTCTATGGAAAGGTTGTTACTGGATCGGATGGAAAACGACATTGGATTGGGGGAGAAGACATAGATGCTGTTGCCTATGATGTTCCAATACCAGGATACAAAACTAAAACGACGATCAACTTGCGGCTTTGGTCAACGAAAGCTTCATCACAGGATTTTGATTTATATGCTTTTAATTCTGGAGAGCACACGAAAGCATCTGAAGCTTTAGCAAATGCTGAAAAGGTATTGTGCTCCTTTCCTTTTGGTTTTCTTTATTTTCCAATTTCCCTTTTAACTGCTCCAAAGAAAACAGGTTTGTGTCCGCTCATGGTTTCATAAATCTTTCTTGTAATCAATGTGGTTTTCATCAGCCCTCAGTCGATTTGATCCAAAAATATAGATTTCCAGTTTTATATCTGTTTTTCCAATGATTAACAGATTTGCTACGTACTTTATCCTGGGGATGAATCAATGGAGGGCAAGACACTTCGTTTGAAGCAACAATATACTTTATGCTCTGCTTCTCTTCAAGATATCGTTGCACGTTTTGAGAGAAGATCTGGAGTAAATGTCAAATGGCAAGAGTTCCCCGAGAAGGTCGCAGTGCAGATGAATGATACTCATCCAACCCTCTGCATCCCTGAACTGATGAGAATTTTGATTGATTTGAAGGGCTTGGACTGGAAGGAGGCGTGGAATATTACTCAAAGGTAACACCTTTTGTGATTATGTAGGAAGACTTGTTAGTGGTACATGCTTAAGTGTAGCAACTTCTTTTGCCTTACATCCTGTCACATGTGTTCTAGAACGGTTGCATATACAAACCATACTGTTCTACCTGAGGCCTTGGAGAAATGGAATTTGGAACTTATGGAGAAACTGCTTCCTCGACACATTCAGATCATAGAGATGATTGATGAGGAGGTAAAGCAGGACTGTGTACTAAATTTAAACAGTTCTTAACTTTGGAGATTTTAAATTTACGGATTTCTTGTGTTTGCAAATTCTTCAGCTCATTCAGACCATAATTTCGGAGTATGGCACAGCAGACTATGATTTATTAGATAAGAAACTTAAGGAGATGAGAATATTAGAAAATGTTGACTTGCCAGCCAAATTTGCGGATTTGATTGTTAAACCCAAAAAGAGTTCCATTACTGTTCCCAGTGAAGAAATTGAAGATTCAAAAGAGGAAGATGAGTCTGCTGATGAAGAAAACGTACCTGTGAAGAAACACGAAGAGGAAAAAAAGAAAAAGGTGGTGGTTGAACCACCAAAGTTAGTACGTATGGCAAATCTGTGTGTTGTGGGTGGTCATGCAGTAAATGGTGTTGCTGAAATACACAGTGAGATAGTGAAAGATGAAGTATTTAATTCATTTTTTAAGGTAAGCCTTGACAGTTTTAGTAAAGAGGCTCTTTCAAGGTTCAAAAATTGCTCTTATTATCGCTCTCTAACCTGCAAATTTGGCAGTTGTGGCCTAATAAATTTCAAAACAAAACAAATGGTGTGACACCGAGAAGATGGATCCGCTTCTGTAATCCAGATTTAAGTAACATTATAACGAAGTGGATTGGCACAGAAGACTGGGTCTTAAATACTGAAAAACTGGCTGAATTACGAAAGGTAAAAAGCATAAGAATAAACAATATGGAGTTTATGTTGACTTTTGTATAAATTTTGCAGTTTCGGTGGTATGGCCAATACTTATCTCAGTTATTTGATTTTGTCATAGTTTGCAGATAATCAGGACCTCCAAACCCAATGGAGGGAAGCAAAAAGGAACAACAAGTTGAAAGTTGTGTCGTTGATCAAAGAAAGAACTGGATATTCAGTCAACCCTGATGCAATGTTCGATATACAGGTATTTTCTATGCATTCAAATCTCCTCCAAATGTGTATTAAATAGATGGAAGCCTGCACAGCCAACTTCACGCATAGTTGGTTTATTCAATGCACAAATTTCCTTGTGTTTCTCATCACGCCTCAATCAAAGTTTTCTTTTCTTATTCGCATGCTTCTGTTCAGGTGAAGCGCATTCATGAATACAAGCGACAACTGATGAACATTATGGGAATTGTTTACCGCTACAAGAAAATGAAAGAAATGAGTGCTTCGGAAAGGAAGTCAAAGTTTGTTCCACGAGTTTGTATGTTTGGAGGAAAAGCATTTGCTACGTATGTGCAAGCCAAGAGAATCGTGAAATTTATCACAGATGTAGGGGCAACAGTGAATTGTGATCCCAGTATTGGTGATCTACTGAAGGTATGGATATCTTTGGTGTTAAAGAGTGTCCTGGCATTAACAACTTGATAAAAACAAGTGATTTGCAATGCTTTATTGACTTACAGTAAATATAAGTTGGCTCTGTAAAAGAACAAACACACACAATATCTTTACATGCGTGCATTTTGGATTTTCTGTGAGTTCATCTGAATTACCGACCCACTAATTTATATTATCGATTATCATATTAGGTTGTCTTCGTCCCAGATTACAATGTCAGTGTTGCTGA
Source organism: Pyracantha coccinea (assembly GCA_028566515.2). Taxonomy (NCBI): domain Eukaryota; kingdom Viridiplantae; phylum Streptophyta; class Magnoliopsida; order Rosales; family Rosaceae; genus Pyracantha; species Pyracantha coccinea. The sequence goes on along the minus strand of JAOTRO020000030.1, from coordinate 408,820 downwards.
ACAGTTAATTCCTGCAAGTGAGCTCTCACAGCACATCAGGTAATGTGGTCTTATTCGTTATATGATTCGTACTTCTGCTGGCCACATGGGTCTGCGAGGGGCAAGTGGAGAAGCATCAGGAATTGGTTTTAAAAAAAATTCCACTGCTTAAGTTTTAAGCAATAATTGATATTTTAGTAAGAAAAAGGGGTTTGGCTGGGTTTGCGAGAATAGCCAAGAGTCAAATTCAAGCATATTAGCTGGGGAAGTTATAGTTTTCGCCGTAGCCAACTTGAAGTACATCGATTACACTTGTAACTTGTAGACTAGAAAGTTCAGAGCATTGTGTATTAAACTAACAATCTAGGTGAGACTTCCTTGTGCTGGATAATATATCATGGGATCTTACTCGTACAAGGAGTGGAACTTGAGTGGGAATGACTTCAATGGAACTGATTGAAGCTAAACATACACGCAAACCAACTGTTATGTTATTTCGACCTTTTTTCAATTGTTATTTATTTGTAGTACTGCGGGGATGGAGGCCAGTGGAACCAGCAACATGAAGTTTGCAATGAATGGCTGCATCCTAATCGGGACTCTGGACGGTGCCAATGTTGAAATAAGAGAAGAGGTTGGAGAAGACAACTTTTTCCTATTTGGTGCTAAAGCTCATGAGATTGCTGGGCTGAGAAAAGAACGAGCCGAGGGGAAGGTTTGTCTCAATGACCAAATTGTTACTTTCATTCCCATGTTACTGTTTAAGAACTGCCTTTGTGATGCAATTTTTTGATGTCTCTCTTTATGCAGTTTGTTCCAGACCCACGTTTTGAAGAAGTCAAGGAATTCATCAAAAGCGGTGTTTTTGGGTCAGACAATTATGACGAACTGATTGGATCCCTGGAAGGAAACGAAGGATTTGGCCGTGCAGATTATTTCCTCGTCGGCAAGGACTTCCCCAGTTACATAGAATGCCAAGAGAAGGTTGATGAGGCATATCGAGACCAAAAGGTGAGATAATTCGCGGCATACATTCCTCCTTGGTACTGATACATCGCCGGCATACATTCACTCTGCTGAATCTCAACATGTTTTATAGCCCCGAGCAATGTTTTGAGTTAATTCTCGGCTAATGTTTTTACCTGATGTTTTCGGGTGACAGAGATGGACGAGAATGTCGATCCTGAACACAGCAGGCTCGTACAAGTTTAGCAGTGACAGAACCATTCACGAATATGCTAATGACATATGGAACATCAACCCCGTCGAGTTGCCATAGAAGTTTCTGCTCGTAACAAAACACGGTCTTACCACGTCGTTGTGATGATCCTCGGCTTTTATTGTTCCCTCCCTCTCTCTCTCATGTAAAGGTAAACTGCTCGGAATAAAAGGGCAGCGTTTGGTTGCTACACTATTACCTTAAATGCTCGGGAAAAAATTGGTTTTTTGAAATAAGCACCACCATCTCGTTTGGTTCAGTAAGAAATTAGTTTTTTTTTTTTTTTTTTTTGTAACACGAATACAATTTGTAAGAGGGACAATGTACTGGAGCAAAAACAAATGAGTTAGCTCTCGTTTGGCACACCGTGTAGCACCTTGGATGGTACTAAATAATACGAACCTAGTGTTTGTTGTCCTCATGTATAAATTAATCGCTGGATAAAGTTAGCCGCTTGATGGCTTGTAGTACTCTATACACCTGCTAGTTAGTACGCTAAAATAGCTTGGTATAATATAGTAATTCCAATTTGCAATTAAGCCTACCCCTACGATTAGGTTGGGCCGGTCAATGACCTACAAAATAGGATTGATCCCCGCTAAATGTGAATTAAAATACTACAAACGATTCTAATACACAAGAAGAGAGATTCAAAGTAAAGTACAAGAAGCGAACATGTTACCCTTACAGTGACCAACTAACCTAGTCCGCATCTGCATTTTCATGCCCATTTAGGATGTTTGTCTAGTCTTTTAGAAGAAAATGAAGACTGTCCCTGAGCTGTAAGTGCAATGCAAGACTTGTATCTTGCTTTCTTGCACATTGGTTCTCGTAAATTTTAATGAATTGTGGGCAAGTAGAGAGAGAGAGAGAGAGAGAGAGAGAGAGAGACAAAGTCTCACATCTTAAATTGTTTTTTTAGAGAGCATTGCAAGCACATGGCCAGAAGAGTACAGAGATTGAATCAAGTAGTGATCCCATCTACACTCACATGATCTACCATTTTTTGTGTGCATATCTATGGCACAAAAGTTTTGCATATTCAATTTTTTGTGTGCATCTCTGCAAGTGGCTGGGCAACTTCACTCCTCTCATGAACCTAAGGAAAAACATAAAAAAAAAACCACTCCAAGCCAACAAGGCTCTTTGTTTTGCGAGAGTCATGCGGCAGGGGGGAGGAGGGAGGTCTATTGTACGTAGTCTTATCTCATGTTACTCTTAATTATAGCGAGTACTAAATTTTCACTATCATATAAATACGTACTGAGTTATTTGTGTATCTGTACTTTATACGTGTTTGTGCCCTAAAAAGTCGCTTATTTGAAGATTACTGAAAGCCAAGCTTATAAGTCAAAGATTGGAGTTCTTAGAGCCTTGGATCTAGGATGTAACTAGATGTTTGAGTTTGAAATGCACTTTAAGTTGTGCAGTTGGACTGCTTTCGTTTGGGCCAAGGCAAAGGCATCTCTAGTTACTTGCAAAAGAAGATTGATACATAGAGGGAAAGAAGTAAACAGTTTGTATGTCATGGTTTATCATGTATTCTGTATAACTGTCTTATTAGGGTAGTTCTCACACCAAGTGAGACCATAGAATTGAGTAGAATCAAAATATAAAGGGGTCCCGTACTTTGTAAGAAGTGCCCTATGAATGACATGGTCGGGACACTCTACGCAAGTTTTATTTAAAAATTATTTAACTGTCTCTATCCTCACCAGCGTTTTTCACACTGTGAACTTCATTTTCAATCACCATCCCCACAAAGTGGCCAAAACAATGTGGTAGAAAAAGGTCACCAAGATGAGGTGTTCTGTTCAAACTTTGTGGACTTAAAAAGCAAAAGAATGGAAAAAAGAAGGTAAAAAAGTAACATTTCTGCTCATCTGCTGCTGTATATTGATAGTTTTTCAAATGTAATACAGTTCTAAAGGACAGAAAATTCATATTTCAGGCAATAAGTTCCAAAAATGTATCAGTCAGCTGCAGTTTTGGAACCATATATGATTATATTTCCACACGGATAGTAAAATCCAGAAATTGGACAAAAAATTCCTGGGTTGCTACCTAAGCTGTAAAGAGAAGCTTTACCACTTGAAACTTCAAAGGCTGCTTTTGATGGAATCACTTCTCAGTTGGGCATCAGGCCCATCAACAGCTCCTGCTTACGTTCATTTCCAGGCCACCAGGACTTAAAATCAACATCACCATTTTCGATTGGATGGCTAAGATCACATGCATCGCAGATGTCGGAAATCTGCTGCTTCAGCACTCTGGACTCTTCTGCACCTGTCTCGGGGTCTTTGCCGAAATGAACTCTCTTGTGGCCACCCAACGCTTGGCCTGTTGCGAACACCTTCAAGCAGATGGAGCACGTGTGACCCATATTCTCAATAACTCTTTCCGTCTTCTCTTCTGCTGCTGAATTGTCACTGCATTCAGGCTTGGCAAGCTTGCAACTGTACTCCATCTCCAAAAACGTGTTAATCAGAATTCTATCTTCATAATCCTCAATATTTACCACAGAAGTGGTGTTGGTTGATTTGTAAAATCTTTGGTGGCCGCCAAGTGCCTGATACGTGCCAAAAAAACATTGTTGCAAAGCCTGCACAAAAGACTTCAGATTCAGTAGCATATAACTTGGGTTTATTGTTCAAACCCGACTTCATTGATCCGAATGCAGTTATATCCGATTCTACTTCCTCGACGATATCCACATTCATTTCATTTCAGTATCACACAACCCAAATACAGACTCCTCATCCAGTCTCGGCCTCTTATATCCTACACCCCTGAAGAACCTATCTTCCATTTCGACATTCATTATTTGCAAACCCATAATTATTTTCGCTAAATCCAAAAAAATTTCTTCTCAACAGAGACATTCTTACAATCAGAAATGCAATCAACCAATTTCACAGTATCATCACAAACAGAAACAC
>JAOTRO020000030.1:338310-348792 GCA_028566515.2 Pyracantha coccinea | reverse complement strand
TTTTGCTACCTAACTAGGTTTTAACGAGGCGTCCATCCTGAGCTGATCATATTCTTGTGAGCTCTTCTACTTGCGTTCAAAAGACGTATAGTTTTGACTTAATGCAACTTCTCATTTTTCTTCTTAGTCTATAGGTTTTTCTCCCAACTTGGGTTTTACCATAGCAATGTTTTGTGAGTTTTACTTTTTTATGCATTCTTCCGTTGATATGAGACTCATATTCGCTCATTGTGCCAACGACTTCATCAACTGTACTTGCTTCACCACTGAAGACCTGATACGCCATTTACTTGAGTATTTACACACTCAAGGGGGAGTGTTGCAGTCCTATTAAATTAGGAATGTGATTGTGTAAATCCTAGTAGATCTAGGAATCTCTCTTATATTCCTATTAGGAGTTGATTATCTATTAAGAGTTGTAATCCTAAAACGGTAAAGAATTAATGTTCCTTACTACTATAAATAAAGGCACAATGGGGGTGAAATAGAACACAACCTCACAATTACACATCTCTCTCTTTTCTCTACTATTGCCACCCCTTTCTCTCTGCCCTCCATAATCGTTCAGTAAATTATGCTTACAATAAAAAATATATTAAGATCGGGTGAAATATATAAAATGAAATCGATTTATCAATGGAATCTACATATATTAATTCTTAAAAACATATGATTAGCACATTTTCTTCTTTGCCTCTTCCGCTTGCTTGCCCTATGATTTCATCCATTCAACAAAATTCTTCAAGATCTTGTTAGATTGGCCGCTGCCTTCAACATTGGCGATGGCCAATTCCTTCAGCTTCAAAGCTCTTTCGTTGAAATGTCTGTCTCTAAGCAGTTGTTCCAACTTGTTATTGATTTCTCCTTTTGTGATGATGCCAGTTTCTTTCTTTTCGACTTTCAATCCCACCTTCCAAACGTCACAAATGTAGGTCTCATTACTGAACTGGTCTGCAAAGTATGGCCAGCACAAGAAAGGAACCCCACTGCTTAGGCCTTCTAGGGTAGAGTTCCAACCGCAATGGCTTAGGAAGCAAGCAATCGAAGGATGAGCCAGAACCTTCTGTTGAGGTGCCCAACCCACCACCCGACCTCGAGAGGCTACTCGCTTTTGATATCCTTCCGGGTAGGGATCACTTGTCGTGTCAGTGATATCTGGCCTCACGACCCAGAGAAATGGCCTCTCCGATAATTCAAGAGCCAGAGCCAATTCTTTGAATTGGGTTGGATTAAAAATTGTGAAGCTGCCAAATGCAACATAGATCACTGAGTTGGGTGGCTGTTGATCCAACCACTCTAAGCAAGTTGAGTCTTGCGGCCAGAAGTAGCCTGCTGAATTTCCAAGCTGTCTGTTCGCCAAGAGCGGGCCTATTGGTAGAATCTCGGGTGCAAAGGTGAATGTTGCTGGCTCAAGATCATACGCAGAGTTGCAAAGAAGCCAGTCCGCCACTTGCACAGCCTTGTTGCATTTTACCATGTTCTGAAACATGATTTTCTGAGTGGTTTTATTACCAAGACATGCCCAGATAAAGTCTGCAGTTTTCATGGTGGGCATGTTTGGTGCCAACTGAATCACCTGGTTTTTCAATATGGTTCCTGCCATGAGTGAATAAAATGAATGATTATGGAAAGACCATCAACACAGAATAACAGTTGCATTTCCTATTACAAATCATTGGTTTCGACTGTCAAGAGGATTAGTCACTAAACGAGGCTTCGACTATCACTTACATACCCCAGATCTATTAGTTTGCCGATGTGAGATTCAACACAGGCCACACAACCCGAAGTTTCACTACGGTAACAAAAAATTTAGATCAAAATCAAGTAGTCACTAGCAAGGAGTCAAGGACTAAGTCTACATCCATCTCTGGTGGCGTAGTTAAAAGAGTTTTCTGACACTAAATGCACTTCTGATTATGTTTGGACAAAAATACTTTCAGGTCATCTTAGTGCTTTCTGGACTTCAAAATCTTATCTTTCAAATTGAGTGAGCTTGAACAAACTTAATTTAGAACTAGTTGGAGTAAAATATTTATACAACATGGTTGAATAACAAGTTAGTTATAGAGGATCTCACAGTTCTCACTTACCATCATTGTCAATGATTCCTTCATCAATTAACTTGGGGATGCTAAACTTCAAGGCTAAAACTGCAGCTGATGCCGGCCAAAAGGCGGCCGCCTTGATTTTCATTTTCACCGCAAGTTCCAAAGCCCACAAGAGACCCAGCTCAGCAATGACACAAGTGATTTTATCGCCTTCCCCTCGGTTATTGATCTTCTCTATCAGCTCCTCCAACTTCCCTGGCATGACTCGTTGCATTGCTTCTAATAACTTTCCTGGGTCAGTCCTGTCCTGCCCCGGTTCTAAGCCATCCGGAATTGAAACTAGGTCGATGCAATCCCTCCTTATATGACTTTGATCATCAGGCAAGGCGTTCGTGACGCGGTTGTGATTGAAGTCTGTGTTGACAAATGTGACCTTGAAGCCATGATTCACTAAGCGTTGTGACAACTCCATCATGGGAATTACATGGCCTTGTGCAGGAAGAGGAAGAACTAAAATATGTTGTCTGCTCATTGTTTTTTCTGTGTTTCTTTTTTTTTCCCCACTTTCGGAGTGTCCTTATCTTAAGCAGATCGATTGATCGAATATGGGAGGAGATCTGAGTCTTACTTTAATATTTACCGCTTGGATTTATTATGTTGTTGTTTTGTTTGCATTCATTACTTTATTCTTCATATGTGTGTTATTGAGAATGAGTCTCAGAAGAGATTTTGCATCAACAGGTTAGACTATTTTCTATATTGTCAGTTAGTTTTATGGTGTAATCTCAATTTTTTTATGGTATCAGAGCAAGTTGTTCCATGTGTGGAGTTGAATGGCCGCAGATAATCCCTACATGTGAGGGACATGCTGAGAATGAGTCCCATATTGATAGGAGGGATGTTTAACGGTAGCAGAAAATTCCCTATATGCATGTGAGGGGACGTGTTGAGAATGAGTCTCACACTGATGGAAGGAGAGATCTTGCATGTTCTTATAAGAGGTTGAACTACTTCCTATATTACCAATTGATTTTATAATAGAATCTTAACTCTTTTCATGTGTGTATATATACGTATGTATGTACGACAAACTTTCTAACCTTTACACTGCCGTTGGAGAGGGATCCATATCGACCACATATCCAAACCAATATCAATAATTGATACAGATCTCGCTTTAGCTACTGTGAAGCTGGATCTCGCTCAAGCAATAGTGAACGGAATCCCGCTGTATCAGTAATTGATATTTGTTTCTTATTTTTATTCAGAAATTCATGGAACAAAGTTTTTCGCAGAAATAACTGTTCCCATCAGTTCATATGTGTGATATTTTGGTAGCTACTAGTTGACTGAATGTTAGTAGTTGACGTGTGCGTGCCAGCGACAATCGTCTAGTAATTACCAGTTTTTTATTCATTATTTTCACTTACATTAACGACTGACAATCATTACGTTTGAGCGGCTAATCGTAGCTTTACTCTTTGTTGAGAAGTGTCCATATTCTACCGAAGTTACAGTATCTTATAACTGTGAAACTTCGATCTTAGATCACTTCTTTATGATTTCATCCATTCAATAAAGTTCTTTAAGGTTATGTTAGATTGGCCGCCTTCTTCAACATTAGTGATGGCCACTTCCTTGAGTTTGCGAGCTCTTGCTGTATAAATTTCGTCACCGAGCAGTTGATCTACCTTGTTCTTGATTTCTTCTTTCAGGACGATTCCCGTTTCATTCTTTTCGAATTTCAGTCCCACCTTCCAAACGTCACAAATGTAGCTCTCGTTAGTGAACTGGTCTGCAAAGTATGGCCAGCACAAGAAAGGAACCCCATTGCTTAGGCCTTCTAGGGTAGAGTTCCAACCGCAGTGACTTAAGAAGCAAGCAATCGACGGATGAGCCAGAACCTTTTGTTGAGGCGCCCAACCCACCATTCGACCGCGAGAGGCTACTCGCTCTTGATATCCTTCCGGGTACGGATCACTTGTCGTGTCAGTGATATCCGGCCTCACAACCCAGAGAAATGGCCTCTCGGACAATTCAAGAGCCAGAGCAAGCTCCAGGAATTGTGTTTGATTGAAAATCGCGAAGCTTCCAAATGCAACATAGATCACTGAGCTGGGCAGCTGTTGATCCAGCCATTGCAAGCAAGTTGAGTCTTGCTGCCAGAAGTTGCCTGCTGAATTCCCAAGCCGGCTGCTCGCCAAGAGTGGACCTATTGGTAAAATCTCGGGTGCAAAGGTGAATGCTGCTGGCTCGAGGTCGTGCGCAGAGTTGCAAAGAATCCAGTCTGCTACTTGCACAGCCTTGATGCTTCTTACCATAAATTGAAACATGATTTTCTGAGTGGTTTCGTTACCAATACACGCCCACACAAAGTCTGCAGTTTTTATGGCGGGCATGTTTGGTGCCAACTGAATCGCCTGGCTTTTCAATATGGTTCCTGTAACAAGTGAATGTATGAATGATTACGAAAAAATAAAACATAAAAGGAGAACTCAAGAGTTGCATTGCCTATTGCTAAACACAGAACTAATTAGTCTAATTTAGTCACTAATTGAGGCTCCTGACAATTTCTTACATAACCTGATCTATCAATAGATTACCGATGTGAGACTCAACACGCACAACAGAACCCAAAGTTTCACAACAGTAACAAAAAATTTCGATCAAGTTAAAGTAGTCACTAGCAAGGACTAGGCCTACATATTCAGAGCATATCTGCCGGACCTATCTGGGACTGCTTCTAGCATAATTTTCTAACAACCATAAGCACTTCTAAGTTCCAACCATGTTTGACTTAAAAAATAAAAAGTGCTTCTTCTGGGTTGTAGAAACTTTTTTTGGGACTTCAAGAAGCACTTAAATTTCTAGTAAAAATTCTAAGTGTGTCTCAAATCAAAATTTTACGTTTCAAATGAGTGAGCTTGAATTCATTTAACTAGTTGAACTAAAATATTTACATAACATGGTTGCATAATATTTCACAGGTTCGCGATCGAGGATATCAGAGTTTCTCACTCACCATCACTGTCAATGGTTCCATCATCAATGAACTTGGGGATGCTAAATTTCAAGGCCAAGACCGCAGCTGCCGCAGGCCAAAAGGCGACCGCCCTGATTTTCATCTTCGCCGCAACTTCAAGCGCCCACCCGATACCCTGATCGGCAATGACACAAGTGATTTTTTCACCATCCCCTCCATTAATCTTCTCTATCAGCTCCTCCAACTTCCCTGGCATGACTCGTCGCATTGCTTCAGTTAACAGTCCTAGATCTTTCCTGTCCTCCTCCGGTTCCAAACCATCCGGAATTGAAACTAGATCGATACGATCCTTCGTCGTATGACTTTGATCATCGGGCAAGGCGTTCACGACGCGGTTATGATTGAAGTCTGTGTTGACAAATGTGATTTTGAAGCCATGATTCACTAAGCATTGTGACAGCGCCATCATGGGAATTACATGGCCTTGTGCAGGAACGGGAATAGCTATAATATGCGGGCTGCTCATTCTCTTTGCTTTCTGTTTCTTCTTTTTTTTTCAGAGTTTAGTGTGTTCAGATCAAATCTGGGGAGGAGCTTTGGGGGTTCTGTTGAGGAGCTACCATTGCTTCTTGTTTACGGTATTGATCTTACTTTACAAGTCATTGCTTGGATTCGTTATCTTCTTGTTTTGTTTGATGCTTTCTTAACTGTTTATTTCAGTCGGATAAAATAAATACATATTAGATAGTACTGATTAAATTAATCGGACGTTTGGTGATGTATCGGATTAAAAAACTGATTCTTTGAAAAAACAATAAGAAGAATACTTAGCATGATCTTTCATTTCAAAATGGGCCCCATACCTCGACAACCATCACTATATACGAACATTATCTGTATCGTACAAACATTGTCAGCATCACATCTTTATCAGCTAGCTGTCGAATTTATACGTTTCTCGTATTCTTAGTATATTTTAGTATTTATTTTAATGAAATTTTGATACTTTTTATAACTTGTTCATTTGTTTGCTTTTGTTTTTGGTCGACAGGAACCTTTATTAAACACACAACACCAATTTACAAACTACTGGTGCACAAACAAAATAAACAAACAAAAAAGGACCAGCCCAAAAAACAGAAAAAGACCAACCAAAGTTTATTTGTGTTCATTTGTTTGCTTTTTTGGTAGCAATTAATTGACCAAATTTTAGTAGTTTTTGCGAGGAAGCGAATATGTGCTCGCGATAGTTGTTTATGTGCATGAGAATGATTGTTAGTTGTCAACATGTTATATGATTCACTTATGTTAAAAATTAACAGTTGTTATATGTGAGCGGCTAGCTATAGCATTACTCTCGTGAACAATGTCCATATTCTACTAAAGCTAGTTCTAGCAACTAACTAGGGTTTTAGACTTTAAGGGAGTAGGATTCTTAATAACTAATATAACAGAAATGTCACATGACATTATTCTACTGAGTGAGGTTGTTAATATAGCTAGAAGGGTATTGTTGTAATTAGCATATATGACTATATAAAAGTGAACAGGGCTCTTATTCTATTAAGTCAGTTGTAATATTTCCTGAAAGTAATCAATACAATCTTCTCTCTCTCCTCCTAATCTCTCTTCCCTTCCATCATTTCCTATTTAAACGGTTACGATTACGCCGCATTTATAATTTGTTCTGAAATTTTTTATATAGAGAATAAGACAAAAAGGAGATTGAAATGAGGGAATGGAAGAGGATAGTAATAGGAGAGGAGAAAATCCAACTCTGTGTTTAAGAATTAAGAAAGTGAGAGTGGCTAGTTTGATATTCTATCTTACAAAAGTGTGCAAAATGATTTTTAAAAATTCCATGTCCTTTCTTTACTTAAAACAAGAAGAAGGATACTTCCATCATCTTACATTTCAAAAAGGGCCCCATACCTCCACAACTATGACTAGATACACACACTATCTGTGTCACATCTTCATCAGCAGCGTTTGTCCATGCTATTAAAGCTGGGAGAAAATATTGCTTCTCTTTTTTCTAATAGCTCCAAGAAAATATGCATTTTTTGCACGTTCGTATATAGGGTTGCCCTCTAATTGGATATTTGTATTCTGGCGGATTCAAGATTTGAATATTGGGATTTAGTGTTTGAGGTTGAAGTTTTTTAGAAAGAAACAGACCGTGAAGTGCGTAAAAAAAAAAAAATTCAGTTTATTCACCAAGGCATTTCGTCAAACATTTGGTTGGTGTATTGTCATCAGCTGAACCAAGTTGCTCACATGTCAAATATTGAAATGTGCCAAAGCAATCTAACAAGTGTTTTTGCAAGAATTTGTCGAGCGCCGTCGACGCAACCTGGGAAAAACATTTTGTCAAACACTTGGTGTACACAAAAGAACTCGTACCAAATATTTGGAGGGTTCTCAGAAAATCTTTACATGTATATTTCTCCGACTCCGAATGGTCCTGGGACCACCTCACTTCCAATGTGCATCCACCTCTGCCCACATTGGCTGTCATTGTACGTAGTTCAATGAACACCAACAAACTCTACTACCTGAAAGTCATATGAGTCCTCCTTATTAGGTATATATAAGATCGTGAAATATGTGCGGTACAGATGCTTACCAGTCAGGTAAGATCAGAACTCTTTAGTTTAATTCATATTTCCTCCTATTGGCTCTGCTAATCCGACCTATAAACCCTAATTATGCAATAATATAATTGTATATTTTCATTGTTGGGAAAATAGTAATGTATTTAATCATTTCAATACAACGTTGTTGTCGAGATGTTACTAATAGCGATTCCACATATTGAGGCGGGATTCCGCTTAAGAAAATGCTCTAAACATATATCATTCTTCTATGGGGTATCGTTATTGTTTTATTTTTTATCCACTAGTTTTTTATTTCGTAAAAGAGGATCAGCTCGTGGCCAAACCGCGACGGTCTACTTATTTTAAGGCTGTGAAGACTCACAACTGTATTTCAGCCTCCCCTGACCACTATAGTGTGATTAACCAGTACCAAGAATCGAACCCAAACAAGTCGTATGGAAATACGAATTAGGAATTTGTCCCAACCATCATGCCACCCTGTGATGGAACAACCTTTCATTCTTTGTGGAAGTATTGAAAGAGTTGAAGATGTAAACCTAGTAAATTGGTTGATTGACATTGAGATGGCGAAATTTTGTCATAGGACGTTTGATAAGTCACCATATATTTCAAATTTGACATTGCCTATGACTTGAGCCATTCAATAAAATTGTTAAAGTTCTTGTTAGATTTGCCTCCTTCTTTGATACTGGTCATGGCAAATTCCTTAAGTTTGGAAACTCTTTCTTTAAGTTCTTCAACACCAAGCAGTTGTTCCACCTTGTTCTTGATTTCTTCTTTCGTGATAAGCCCGCTTTCGTTCCTATCGAATTTCAATCCCGCCTTCCAAATATCACAAATGTAGCTCTCATTGATGAACTGATCAGCAAAGTATGGCCAGCACAAGATAGGAACTCCATTGCTTATGCCTTCAAGGGTGGAGTTCCACCCGCAGTGACTTATGAAGCAAGCAATCGAAGGATGAGCCAGGACCTTCTGTTGAGGCGCCCAACTGACCATTAGGCCGCGAGAGGCTACACGCTCTAGATATCCTTCCGGGTAGGGATCACAAGTACTGTCAGTAGTATCTGACCTCACGACCCAGAGGAATGGCCTCTCGGATAATTCGAGAGCCAAAGCCAATTCTTTGAATTGGGTTGGATCGAAAACTGTGAAGCTGCCAAATGCAACATAGATCACTGAGCTGGGTGGCTGTTGGTCCAGCCACTCTAAGCAAGTTGAGTCCTGCGGCCAGAAGTTCCCAGCTGAATTCCCTTGCCGACTGCTTGCCAAGAGCGGGCCAATTGGCAAAACCTCGGGTATCAGGGTGAATGCTTCCGGCTCGAGGTCATGCGCCGAGTTGCAAACAGCCCATTGTGCCAGTTTCCGGCTGCTGTTGATTTTTAACATCATATCAAATATCATTTTCTGCATGGTAAAGTCACCTATGCATGCCCACACAAAGTCTTTAGTTTTCATGGTGGGCATGTTTGTTCCCATGTCAATATTCTGGCTCTTCAATACAGTTCCTGAAAAATTAAATGGTTACAAAAAGATCAATCGATAATCTGCTCGAAAAGCTCCCCCATCTTCGCAACGAATTGCTACTTACGGAAGTATGAAAACCTAAAACCAACTTGATCTGCTTAAAATATGCAAAGTTGTGATAGAGATCTTACCATCGTTGTCAACGATTCCTTCATCAATGTACTTTGGCACACTGAGAACCAACGCCAACGATGCAGCTGCCGCAGGCCAAAATGCAACTGCCTTGATATTCATCTTCTCTGCTATTTCCAGGGCCCAGAAAATATGATGATCAGCCATGACACAAGTGACATTTTCGGCATCCCCTCCATTGATCTTCTCTATGAGCTCCTCCAACTTCCCCGGCATGATCCATTTCATCGTTTCGGATATCTGCTCTAGCTCGCTCTTGTCCTCCCACGGTTCTAACCCATCTGGAAGCGAAACTAGATCGATAAGACTCTCGCCAGCCAAGGCTTTCACTATGCGCTTGTGGTTATACTCCGTGTTCACAAAACTGACCTTGATGCCATGGTTCGCTAAGCTTTGCGAGAACTCCATCAAGGGAATTACGTGCCCTTGCGCCGGGTAAGGAATCGCTACGATATGTGGCCTGCTCATTTTTCGCTCTCGTTTTTCTCTCTTTTCTTCTCGATTCCTAGATGTTTTCTCATGCAGTTTCTTCACATATCTTATATGGTAGGCATTTGAGGCATGGAATTACTGTATGTTTTGTCTCCAAGGGCATTGGTTTTATGTGAATTCGGAGTTGGGGAATCAACCATTTTCTGTAACTTTCCATTATTTATGCGTGCATTTGTTGTTGAGTTCATGCCTGTTTTAGTTCATTCTTTTGTTTTCTTGATGATGCTTTCGGCGTACGGCTTTGGTTACCGTCACGCCGTTGTTTTATGTTCTTGTCTTGGCATTGATGGAACTGCTTTTCGTTTTCCAAGCAGACGTGGCTTAGGCTGATTGGCTAGGGTTGGCCGTCTTGTATTTTGGTTCGAATCTCATTCCTTATAAATTAAAATAGTTTAGAATATGGTTTTGTTGGATTCATTTTACAAACAATAGGGAAAAAAAATGTTACCACATGCCACCGTCTTTTCTTGTTTGTGCAGTTGTGCATCCTCTTAGCCTAATCCATTTTACACTGTCACTCATGAGTTACCGGTTAAGAGAATGCTCAAAAACTCGAGCAAACTTGTACTTGAAATTCTCTCGTGCAATTAAGTTTTATCCTAGTAATGCCACAGTTCAATAAATGTTTGTCACATGTTCAAAAACGGTACAACTTGTCTAATAAATGATTGTCACATGT
>JAOTRO020000030.1:297747-308378 GCA_028566515.2 Pyracantha coccinea | reverse complement strand
GGTGAAAAGCCACTATATCTTCATATATCTTCAGGGGCTCATGTAAGTCAATTAGCTTCATCTTCATAGCATAAATCTTTGCTGTTGGAAATCTTTCTGTTTATGTTACTTTACAATGGATGTTTTTGTTTGGTTATAAAAGTGTGCAATAGATTTGGTTGTTCTGAGAATTTCTTTTTGTCCATCCTTGATTGGATTGTTTTTTCTGAAATTATGTGGCATCATCATACGCAAGTTATTTTAAATTTTTCTCATTTGTGTATACTGTCAAGATTATATAGTTAAACAAAGATCACTATAATTGTAAACTTTAGGGCATATCCCCTTTTGAAAAACCTCCTATCTTAGCTATCTATTAAAGTGTCCATCTTTAATAGAAATTTTCATGGACGAATTTTGATTTGGTTTCATCATAATCATGGCTTGCCAGTTAAAAGAGACAGCAGAACGTATTTTAGCAGTTGACCGTGCAGTTGCCATGGTTGAAGAAATGCTGAAACAGGGTCAGAATCCGACTATGAGCAACGGAGTGATGGTATTATCGCATTAAATGTCAGCTTTTATGTGGTATTTAAATTGATGGCATAAGTTCTCTAATGGAATTTGATTACTCAGGCACAAGGTACTTGTGTATATTTGGGCTTTGACGCAGATCCATCATTGAACATTGCAGGTCGTATACGTGGTCCAAATGTAAGTTATTTTGTTCCTTCCTTTTTCACGTCTTATCAGTAACCTTAAAATTCTCTGGGTTCAGTGTGTTCTTCGTGGTTGATACTTTTCAACTCTCTTTCCATCTTTTCTCTTCCTTCCCATCACGCCTTCTCTTTTTCTCCATGGTGCTTGAATTTTGTTAGAACTGGATTTCAGTTTAGATTCTATAACCCTATGTTAGTTAGTGTAGCTCATTTAATTTGTGTCATTATAGATATCATGTTGAAATTGCTTGTTTAATTGCGTGTATTGTGCACATTTATTAATTATAACCTTCATGCTTGTAAGGATGATTAATTTAATTCCTTTGAGCAATTTATTTAAAGTTTATTTTGCACATAATGGAGATACGTGATTCTAATGTTTGAAGCTTTCTCTGACATCTCCATACAATTGGGAGAAATTGTTTTTGTGTTGGTGGTGGTCCGGTTTTGTACGTGCAGGACCAGTATATAAATCACATTGTGAATGAAACAGGAGCAACTGTCTCACTCAGAGGGCGTGGTTCAGGAAATATTGAGAATATACATGGCGAAGGTATCACCTTCTTTATGCATTATAATCTTATTGCAAGCCTGTTGTTCCAGCATCGGGTTATTTTGTTGGTTATTGTTACGTATTTTCTCTTATTTTGCTTGCAGAAGGACAGCTACCGTTGCATTTATTCTTGTCAAGTAATAATTCAAAAAGTCTTGAAGATGCTAAGCTTTTGGCTGAAAATCTTTTAGATACAATCAGCGTAGAGTGTGGTGTCTCCAGGTAATTATTTTAATTGTTGGGCATTGCATGGTTAGAAGTGTTCAAGTGTTCTGACTTCTTACCTAATATGACAAAAGGCATGCTCTCACCCTGTTTTCATAATCTGTTACATTCATTTTGGGAAATGTATAGTGTGGTTTACCCGTATTCACAAACCTTTCATTATTTATCAAATAGACATATTCATCGTTTCTGCTTCTTATAAAAACATTTTTGTTTCACCCAATATGTAGAACTTAAATTTGTTATGGTAACAACTTTGAGTGTAGGATTCTGCTCATTGCATGAGTATCCGGTTTCCATTAGCTAGTTTGTTTTCTGCTGTAGCTTGTTCTTGGGTATTGTACATAACGTTTTGCCATTTCCTGTCATAGGGTTTCATCATCTAAGGTTTATAGTGCTGTTGCACCCCCACAGCAGGTATATAGTGCTGTTCCACCACCGCATCAGTTGGCCGGGGTTCAGAGTTCTGGAATTGAGGTAAAAGCAATTACAAGTTTGGTGTCTCCAACTGTGGGTGCTGCACCAGTTCTGCCAGTTTCCTCTGCTGGAACCCCTGGTGTCGCTACTGTCTTTTCTCAAGGGACAGTATCTCAACCTGGAGGATTGTTGAACTGTGCGCAACCTCAGGCGAACATTGGTGGTTATCCCCAACCTCTATTATCTAGTGGAACAAGCTACAATGGATACGCAGGGATATATCCTCAAGTCACACCTTTGCAACAGGTTGCTCTGGCCCTTAGACAGTCATCTTCCCCTATCACTTCGACAGTTGCTCCCACAACATCAGCCCCAAGCACCGAACCAAAGGTGAATGTTACCTTGGGTTCTGAGAAGGAGAAACAGCCTCCACAAAGGCGGAAGTTTCAGGAGTTACCAGTTGGTCCTGCAAAAGTCCATCAGGTACGAGTGCAGACACCCTTGTAGGGCTCACTCTGCATTGTATTTGATCCGAACTATCTAGGCTTTGGGTCTTCCATCAATGATCATCATTGCAAAATCTCACTAAAATCCTCATCATGTGGCCACTCAATTAAATAGTTATCATTTTAGTGTTTCTTGAAATACCGTGTTCATATATTTCTTTTGGCTAAACTATGTCATAATGGTTTTGGTTTGCCTAATTTTTTGCAAAGATGATCTTTGAGGGAATACCTAAAAAATAGACAGTTTGGATCATTGAAATAAATTTGGAGCATGCCCCATAATGTGTCCCTTAAATAAGGTTATGTAAGGGATCTCCCTATAGAAAGGGACCTTATAAGTAAATATGCAAGTATACATGTACATATAATTACTAAACTTGGTTGAGTCCAAGTTTGTTGAATATAATTACAGATAAATAAGTCAGAACAGGAAGTATTTCTTTGGGAATTTTCGTGAGTCGGGAAACAAGGAGCCTTTTTTCTTGATTTGGTTTTCGTAAGATTGGCTGCTATGAGGGGAGTCGTATTTCATTTTGATTGCATAATTTTTTGTTGAAAGCTTCTTCAGCCTTCATTAGTTAAGAAAACAAAGACAATTTATGCTTACAGAAACACTGCTAACTCTAGGTTGAACTTGTTAATGCTAGGTCAATGTAAGGTCTCTTGCTTAGCCAGTTAACTGTCCATATAATATTATCTATACCTTAGCTTGGACACAGGAGAGACTAATTTGCCTGACATGACCGTGGTCATTGGGTGGCCTTCCCATCAATTTAACTAAAGATACCAAAAATGACCATGCTATTTTTTCCCCATGCATATATATACTTTTTAATCATGTGTTTTCTTCAGCAACAGCATGATCATTTGGATAGATGGATGCTGATAAATGTTGCTTTTAGTTAATATTTTGTCAATGTAATGTAGTTGAATCTTGTACTGACTTGCAATGCTCGCTATTCCAGGTATTTTCTCTGACTTTCTATGAGGCCGATACTGAACCTCTCTATTGGGCCACTGGTCTGTATTTTTCACAGGGTTTTCATTTCGGTGGTGCCATTGGGGTTCACTTGTGGTTGGAGCTTTATTCTGCGGACAACTTAGATTTCTTGCTGTTTAGTTTAATGTTGTATACTTAGGCCAAGTTACAAGAATATATTTTGTTTATATTTGTCATAAGTCAATCCAGTGTTGGATTTCTTCATTTCTTGACGAGCATCCTAGTGTTTCCTTCCTGTGCTGTCATCAGCAGCATTCACAGCCAAACTCCTAGAGAAGAGGTACCCCATCACAACCATTGCCAGCTTCACTGGGATTTCATGAGAACTCCATGGTTCCATGATTCAAGAGTTTGAAATGCGAATTCTGAGCTACTGATACTTCCAGTTGCATAAAAGCGGCATTGGTGTTGATGGTTGAAAATTGGCTATGAATGCTGGTGGGTGCCACTCATGGAATGCTTTTTTTGAAAGCAGAAGGTACTCCAATTCCATGGAGCCATTATTGATCTGTACTTGCTCATGGAATCTGTGGAGCAAGTATAGCTCTACACTTGCTCATGAACATGATATTTGCAAGTACCTTTTTTATCCTTTTCCTTCGGTACTCTTCCAAGACGGAGTTCACAACTAACCTTCAATTTCTCCTTTATGAACTTAGCCATTTAGAAATGTTAATATTACTGTGCCTTAAGAGAAACATGATACGCATGTGGTTAAGCTATAGAACAGTTTGTAAACTTGTTCAATGATATGAAATCATTTTTTGGATTAATTTTCTTAGTTGCAACTATTAATCTTTAGATTATTGCTCAATTTTTTTACATAAAACATTAACTTTTGTCCGGTTATTGAGCTGTTAGTTTTTGTTTTTGGTTTCTTTAATCCCTAACTGACTGCAGGATTTGGGTGTGAGAAATGTATCCACGATGCCAGCTCCAAAGAAATTGGTCCAGCCGGCATCAAATGGAATGCCACCTCCCCCACCTAGAACCATGCCTCCTCCTCCACCTCCACCAAAATTCACCTCATCGTCACAGGCTGTTAAAGTGCTTGACAAGAACAATGTTCTGAAGAAACCAAAACCTGATAATGTTCCTGGTAAGCGTGAGGTATGAGTTGATGGGATTAGAAAGGCTATTTGTGTGTGTCCGTGGGCGGGGGTGGGAATTAGAAAATGGTGGAATTGTTTGTTGTCTGCTCATTTCTTGAATTCTGTTTTGATTAACTAATGATGTATGGAGATCTGAAATGTTTTGGGTTTTTCAGATACTCTGGTCAAGCTAATGGAATATGGTGACGATGAAGATGATGACGATGAGGAAACTAATGAAGAATTACCTAATAACAACTCCGGTCCAGTGACAGCTCAAAAGCCTTTCTGGGCCTTATGAGTTGCCAATTAGCATAAACTGGTCAGTTCTCGGCACCAAACTAATGTCTCCTGCTCAGAGTTTCTGAAAATACATGCCAATGAATAGACTATCCACCAGTGCGGTGGCTAACATCGACATTAGAAAGTTGAAGGCAATGGGTTTTTAATGTTTCGTGTTTTTGCAAATTCAAGATGTGTTGCTCTAGGCGTCATTAGAGTGAATAGTAATAGTTTTTATGTGTTGTAGTTTACTGGGTAGTTTTGATTAGATAGTTAGCTTGTGAGTATAACATTCGCTGCCAACGGTTACATAGAGAATCATTAAGATTGAAGATGTGTATCGATATGATATGAATTCGCGATGAATTTTTCTGCGGTTTTGTATTTGCCTTTCAACATAATTCATGTTCTGTTCGAAACAATGCAGTTGAAGAATAAATACCCTTTTAATTATGCATTTGCATATTTGAAACCTTGGATAGAACAAACTGAATCTGTCCAGTTGAAGTGGCTTTTTCCAGTGGTTGACTATTTTCGACTAATCGAGACCATAATCCCTTTTACGAAAAGGGATTTCGGAGCTTTCATTTATCTTGTCGTGCATACCAATGTTTATTTCTGGTCGTTTGAATGAGTAAAATAAATAAGGGTTTGCAAAGAGTAAAACAAACAAAGGCTACATGTCGGCAAGGAGAAATTTTTAGATTCGGCTTTTGACCGAACCATGTCACCGGTCACCCATACAATCATTGATACAACGGTCCAGTCCAGTCCCTCTTGTCTGATGGGTACAACCGATCTCATGCGGGTTCTACCACCCCGTCGTGTGTTGTACACAGCTGGCGGATACAAGAACTTCTCCACGACAAGAGACAAATAAAGGGGAGGATTAGATCAAACAATTTGTATGGGGTCTTGGGAGGCTTGACTCAGACCTTAGAGCCCCCAAGGGCGGCCTTCTTCTCAGCCACAAAAATCAGAGACATGGCAGCTCTCCATCAATGTCCCTAACCACCACTAGGTACTACCGTTACCTTAAATTGATGGCACTTCCTAGCAAAAGCAAACTTTTCCAGGGACCTACGCGTAATAAAAGTTAGCAGTCCGGTCCTTGTCAAATGTCAGTTGGCAAATTCTGTTAACCTGGACTGGACCAAAAAAAAAAAGAAATAAATGGTGACCGCAAGCTTGCGACTCCATTTTGACAAGTCTTGCTGAACAATCTTACTGCGACTTGGACCTCGACTTCAAGAGGAAAACGTGGAATGCGGCCGGGAATACGTCCACGTAACTCTGTCTCGCTTGTCACGCGGCTTCCTTTACCTTGTCTGTGATATCTTGTTTGTGAGTAAAACGCTTGCTCAAGTGATGAGTGAGATAGAGACAAAGGTGTATATCTCAGTTACATGGAAAGTAGCTCCCCAACTTCAATTACATTAAACTTTCAAGCCTTTCTAGAGAAATTTTTCATGCAATCTGTGATTTATCACTATATATCTATCTTGCGCATCACGTGCAATCTCTTCCTTCTATCACTTTCTGAAACTTTAACTTGGTATTATAGTCTTTTGAGTTTGCAGCAGCTGAAGCAGATGAGTAATCACAGAATCACCGCCCAAATTTGACAAACTTTAAAAAAAGAATAACAGATTCACCAAAAGCACATAAAATTTCATATGAAATTCTACTTCATTCAATCTTATATCAGTTATGACATCCAATTGAGAGGTCACCAAAGTGAACCGGATTCATCATATTACAACGTTACACACACGAGAACTACCAAGGGAAAGAACCCTTTTTCAATTTTCATGGGGGAGTCCTGACCTGTTTTAACAATCAAAACATACATGAGCAGCAGAGGGGGACGTAAAATCAAAATCCGTCCTCTGCTGTAAATAATAACAAGACAATGGTGACTATACCATCTACTTTGCTGTCACCTCCTGCTGGAATTTTGTAATGATTTCGGGGATACCTCGAAGAGATCCAAGAGGTAATTCTGCAAATCGTCCGCACTGTACTTGATGAGCTTGTCACTTATGTCATTCGAATGTCTTCCCACAAATGTCCTATAAGCTTGGATTACATTCAGGGATGCTGAGATTTGCACATCCTCTCGAAGCTGAGGATCCGGAATGAGCCATGTTGTTTGGCTCTTGTAGATCTCCTCGAACGCAAGGTAAAAGCTGCGGAGCCTCTCCTTGAGAAGGGTTTTTGAGATGGAATTTGAACCGGGATTTTGAATGCCCTCCTCTTTGAGTAAATTCAGGATGGAACTCCAACTAGATCTCTGGTAGTTCATAGCGTGCTGTTGAACTTTCCCATTGCACTTTCTAAGCCAGCTGTCTTCAAAAATGAGCCTCGGTTCATCCCCCTTAACCTTCTCAGCCATGTAACGTAGATTGTTCATCAAAAATACGTGTTGCAAGGAAGGATCCCTATATAACCTGGACTTCTCGTCAAGGTTGCCTTCCAGAGTTGAAGTAAGTGATCGGAAGTGGCGAACCATTGGGGAAATTCTGCCTGGAGAATCAGTGGCTTGGATTTCCTCTTCTGAGGTAGGACTCGTGTCAGGAGACAGCAAAACAGAATCCGCATCGTCACTGCCCTCAAAGAGCAAATTAAAGGTCTCTCCATAGTCTGTGAGAGTCCTCAAGTAATTCATCACATATCTGGTGAGAGGATGTATTCCTCCTCCAGCAACAGGGTTAGTCGAGGGGTTTGATGCAATGGCGCTCTCGAATTCACTAAATGTCGCCTTCACAGACTCACCCAATTTCATCAGAACCTCATGACACTCAATCCTTACAGAAGAACCAGCCTCGTCTGCATATAAAGCGTCTATATCGGGAAGAACTTCTGCAAGCACCTCATACATGTCAAGAATGCGGAACAACTTTTCCGGTTGGTGGGGGCCAATAGACATGGCTTCACCAAAATTCAGAAGCTGCAGCATTGAAGCCTTTGATGCCTCAACAAAACAATCCAAATAAATCGGTCCCAGCTCCCCAAAAATCTGATCGCTGAGCGATTTCTCGCTAGCTAGATAAACTCGCACGAAGATCTTCATACCCCAGACCCATCTTCTGATTTTGGAATTCAAGCAGCCCCACTCCATCTTCAGCACATCCTCAATACTCAGCTTCTGGATTTCGAGAATGGAGAGGCACTCATCCAGTGCCTCCTTTCGGCTGATGGTATAAGCTTGCGTACATTCCTGATCATAATTGCAATTGAACATCAAATTTGCAATGCCTCTGAGCTCAGGAACTACATTGGGATGAACCAAATCAATGATGACTTCCTCAGACGCTCTGCTGACACTATCCCTTTGAAGTGAGTCCTCAATCGAATCATCCCCAAAAGAGATTATCGAGCTTCCATCCGCAATATCCTCTTCACTCGAACGAAAAGACATGTGCTCGGGTTCAAAGGGTTGCCTGTTCTGAACAAGCATGTACTTGAACTCTTCCTCTAGCCTAGCCATTGCTGTCTGAAGAACATCATGAGCTCTATGCAACACCTCACACTCTTCATCATTTTTATCCAAACACGACGCTTCCAATCTTTCGATCAACCTCCGAGCCTCCTCCACAGCCCTGATATACTCCAGAGACTCATTCGGACTCGAATCCCAAATCATAGACTGATCAGCCTCCCACCTCATGAGCCTCTCCTGAATCGAATTAAGGCGATCTGCCACCTCAGTTACCTTCTCATCAGTTCTCACACTGAGTCTGATCATGCTGGACAATTGCGTGCCAAGATTAGCCAGAACCTCCCTCTCACCATCTGTAAGGTTCTTCTTCGACCCCAATGCCCTTGCTATGTTCTTCGCCGCAGCAATCAAATCGCATTCTCCTTCCATTTCTGGGTTCACAGATTTACAATCCCCCATAACCATACAATAAACACACCCAAAAATGAACCAAGAAATCCAACACAAATCTTTCCGGTTTTCGGATCAAGAACAAGAGTTGAACTTCAGCCCTTCCTAGTTCAAAATCCACCACTGTACAAGAAACAACTTCAGCAATTGAACCAAAACCCTCCAATTTCTTCCAAAATTCAGAAAAGTAAAAGATACCCTTTTGGTGAAACAACTCCAAAATCAGTACTTTTGAATCCACTCAAGTAGTCTATGTTGAAAACTGGCAAAAACCCAACAAACAACACTCTCCAAAAACCAAGTGGGAATCCAAAAGGCGGCTGAGGATGAGAAAAGTCCTGCAAACAGAAGGACCAATCTTTTTATTGTCAAATTAGAAAAAGGACCAGTCTTTATGTTGTTAAATTAGAGAAAAACCAGACCAATCTTTTCAAAAAGTTGGTCATCAGTGGCAAATGAAAACCACCATAAACAATAAGGTGCAGAAAACCCCAAAGTCGAACAGAAAAAAGCAAATTAACAGCCGAAAAAATGCTTACCTCTTTCTCTTTGCAGGATTCAAACTTTTATTTGCAATACATACAAAAAGGGAAAACAAAGAGACCCCAAAATTCTGCTTCAAAAATGGTTGAAGCAAAGCAGCCAGTAAAAGAAGTCACGAAACTGGGCGGATATAACGGGGGAAATTTCGCACTGAAATTATCTCCAGGAAAATACAAGGAAGCCCAACTTGCTCGGATAATTTTGGGTTCTATACTTTTCTCCAATTGAAATCTTTGGACTTTATGGTTTTTATTTTAATACCACCAATTGGGCTTGGACGCTTTGACCTTCTCGGTTTGAGTCTACCAACTTGTCTGCAGATTATGATGCTTAACAAAGAATATAATAATATATTACATCAACGACCTATCTGAAAACTGAATATTGAATATGTGACGTATTATTTCATATATTATTTAGAGGATTGGGATTTACCCTTAATTTCTGTGTTCGTGTTCTTGAATTGAGAGATTTGAACCACTTAATTTTAATAGTAAGACTTTCATTAGTCACTACACTGATGTACTTTACAAAAATTCAAAAAATTTGAATAGTTCGGATCGTTTTTTCTCTTGAATAGTTTAAATTTCTCAATATGCAGCTCTGAACGTAGAGATCTGGATTACAAGTATAATTAGTCTTTTAATTTTTCCATAAAGATAAAAATATAGTATAATGTTACTCAGTTACCATGGTGGTGTCTCCACTTCCCATATGGACAATATTTATTAAAGCCGTCCATTTCACATATTTCGATTTATTTTGATAAATCACACCTACCAACTTCTTGTGCTTGAAGAAAATTTCCACAAACCAAAAACCTCTACTTTACTATATTTTTGAAAACTTATATGACTAGTTTTCGTTTACATAATTCATGCCAAATTAATTTTAAAAAATAATACTAGAGTCATCAAAATTAGTTATCAAATTTGCTCATTAATTGATTTGTTAATATTAATGTGTATATTAATATTCTAATTAATGTACTCTAGCTTGGTAGTTTTCACCACATGTCTAGAGTTGAGCCTTGAGATTTAACGGACTTAAAAAACAAACTACATAGGCTTTAATAATTAGATTTCTTGAGAATAGATTCAAATGAATTAAATAATGACATCATTTTGCAAACAAAATTCAATGAAATTTCTTTGTTATTTTAAATTTGCGTACATACTACATTCATATTTGCATAGTTTAAAAAAAAAATACTTATGTTTTCTGCAACGTTTGAATAATTCATTAAAATACTAATTTTTAAGGGAAATATTATTGACACTCCAAAAATCTCATTATACACTCCTCAGAAGTGTATTTTTATTTCCAAATATAGAAAGTTTGAAGTGTAGAATGAGATTTTTGGAGCGCCAATAACAATTCTCATTTTTAAAATCAAACATAACACATGTTAACACTTGTGAGTA
>JAOTRO020000030.1:279066-289840 GCA_028566515.2 Pyracantha coccinea | reverse complement strand
TAGAGACAGGCAAAGGAGATTTGATTCTCTGAAGATAATCAACTGTTGCAAATTATAAAGTCATGGATGATGCATATAGGGATGCAAGTGGTAGTAAGCATCCAAGGGTGCATTTTGAAAGCGATGTGGTTAATCTCCGCCGAAATTCAAGCTTCCCATCATCCTCGTCATCATCACCATCGTCCTCATCATCGTCATCTCCACGTTCATCGCTGGAATCATCTGTCAATGATAAAGAAGATGGTAACAATCCCTGCGTAACAACGACACGATCAGGCCACGAGTCTCAGGGGGCTCTATCATTACCAGAGGGTTATTCTTCTCCGATTCTGCCTTGGAGCATGCAAAGCGGATCATCTGCACAATCCTCTCCGTTTCAGATGATGGGAAGGCCTGCAGGATATGACCCGAGTCGAATCCCATCGAATATTTTTTCTAGTAAACCGGCAGCAGGCATGGATTGGAGTGTTGCTTCAAATGAATCATTATTTAGTCTTCATTTGGGGAACAACAGCTTCTCGAGAGATCAATTTGCTTTTCTGAATAAATCCGGAGAGCTTTATAAATCCGGTGAACTGACGAGGCATGATGAATTATTCTACATTCCAACTCCACTTCCCACAGTTACTGAGGCAGAAACTATTGAAATTAAGATTCACAATGTGGAGAAAGAGAAGGCTGAAAACAAGTCTCCGAACGTGGAGGCAAAAATCGAGGAAAATGAGAGTGCAAATGTGGAGATATATAAGGTTGAAAGCGTGAGGGAAAATGTGGGAAAGGAATCAGTAGAAGAAACAGAAGGACCAGATGAATATGCAAAGACAGAAGCCATAAAACCCAAGGAAATCCGGAATTCTGCTGCTTCATACCGGTCTGATGGGAGCAATAACAGCACCAAGTCATTCCGGTTCCCAGTGTAAGCAGTGTTAACTTCATTCCTTGCAGTTAGGATTATCCGGTATTTGTTCATAGCAGGAATAGAATACTTGAAAATTATTGCATATGGTTCTTGCACGGCAGACATTCTCAGTGCAAGACGTCCACCCTTTATTAAAGGACGGATTTGTACCAATGTTGTCGATATGTATCAATAAATTGTCAGTACGCTTGAACTGATAGCAGTTGGTATCTTTCAGGTTGGCAGGTCATGAGGTTGAAAAAAATATCCCTGCAGAGATGGACTCAGGAAAGCTAGAGTCAGAGCCGCACGCACAGCAGGAGATGCATAAGCAAGTAGAGCCCGAAGCCCCCGAAACACCCCTAAATGCCGCCACAACTCAAACAACCAGTTGGTTGTCGTGCTTCTGTTGTTGCACCCCCTGCCGTTGATCTAAAAAGCCTTCATAGGTAGATGCTTTGGATTTCAAAGTTGCTTCCTTGCCAAGTTTCAAAGAACCTCAAGGCTTGTCCAAGTGGTGGAGTTCCCATTAGATAGGTTTGGGACACCAACTAGGGTTTGGGTTGAAGAGAAGCCATAGAAAATGAAGAAACCAAAAGAGCGATGAACAAGTGAGAGTTGATGTACACAGAGATCTACACTATATGATGTTTAATGGTAGATTGAAAAATGTTGTATATAGATCTATATCATGTACATAGAGCAATAGGTTCTTCACTTGACACTATTATTTATATAATTCTGCTTAAAAAGCATGTCTAACTTTCCTTTGGTTTATTGCCTATGTGGTGAATTTTTAATTGAATTCTCTAAATTTTTGTCGTGCACGCAATAACTAACAGAGATAACATGGTCATTTTAAGCTTAGTTCAAGGGCCAATTAAATTCCAGTCCTTAAAACATTTCACCGATGCACATAGGCAAATATAGTAAAAAATTGAATAAAAACCTTGCTTTGGAGTAAGATTGATAACAAACGTAACCACAATGGTATTACCAAGAGTTTCTTCGTCAGATAACAAAAATTGACACATACCCCGCAAGGATGATCTCTGCAATTCATTCAGGTCCATGATATATCGTACCACTATATTAGGGCTCGTTTAGATGTGCTTTTAAAATGACTGAAAGCGTTTTTGGTGAAAATATTTTTTATACCAATCCTTAGTAAAAATCTAAGTGGATCTTGGAAAAGCACTTTAAGTGCTTCCTGCAAGAAGCACATATCTGGTGCTTATTCCAAAAAGTACTTAAAGTGCTTTTGGAACTCAAGATCAATTTAACCAAAAACATTTTTAGACATTTTAAAAGCACATTCAAACAAACCCTTATAACACGTGCTCTAGGAACAAGATAAACTACTACTAGGTGTTTAGTGTGCAAGTTAGAGAACGTCACTCCTACATCAGGATTGTGTAATCTACATGTTCAAAATTAAAAGTTAGAGAACGTCACTCCTACATCAGGATTGTGTAATCTACATGTTCAAAATTCAACATATTAAGTTGGCTTTTTCTTACGAGGTCAAGGTGTGAACTTTCTGTTTAGGAACTTTAGGTACATAACAAAGGAGCTAAAAAGCATTATGTCTGGATGCTGAGAAAAGCCTACAATTTATATAATCAGTTTGCTTTCTTCACTAGAGTATATTTTTCTTCAATGGAGTATGTTTATTGTCGGATCCTTTTTATCCGGATATCCTAGATCTTTTATTTTTGTCTATTCAATCAAAAATCAAACAGCCAAGAAAACGATCAAACGGCCTTGACACAATTGAAATGAGAAGAAGCTGAGATGGTAGCAGCGGCCATAGGATCCTCCACATCAAGGTCCGCGACGTTGGCGTTGACGACGGCATAGTTGGAATCGGAGTTGTTATCAATTTTTTTCGTGGCGCTGTACGAGGAAGGAGAAGAAGCTTCAATGACTTCGCGGCCCTGCTCGCGGTAAGGCTTGCAGGCAATCTTGAAGGTTCGGAGGATCCGGATGGAAGGGATCCAGAGAGGATCAGTTCCCTATGTACATACGTGCATCAATCCTATGCCCACCATCCACAACTCTATACGATCTGATCAGGTTCGAGTATCTTAATTATTTTGTAACAAATGAGCAGTATCAATCTTGTTTAGAATCTAGAAACCAATCACACATGCACAATTCTTTGAACAAAAAAAAATTTAAAAGCAACAAAAAGACATGAACATTCAGAGCATTATGATCATTAGATTACTTGCAACACTAATCTTCAATGCCGTAATAATGAATCTGAATCACTTGCGTCACGAGACCCTTGATAAGCAGAATCGATCTTAACCACGAAATAAGGGATCACAACGTCAACCTTTATGTGGTGGAGGGAACACATGCACTTCTCTACCCTTTCATGTTCTTTTGGGATTTTGCTCTTACTTTGGGTAAAATTAGTAAGTACATACCATATCTCCATCAATCGCATTCCAAGCTTGTAACTTTCCAAAAATTAAATCACATTAAATCATATAGATATGGACGGCCGTGGCTCCATGAGCTAAAGTCCCAGTGGAGTACAGTACATTCACATTGGCTCCCCACCCCCTCCTTTGCCTATCTGGACCTCATCCACACAAAGGAAAATTTTTTAGTTGTGATGGGAACACAAGTAGTATATTACGTGTTTTAATAGGAGTGATGATAAATTTTATTTTTTAAGTTATTAACTTTTTAGCACACATATCCCACAATTTGTATAATAACATATAGTGTATCACCTCGTGTAATGATCACATTGGAAAAATCTTTCCACGCTAGGGTAAGGAAGACCCCCAACAAACCATCAAAAGGTTTTGTGGGCCCCACTCCTCCCTTCTGGAAGGACATCCCACGTGGTTTCTTTTTTGTGCAGCCACGTGTGTAGAGGTCTTCATCAGCCTTGACGAGTCTTTTTCTTCGTTTCCTTAGTCTTTCTCACACACTTAACCACATATAGTCTCCTCAAGGACAATCATCTTACCACAATTAAATATGTTTGTTTCGGTATTTCAAATCAATCAAACGATATTTGTATGTTAAGTCAAATAACATGATGACTTGTGATATAGTTAAGCATCTCAATAACATGCAAGTCTATTTCCAGACTCGAAAGAGAAACTTACGAAATACTCAATTGTAGTAGTATTTTTTAACGAATTATGTATTTCTAATTAAACTGAATACCTGTAGTAGTATCTCAAATTAATCATATGCTTTTGCGTAAACGAAACATCTAACTTCCGGTTGCCTGATGATGAAACTGTCACAGTAACGTATCCGATGTAAGTCCGCCATTCAAATGCATTTATTGACCGGCGGTGGACCCCATTCCCTCTATGTCTAGTGGGCCCCAACACCCACCAAATACGACAATACCGTGAAAATGTAAAGAATTTACCTTTTTTAAAATTAAAAAGGGACGAAGACACGTGAAATGGAAAAAAAAAAGAAAAAAAAGAAAGAGAAAAAGAAGAACGCGTTTTCTTCCCAAAAGAAACACAGCTGAATGACTTAGCCTCCCTCTCTCTCTCTCGCGTCAGGGACCAACAAAATTAGGGTTAGGTTTCCATAAACCCCTTTTTACTCTTTCTGTGCAAGTCCAAGGGGAGAAAAGGGTTTTTGGGGTTTTGATCTCTTGGGTTCCGGAGACCCTTCTCTGCTGCAGGATCGAAATGAATTCCCCAATTTTCGAGAGGAATACGCAGTCTCTGAGCAAAATCCGAGTAGCGGCACCGCGCCGGTAGCTTCCACTGATTCGATTTGAATTCCAGGGCAAGAAAAAGCAGATTTCAAAGGAAAGTCAAACAATTTTACTCCCACTGCTGCGAGGTACATATAGTCTGATGTTAAATTTACCAGAATTTTTTGGTTTGGATTTAGTTCATAGTTCTCGGAGGTTTGACTGTTTCAGTAGAGCATTAGTTAAAGCAGTTGTTTTGTGTCCGTACAGTTGGTAGTGGGAAATGAAAATTGCCCTGTTAATTTGTTGCAGCCGCCATGGCCTCCAGAAGACGGCATTCGTGTAAGACCAAGAAGCGGTCGAGCTACTGACGAATTATAGTCATAATCTAGCAGAAATTGTAAAAACTGTGAGTTAAATTTCAATGCTTTTGAATCGTTATAGTGTTGAGTCATTTCCTTAATTTCAAGCTGAAATTGTATGTGATTTTGTAATTTTTGCAGTGAACCGCTCAACTGAAAGAGTTTTTGAGAGATGGGTTTTTCTCTGTCTTCCTCTTCGGTCATCAAAGGACATGTTTTTCGCAGACCCACTTCTCCAGTGTTTGTTCTGAAGCTTGTTTTGCTCTTGTGGGTCTTCTTTACTTCTCAGAACTGTGCTGTTCTCGCTGATACTGACGCATCGGTTCTTCTTGAACTAAAAAACTCTGTCTTGGATCCGTCGGGCTTGCTTTCTGGCTGGAATGGTCGGCTCAATTCTGGTCATTGCTCATGGCCTGGCGTCTTCTGCAACTCAAATTCTCGGGTGGTTTCACTCAACATTACTGGGAATGGAGGAGAAACCGAAGGTAGATCGAAAACTATTGCATGCTCAGATTTTGCTCAGTTGCCGCTTTATGGATTTGGAATCAGGAGGAGCTGTGAGGGTAGTAGAGGGAGATTGGCTGGGAAGCTCCCGTCTGTAATTGGGAAGCTCACTGAGCTTAGGGTTTTGTCCCTCCCCTTCAATGGCTTTGAGGGTGAAATTCCTAGTGAAGTTTTGGGCTTGGACAATTTGGAGGTTCTTGATCTTGAGGGAAACTCGATAATTGGGTCGCTGCCCTTTCGGCTGAATCCAAATTTGAGGGTTCTTAATCTGGGGTTTAATAGGATTGAAGGTGAGATACCGACCTCGTGGTCAAATTATATGAGCCTAGAGATCTTGAATTTAGCTGCGAATCTCGTAAACGGGACAATTCCAGGTTTCATTGGTAGGTTAAAAGCGGTGTACTTGTCATACAATTCCCTTAGTGGAGATGTTCCTAGTGAGATTGGAGCCAAGTGTGGGAAGCTTGAGCATCTTGATTTGGCGGGTAATTTCTTGGTTCATAAAATTCCAAGCAGTTTGGGAAATTGCAGCCAGTTGAGGACGTTGTTGCTGTATTCAAATATGTTTGAAGAGGGTATTCCAGCTGAACTCGGACGGCTTCAAGCTCTGGAAGTGTTGGATGTGTCGAGGAATACCCTGAGTAGTTCATTACCACGTGAGCTGGGGAATTGTTTTCAGTTGTCTGTCCTTGTGCTGTCATCTATGTTTGATCCACTTCCACGAGGTAACGATACCGTAGTGGACTCTTTGCTGGAGCAGTCGTATGCTATGAATGACGACTTCAATTACTTTCAAGGTACAATGCCTGTAGAAATTACAACCCTTCCAAAGCTAAGGATCTTGTGGGCACCAAGGGCAAGTATTGAGGGCACTTTCCCAAGCAATTGGGGTGGTTGTGAGTACTTAGAGATGATCAATTTGGCTCAGAACTTTTTGAATGGGGAAATTCCTAGCGGACTTAGTCACTGCAGGAAGCTTCAATTTCTTGACGTGAGCTCTAACAGGCTTAGTGGGGAGCTTTTTCAGGATCTTCATGTTCCTTGTATGGATATGTTTGATATCAGCGGAAACATCTTGTCAGGTTCAATACCTGAATATTTCAACAAAACTTGTGGTTCTCCTTTGAAAGAATTTTCTTTCAATTATGAGGATCCGTCCTCACACTATGTAGCATTTTTCGCTTCTAGATCCCAAGTTGGAAATCCATTGCAAATGCACGGGGAGGATGACGGTCTTATAGTAGTACACAACTTTGCGCACAATAATTTTACTGGCACTTTGCAGACACTGCCTATTGCACCTGAAAGACTAGGGAAACAAACTTTTTATGCATTCTTTGCTGGAGACAACAAGATTTCTGGAGAATTTCCAGGTAAATTATTTGGCAAGTGTGAGGGATTGGAGTGGCTGATTGTTAATGTAAGCCACAACAAGTTAGAAGGTCAGATTCCTGCTGAAGTTGGCACTATGTGCAAATCTCTTAAAGGTTTAGATGCATCTCGGAATCAGATTATTGGTCCAATTCCCTCTACCATCGGGAAATTGTCTCTTGTTGCCCTTAATTTGAGTTGGAACATGTTGAGGGGTGAAATCCCGACCAGTCTTGGCCAGATAAGTGATCTGACGTATCTTTCCTTATCTAGCAATCTCCTTACTGGTGTCATTCCGTCTAGTCTGGGGCAGCTGACCTCTTTAGAAGTGCTTGAACTTTCTTCAAACTATCTGACTGGTGAGATACCGAAAGATCTTGTGAATCTGCGAAACCTGACTGTTCTTCTGCTCGACAAGAATAATATTTCTGGTCAGATTCCATCTGGATTGGCAAATGTGACTACACTGTTATCTTTCAATGTGTCTTTCAATAACATCACAGGTTCACTGCCTGCGAATAATAACCTGATGAAATGCAATGCTGCTATTGGAAACCCATATCTACACTCTTGCCCCATGTTTTCTCTGGCACAACCAGCTTCGGATTCTCAAGGACGAGTTGGTGATTCACAACCTTTTGCTGCTTCACCAGTGGGAGGTCCAGCTCAGAAGACTGGGAACGGTTTCAATTCAATTGAAATAGCATCCATTACATCTGCATCGGCCATAGTTTCGGTGCTTATTGCTCTTGTTATTCTGTTCTTGTATACACGGAAATGGAATCCAAAGTCTGGAACTCAAGGTTCTACCAGGAAGGAAGTTACTGTTTTCACAAACATTGGGGTTCCATTGACCTTTGAGAATGTTGTGGGAGCCACAGGAGGATTCAATGCTAGTAACTGTATTGGGAATGGAGGTTTTGGAGCTACCTACAAGGCAGAGATATCACCTGGAAACGTGGTGGCAATTAAACGGCTTTCAGTTGGAAGGTTCCAAGGAGTTCAACAGTTTCATGCAGAAATCAAAACCCTTGGAAGGCTTCGCCATCCAAATCTTGTCACTTTGCTTGGTTATCATGCCAGTGATACAGAGATGTTTCTAATTTACAACTACTTGGCGGGTGGTAATTTGGAAAAGTTTATTCAGGAAAGGTCAACAAGGGCTGTGGATTGGAGGGTACTTCACAAGATTGCTTTGGACATAGCCCGTGCACTTGCCTACCTACATGATCAGTGCGTACCACGTGTCCTTCATCGCGATGTCAAGCCAAGCAATATTTTGTTGGATGATGATTTTAATGCGTATCTCTCAGACTTTGGTTTGGCGAGACTTCTGGGAACTTCGGAGACCCATGCTACTACTGGCGTTGCTGGAACTTTTGGATATGTTGCCCCAGAATATGCAATGACTTGCCGTGTTTCAGATAAGGCTGATGTATATAGTTATGGCGTTGTGCTACTGGAGTTACTCTCTGACAAGAAAGCACTGGATCCCTCCTTCTCTTCATATGGAAATGGATTCAACATCGTTCAGTGGTCATGTATACTTCTTCGGCAAGGCCGGGCAAAGGAATTCTTCACCGCTGGGTTATGGGATGCAGGTCCCCATGATGACTTAGTAGAAGTTCTGCACTTGGCAGTAGTGTGCACGGTTGACTCTCTCTCAACCAGGCCTACAATGAGGCAAGTTGTACGACGGCTTAAGCAACTTCAGCCTCCATCTTGCTAGCTGCTTTACAAGGTTTGTACTGGTTAACATTAGTAGTCTGTAGAAAGAGGAGCTCCATTTGTCATATGTGCCTGCGCATTCGGTGCGATTTGGATATTTCTTATCCTACCATTTCAGCCTTTGTTTCCAGCCAGACAGACAAGAGGCAGCTTCGTTTGCCATGGAGGCATTAAAAGAGATTCAAAATTGCTACTTAGGCCCGAGGGACCAAAGGAGGTTCGACATTGTAGCATGGGCTATATGCTTCTTCGACATGGCCGTGTAAAGGAATTCATTATAGCTGTGTTATGGTATGCAGGTCCTCATGATGCAGTTTTCTCGACAAGGCCTACAGTGGCGAATCGAGTCATGGTGTAAGCAACTTCAGCCCTCTGTCTTGTTAGCTGACCAACGAGCATTTGCTTCTGCACTGCACCCGTCGTCCCGTAATATTTATCGCGTCAATGCAAAAGAAAGTATAAAAAAGTAGAGTAATTTCTGTGCTGATGTCTTTTGCTTGTTTTATAGGCGTGTTACTGTACTTAATTATTCTTCCCCCTTTTTTTTTTTTTAATTTGGTCAAAGGAGATTTTATTACAAAAAACAAACCTTACAACATAGGCTCAACACACACCTTAATTACAACCAAAAAAGGCCTAAAACGGAAGTAAAACAGAAAAAATACCCAACAACAGTAAGGCCTAGAAACCAAACAACTTCTGCCAGAAGCTCCCACAACAATCTCCACCCTCTGAAACAAGTCCTTCGGTCGATTTCCATCCTCAGTCCAGTATCGCCTCCAATCCCGATGCTACCTGAGCACAACCATAAACAAGGAATAATCGGCAATCAAGTGAACGAAGTCGACTATTAGTATGAAGTTCCTGGATACCCACAAATAACATTGTCAGAACCATCAGACAATAAGGAGAAAATGGTGGCGTATGTAACACCCGAGCCGGTGTAAACACTGGAACTCTACACACAATCTTCCCAAGAAACATGGCTGAAGATCGGATCAAGAAAGAGCAGGGAAGAGGTTTACCTTCGGAAGTAGAGGAAAAGGGAATACTAGAGTGAAAATTGGGAAGAGATAGCTGTAGAGGCAGGGAGAGAAGAAGGAAAAGAAAAATGAAAAAAAGACACGGCAACCGACTCTGACCGAAGCTAGGGTCGGTGCCATCGAAAAATCCCAAGTTCGAAAGGCTCACATGCAGTGAGAAATACTCTCATGTTAGAGAGAGAACGCTCACCTTGGAGAAGCACCGATTCTAATTATTCTTCCACTTTGAATTGCAATAACTGTCGGTCGTTTTGCCGTCGTTGTTTGTCACTTTTACACATGGGAGGGTCCTGGTTGGTAGGAAGCTATAATGATTGGCAACATTTTCTTTTTAATTTCTAAGTGAGAGGTCAGTTTGGTTTTAGTCAAAGACGAATTTGAACTACATTATTGTTAGTTCATTGTAAGGTTTAACTTGCTCTTCAGTTTTAGTGTAGATAATATTGTTTGTTCAAAAAAAAAAACAAACTTTTCTTTACTGCATACACAATAAGATCCCTTGCTTTCCCATCACCTCATTCTATTGGAGGAGAAATTTTTTTAAGTGTCTGATATTTAAGTGGGTACTTCAAGTGTTATCAAATAAATGGTGGATACGGAAAAATGTATAATTTTTCCTGAAAATTTGACTTTCCCCCTCCAAACTCATTTTTTCTAGCCTCTAGCCCATCATATAATATTTAATGATTAGGATCCAACTAAGCAACTTACCAAATTATGTTTGTGTGTCCATTTTTATAATTTTAGATTCCTAATATACCCCATCTGAGCCAATATGGAAAGTTCTTGTAATTTTGTTTTAATTGATCATGTGCATTTAATTTGGCAATGTCTTGTAGCCGTGAAATATGGTTCTAGATGGAGGAGTTAGCTTGGAATTTTGTTTTAATTTCGACAATAAATTTCAATTTGAATATATCTAATTTAGTGTTTATTTTCAACAATATCTATTGTTTAATTTTATGAAAATTAATTTTATGAAAGCGATATCCGTTGTTTAATTTTATACATACAATATAATTACATGAAAGAATTTACCTACTATGAAAATTAAGGAAACTTTAACGAAAATCTCTTAGTACTGCTCACTTTAACGAAAAACCACATTTTTACACTAAAAAGTCAATCCTGGTACTATTCACTTTACCCTTTATTTTGTTTTTATCGTTAAAACTCAAAG
>JAOTRO020000030.1:268155-278966 GCA_028566515.2 Pyracantha coccinea | reverse complement strand
TCTCACCATCGCCGTCACGGAATCCAAAAAGGTGTCGACGAACTTTCCGAACACCTCCGACCGTTTCACGGCAAACGAAAGTTAGAAAAAGATTCCTCTCGTCTTCTATTTCATTTTCATACCTAGATCGGAGTCTAGGGTGGTCTTTTACAGTTGGCCGGAGCTTCACCAACTCCGGCGTTCTTCTCCGATTGCACATTCCAAAAAATCGCGATATTATCGGTATTATCGCGATATTTTCGATAATATCGCGATTTTTTTACGAAAACCCATTGGATAGCTAATTAAATATCGGTGACCCAAAAAACCGATATTATCGGCGAAATATTGCCGATAATATCGGCATTTCGGACCATGGTAGGTACCCAAGAAAATTCAACAAAATTGACTTTATTAACAATTGTTCAAACGACTTAAAATTCATGGCTAATGATTGGGGAGTTTGATCCAACTAGCTTACAAAAACGTTAGCACTTAGTACGTGTGACTTTATCAACAATTAGAACCCAAATTAGTTGATGATCAAATGAGTTATGAATTTATTGAAATGATTTTCGCACTCATCTTTCGTTATCCTACACTTTTAGTTGATAGATTGAATAAATAACAAACACGATGTGAAAGAATGCAGAGGAAAAAATGAGAGCGAAAAATAGTACTCAATTTACTTAATGGCAGCTTTTTGTGAGTAAAACAAGTAATTAGAAAACTCATCAACGAGAACAAAAACTGACAAAAAACCAAAACAATATGATACTACTTGTCGCAAAGCTCTTCAAGTCCTCGCTCTAAAAACGACAAGTCGTACAAAAGCCTCTCTCTCTCTCTCTCTCTCTCTCTCCTCCGATTCCCTTCTCGTTCGCAAGTATTAACAAACTTGAAAGCTTCCAAACTCCCTTTCAAGATTCAACGTCCCTCTCGATCCTGAGGTTTTTCTAGGGTTTAGCCCAATCCCAAACTTCAACCTCTCTCTTTTTTTACATTTGCTCGTTCGCAAATAGGATCGAATGGTGGTACGAGGGCCGCCGTATCTCTGAGCTCAGCCTCTACTCCGCCGGTGATTCTGTTGGATCGTGAAAGCGTGGACTTCGCCGGTAAGCCTCCGCCTCAAAGTTTCGCTCTTTCTTTCGCTTCCGCCTATTTTTCAATTCAGTTGGTTTGATTTCAATTCCTAGTTAGAAGTTTCAGGGTTTGCTTTTCTACTCGAGAAATCTCCTGAAAATTAAGCTTTTGATTCATTTGGTTTCTTTGTCTATTTCCAATTTTTTAAATAATTTGTAACGGCTAGTAGTTCCATTGATTCGCAGCTCCCTTTTGCTGAGAAAAGATTTCCTAAACGAAACGGGAAAAAAAAAAAAATTCAAATCTTTGTATCAGGTCCAGCTCAGTGGAATTCTTTTTCCATTTTTCGTAAATGTATTCGGGTTTTCTTGTCTGTGTAGGGATAAGTTTTTTCTATTTTGAATCTTATGTTGTTTTTACTTGCATTTTCGTAGGGATAGACGGAGGCATAATCGAAAATCGATGATTTTTTGCGGGTAGATAATGTGGGTTTACGGGGACTTTCGCCAAGAATGTTGGTTTTGAACATACTACATTGGGTGGCCTGATATGAGGGGTTGAATATGACCAATGGGGGTGGGGAGAGTGGAAGAGAGCATGAACAACACAATAGAATGCAGAGAATATCGAGCGGTGATGAATTTGCAAAATCAGTTGCGAAGATTGCAGTAGTGCAAGTATGTGAGATAGTGGGGTTTCAGACATTCCAGTTGTCTGCTCTCGAAACACTCTCTGATGTTGCTGTTCAGTACATTCATAACATCGGGAAGACTGCGCATTTATATGCTAATTTAGCTGGAAGAGTGGAATGTAATGTTTTTGATATCATTCAAGGGTTGGAAGATTTGGGCGTGGTGCAGGGATTTATAGGTGCTTCAGATGTTGATCATTGTCTTGCAAGTTCAGGGACGGTTAGGGAAATTGCTCAGTATGTTGCTGAAACTGAGCATATTCCATTTGCCTACTCTATTCCTCAATTCCCAGTTGTTAAGGACCGAAAGCTGACTCCTAGTTTTTGGCAAATAGGGGTAGAGACGCCTGGAGAGCATATACCTAGTTGGTTGCCTGCTTTTCCTGAATCCCATACATATGCTCAGTCACTAACATCCAATGAGAGAGCTATAGAACCTCAAACTGATATGATTGAGCAAGAAAAACAACAGAGAAATGTGGAGAGGTCTCTGTACAATTTGCAGCGGAGGTTTTTATGCAATGGGTCGGAGGGACCTTCTGTTGGCCCTGAAGATGCTGATAAGGCAAAACAAGCAAGAGAAAGTAACCCTTTTCTTGCTACACCTCTGCAGTATGGGGAGACAGAAGTATCTCATGTTGCTCTTCCAGCTAAACTTTCAAGTGAATCCACAGCGGGAAATGTTGTTGCTGAGAACCATGTACTGAATCAGTCTTCACTGCTGGAGACCTTTGCTCCAGCTATTGAAGCAATGAAGAGTGGATCGTGTGAATCAGAGGAGGGGCGGAAAGAGATTCTTTTGAGCAGGAGACCAATTGTGCAATTTAAGGTTGGAACCGCGAAGAAGTCCTTTGGTACTATGTTTCGTTCGAGCCCACACAACAAGGGTTTTCAGAAAACTGATTCCTGGTTTGAAAGAGAAAATGAGAAGGATGTAAAGAAAAAGAGGGCTGAGAAGATTCTGAAGGATTCCATGGAAAACCAAGAGGAGCTTGCTGAGCTGTAAATTAGGTTGTTTTTCGACTAGAACTCGTACACTTGTTTTAGGATACTAGCAGTGGAAGCGGGCTCGCATAGTGTTGTCTGCATCTGGACATTGTAGAATGGATATTACACAATTCTGGAGGGAATTTTCCCACTTTAACAAGTTTAAAGGTATGTTAGTGTCAGTTGCAGTGATACACCCAGTTAATGATTATTTCTAATACAAATTCTTTTGTTTTTCGTTATTTAATGGTTCTAATCTGAATGCGCGCACAAGTATTATTCCTCATCTTTTGTGTACTTTGTTGCTATATCAATATGTTAACGGAACAGAGTCAAATTTATGTTTAGTTTCATAATTATAGACTAATGAAAGGTTAATGTGTTTTCCAGTTCGATAAATTGTGCATAACTGGAACAAGAAATTGGAAGGGAAATATGCATACACCATAATTGTATTATAGATCTATGTCCTCCATCAAAGGTTTACATGTTAGAGAATAGCTGAAATTTTACCAGTAGTTATTTGTGGCTTTACAGAAGATAAAACTAAAGGATTATTGTGAAATGTATATAAAATACTCCCCCCTCTCCTGTTCTTTCCAACCAAAGCTGGAAAAGAAAAACAAAAGAAGAAAAGGACAACAAGGAAACGATTAAGACTTGGAATAATTCTTTTAGAAGGAAAAAATCAATGTTATCAACTGCTCCTTCTTGGCAAGGCTGCAATGCCTACCAGACTAATTATGCAAACCAGCTACGTCACCACCGCTCAAAACTTCAGACATGATGCTTCACAAACAACCTTCCTCGTCATCCAAGCTGCCAGTTGAGTTTTTGTAATCAATGTTAGCACAGCCCCTTCTCAGAAAACAGTTGCCTGCAATGCCCACCGGACCAATCATGCAGGCTAACTGAATCACCACTCACAATTTCGTTTATCAGATCTTTAAAGATCAATCGCTCGACATCCAACACTGCACCTGGAATTTCACTGTCATACTCTGTCCAATTCTTTGCTTGATCCGTGAAATCTTCCAACAATATGTTTCTCGAACTTTCATCCTCGTCATCCAGGCTGCCATTCAAGTTCTTTCTTTGTAGCTGATCAACCTCTGAACACAAATCTTTCAGAAGCTGCTGGCTTCTTGGTTTCCCATCTGCCAGCTTGTTTGGTGGGAACCACTGCTTCAAAGAATCTTCCACCACTAGTTTTTGAACAAGGAATTCATTAACGACCTCAAATACTAGTTTTCTTTGAAGTTTCTCATCAGGTTTGGGCTGGAGATCAGAAGGCATTGTATTTGTTCTGATATCTTCCAGTGCAAGGAACAAATTAGGGTTGATCAGGTGGTCTGATGTGTGGAGCTCACTGTTTGTCCAGGGAGATTCGAGATATTCCAGAATACCTGATGCCAGCAATATTTCTGAAATGTACATGTGGTCTAGATTTGTACTGTCACAGAGGGGACCAGTGATGGGGTCCTCGTGTGTCCTGCTCATGCATCGATGATTCTGAATCAGGTTCTCTATTCTTTTATGATCAATTTCTGCCCCAGGTCTGGGCATTGTGTTGTTGGATAACAGAGCTTGGTTCATTGGGTCATACCCTGCTATATCCAGAATTTGTGCTTCACCGTCTGCAGCAAGAAATGTGAGGAAGTTTAGTATAAACGAGTCTTGCATTCTAAACCACATATAAGGGATCAGTTGCACAAGAACTATACCTTTGAAGGCATTTGATATCTTCTTCACTGGAGATGGTGAATCATCACGATAGAATGTAGAATCAAGAACAGAGACAGGGCTTGGTTGTTCAGAGGAAGCTTTCCTAGTTTCTGCCGTTGACCTATCATCAATCAACTCCACTGCTGGGTGCTGTGGGAAAGAAAACAGAACATCTGTCAACCCAGATAAGAAAATGACTTACAGGAATGAATGAGAAGTGGGACACCCTTACCTTTATTTTTTGGTTATGCTGCTGGAAATCCATGCCTGTGATCCTATCTGATTGGTGAATGCTTGTGGCTGTGTCTATGTGCGAGCTCAAGCTGATGGTGCTTCCAGATTGCTGTGAAGTGGAATCATCGTGATGACTCATATCTCTCATCTTGGTGCTAGTCTCCCTCAGTTGCGCGTTACTTTGATGCAAACTGGTTACCTTATGCCCAAGTTTTCTACCTGGGGTGGTTGCTTCTAATGACTGCCTGGTGTGTTGTCTTCTGGTCATGCTTGAATTCAATGATGGCGTATTTGGAGGAGACTGCTTCTCCGATCCAAGTCTTCTCTGTTGCATTTTCGGGCTCGTGATTTTTGAACTCCTACTTGAGCTGGTGACTTTTTCTTCACTCATAGTTTGCGATGCCCTTGGTTTTTGTGCAGATTTCAAAGTTCTTGCGTTAGAATTATCATCAGTGGAATGAAGGTGTCGATTGAAAGGATCTCTGACATGATTGTTCCTTGGAGTCGGATCTTTGGCTGTATTCTTGTCGACCAATCCCTTTCTGTTATCACCAGGGTCACTAGTCCGAAGCTTCCGAAGACCTAATTTGTCATTCATGGAATCCACCATGGAAGCAGAGCTGTGGGTTTTATCAATGAGTTTAGCTGGTTTCATTATGACGATGGGTGATTTATAACTCTTTGGAGATTGGGAACCCTTGGCCGTGGCAGGAACTGATATGTTACTTTGTAGATTTCTCTGGCTTGCTTTTACTGTGCTGTCAGAGGAAATGCTTTCGTTGCTTATTTGAGATGCAAAATTTAAGGCGTGATCCTTTCTTGTATCCATCATTCCTTTCGTCTTCTGCATCGCTTCAAGTATTTGCTTAAGAGCTCTGAGATCCTTTCCTGATTTTTTAAACTCAAGATCTGCTAGCCTTTTCTCCATTTCACCATATACTGAAGATGATGAGTTTGGAGCTTTTGTCGGTTCTTCTTGATGCTTGAAAGCTGATCGTTGAGAACCTTTGCTTCTATGCGGCTGCCTCCAAGGAGCTGTTTCTATTGGAAATTTAGAATTCGAGGTGGGCTTCATGATTGAATCAGTACTTCTCCTCTGGGGTAAGCTGAAGTCTTTCTTGGTATTCACAAGGAGTATTCTGGAAAAAATATCTTGCTTGTTTTCAGTGGTTGCTCTTGATGATCTTGAGAAGGGATCAGATCTATCAGATGTGCCAGTATTAATCAGCCTTAATGGACTATCAGTGGTTGACATGGAATCTGATAGATCCAGTCCCATCAACTTTGCAACTACATTAGACGGTCTTTTAGCGCTTCCAGGTTCATGCTGCAGGTCAAGCATTTTGTTGCAGTTCCCATATTCTATCTGCAGATCCTTGATGAAGTAATTTGCTTTTGTTTCTGGGTTACAACCCCTCCTTATGGAACGTTCTTTGCTGTCCAAAGAAAGCCTTGGGATTTCTTTGAGTTTTACGGCGGATTTTGATGCATCGCATGACTCTCTTCCATCATAAGAGAACCTCCGAGCATCTTTTGGTACAAAACGTGTACCACCATCCTTCTCTTCATTTGAACTCCAAGGTGCGACCCGAAGCTTTCCAGGAACTTGAAATGTCTGATTACCATCAGAAACCCTTGGGTTGGTGGATTTTATTGGTGAAGGCCTCGGGGAGTCAATGTACGTCAATGCACGACCAGCTCCATCTTTAGCTGCAGGTTTAACTGAAATGCCACGGGCTTCTCTGTACGTTGAGCCTTTGACAGGATCTTGCAGATCAACAGATTGCCGGCGTATGTGCATCAAAACATTTGGTTGGTTCAGAGATAGGTCCCGAGCGTGTTTGTCGTTGGAAATGGTTTGGCCGGCCAAAGATGGTTCTTGCTCAGCTGCCTTTTGATGTTCAAGAGACGAGAAGCTAGATGAACACGAAGGAGAAGCAACAGTGGTTTTCGATGATTCTGTGGAGTTTCGTTGTTTCTCTTTCACCACCTTTTTTCGAATTTTTTCCTGCAATTCCAAAATGCATGTAATGAATGTTCTCTTTAATCTAATCATAAGATTGAGAGTCAGACTTCTAATTAAACTTTCAGTCCACTAATGTGATTTAGTGCTGAATTCTTACGGTAGCTTTCTGTACTGTTCCTGGTCCTACTGCGTGATTGCAATTCTCACCTGAAAAAAAAAGTAAAAATATATAAATACATCATACATGTATTATGGAACTATAAAGTATAAATGCATATTAATAAAAATAAAAATAAACTTGTTATTAACAATTTGCTCAATGCTTAAGTAATAATTTAATTACCAACTTCTATGTCATTTAGTTTATAAAATTTAGTTTTCGCAGCATTACCTTTCTGTAAAATATTTATCGCTTAAATTTGATCAAATTCAAAAAGTCTTTACATTCATGAGCTGATGTAAATCATTCGCAAAAGGAAATAGTAAATCAAAAGAAGCCCCATCAATAAGAATCCAACTTCTCCTCATTTACAAAACCAATGGTTTTTTAATTTTTTACTAAAAGCACTTTTTCTAGAACTGCTTTGAGCTTAACTGCACTTTCAAGCAAATGGTGGAAATAAGAAATACCTGGAGGGAGTCTCTTGTGGTTCTGGCCATTGATACGCCGGCCGGCGAGGAAATGGTGGCGATCAAAGAGATGAAAAATTCCACTCATGCACCCAATTTGCTTATGGAGATCCCGGCTCTCATCCTTTTGAGAATGCAGAATCTTTGCTGACATCTTCACTTCCACCTCCTTCCCCTCTTGCTTCACAAACCCACCAGCTCACACCTTTGAAACTTCCATTTCTGCAAATTCCGGGCAGCAAAACGCTTATAAATAATTGGCTTCAAGAAATTTACACGATCCCAAAAAACATACAGTTTCAAAAACAATACTGATTTTCTGTCTAGCCAAAAATAACACATTTTTGTCTGAGTTTTTGCTCGAGTCACCATTCTTCTAGCTAGTTACATAAACTGCATTGAGTTTTTTTCTCCCTATATATTAATAATCTTCTTTTTCTTGGATTTTCTCTAAAGTTTTTCGTATAGAACAAAAGAGGAGAGAATAAGAGAACAAGAAATATATAAGAAAAAAACATGCTAATTGATCAGAAAAAGTCCCTTACCTATGGAATATATAAAAATAAATGAAATTCGGTTTTTGGGTTTCACAGAACAAGGGAGACAATATTCGCCTGCAAAACCAAAAGGAACAAAAGAGACATATGGGAAGGGACCCAACACTCAACAATCACCC
The DNA here is from genome assembly GCA_028566515.2 of Pyracantha coccinea. NCBI lineage: Eukaryota > Viridiplantae > Streptophyta > Magnoliopsida > Rosales > Rosaceae > Pyracantha > Pyracantha coccinea. The sequence continues at coordinate 270,995 of JAOTRO020000030.1, read as the reverse complement.
ACAGCAGCAGCCCCACCTTCCAAGGAGTAGTAAGGAGTAAGGAGGAGGACACTATATATCAAAGAATACTAGTGCGCTGGCCAGAGCAGATGGATTAAGTTCCGCAGACCCAAGAAGAAATGTCTTTTTATTTTTTCTTATCTTTTGGGTTTTCTCACACAGCACAAAAGAATAACTTGTCCTTTGGCTCTCTCTAGGGAAGGAAGGCATATATATATATGCACACACATACATGCATACATACATACATATAAGAGGGTTTGTGGTTGTATTTATTATATATGCAGTGCTCGATATCAGTTTGGCAAAGAATGAGAATTGGTGATTACCTTTTATATTATATCATGAGAGAGAAGAAGTTTTTGTGTCATTAAATTAATATTATAATTTAATCTAAATTATCGGAAAGAAAATTCAAACTTAAGTACATAAACGCATACTGTTTTAGCTAATTTAACTACTTTCATATTAAAGAGCGAAATTCGAACTTAAGTGCATAGAATAAGAACACGATGCTTTAGCTAATGTAATCACACCTAAGTTTGTTGAAAGAGGCAGGGTTTTAGAGACAAATTAAAATGAGAGCTGCAGCTAGGATTATTTCAAGAAAATGACACAGTTTTCAGAACTTATAATTTAAAAAACATAAGAATTGGGATCTCAACCCTCTTAATTAAGTAATTCTTCAATGTTAGTCTTTCTCTATTAAAAACAATTTGAAATCATAAGTTAAGAAACAAGTGCCATATTGTTATGGTAGAATTAGTGCTTATACAAGTGAGTCATTTCCATTTAAAAACCCTAATAAAAGAGAATTAGGGTAATAAGATGAGGAAGGAGCGGGTGGGAAAGAGGTGGGAGAGATGTGAATGGGTGGGTCAGATCACAGATGTGGTTTGTTCAAATTTTCTCCCCACTTCCATGTGTGTGGGTCTGGAAGGGCAGGACCTGTATCTACATAAGCATGTGGATATTTGTCAGAGGGTGGAAGAAATAAGAAAGTGGATTAATGTACTGGAAAGCAGCTTGCCAAGCCTAATAAAACCACATTTCCAGCCATTTCCCTAGCCAATTTACCAAGCTATCCTCCTCTAGATAATCTGAACCCCTTGATGTTTCGATGACAACTTGACATAGACAACTACAAATTAAGTGAAGGATAAGTTGGTGTTTCACCTCTTAAACTATTATTCTAGTTGATATTGGACTCTTAAACTATTTTTTTTTTTAGTAAACTAACTCTAAGAACTATTTGACATTAGTCAATTAACATCTGAGTGAAAGATTTGGTGAAATATCACTCACTGTGCCATCAAATACTGGCACAACTTTACACTCAAGAGTGAATCACATATTGGTCACATGCCAGTATTTAGCGATAAAATGGATGACATTTTATTGAATCTGATGATGAGAGGTTAATTGGCTAATTTCAAATATAACCAAAATAATAGTCTAGATAGTTAATGTTGATTGGAATAATAGTTCATGAAACCAAACGGCAATTACTCAAATATTGAATACCCCGTCACTAAATTTTTAGCTTTAATCAATAATCATTAAAGAAAATTGGATAATTATTGAATGGAATCTAAAAATCAAGTGGTGAAGTATTCAATATTCCAGAATATTGTTAGCATCGCCACAAATTAAGTCACATTGTCATAAACAACTATATAATTGTTTTGATTATTACCGCAAGGTCATTTTTACCATCATTCATGTCTTACAACGTACTTAGTTAGAATACAATTATTTGCACCACTTTGCTTGGCTGCTGAACAATTAGCAGGAACTCCTGCTAAATAGTCATATTAACTGCTAAGCGGTTTGACAAATATTCACTTTTTTTTTCTTCTCTTAAAAATTATGCAATATTGAAAATATCATGAGCAGCCACATCTAGCAGGAGCTCCCGCTAATTGTTCAGTAGCTAAGCAAGGTTCTTATTTGCATAATGATCATAAAATTCGAAGTTCCAAGTTCCTGTTTTAGTCAATTTATAACTTTATGCTGAACCCTGTTAGCAAGATCAGTACTGCAACTTCGAAGCAGAAATTGATTAATAAGTTTTTGGGCGTTTTAACTTTAAGCTGCAGTCTCCAAAAGACTGGTCCAATATATACGTTGTTTTTTTTTCAAGGGACCAATTGATGGTCAAGTCACGGCAGTTTACTATTTTGAAAGTCAGAAACACTCACACAGACATTTCAACCTCTGATCCATAGGTTGATAAAAGTTATAATGTTTTTTTAATTTTATGTAGACATGCATACATCCTCAAGCCGCTGGACCACTAGTTTCCCAGGATTGTGCGGAAAAGACGCGCGTTTCAGTGCTTATACTGCTTTGAGTCATCGAGTCAAGTTCCTTGGAAAAATGCATATTTTCTGTTTGAAGTTTACATTTGCACATGCATGTTACTTGCTGATGTATACGTTACAGGAGAAAGAAGAAGGTCCATGGATATATTATTGATGGAAACGAAAAGGAAATATAACTCCAGTTTTTTTCGAAAATGGCATGATCTTTGGCGCTACTATACCCAGAGTTACCTTACACTATAGATTTATTTTTAGCTACGCTACGAGAAACTCGATTTTAATCTTAATTTGCTCCTTGTAACTCAAAGTTGTCACTTTACTCTCTGAAACTCAAAATTTGCTCCACCTTGCCTCCTGGAACTCGATTTTGATCCTATTTTGCCCTTGAAACTTGAAAGTCGTCTTTATAAAACTCAAAATTCGTTCCACATTGCCTTAGATCTATTAATTTCTTATGTATGTTTGATTTGCATGGGACAGGCTAATAAATTTCTTTTTTATTGTTTTCATATCTTC
>JAOTRO020000030.1:255718-268055 GCA_028566515.2 Pyracantha coccinea | reverse complement strand
CAACGGTTATTATTTGGAGATCCCTAGGATCCCCATGGATTGGATTAGGAGAGGATCCAAGTCCTATTTTTTATGATATGGATATATACTCTTAAAAGCTCGGATTTGACCCATTAACCAGCCGGAGTATTATTAACATTTTTTTAATTTTTTTATTTTACAAATTATAGTGTTAATGGGTTTAGTTGTTATAGGTGTAAAACGTCGAAGCTCAAAATTTCGGAAGAAAATATATATAAAACTAAAACGCCACGCAAAATTTCCTGGCTGCTTCAATGAATATGCCAAGGATTGGAAAGTAGTACGAAGTTGGCCAGCCCTAGTTTGCATGACTCAATGTCTTGTACAAGAACACGTTGCCATGACCTCATGAGATCTGAACTTTTGGACACTTTTTTTTCCTATTTGTTAAAAAGTTACAAGGGTAGTGGAATTATAATGAGCATAATTCCATTAATGGCAGAAAACTAATTTAATGGATGTTTTCAATTGTAATTTTTAAAATTTTTAAGAGTCTAAAAATTTAGGAGTATCCAATACAAAATTTTAATAAATTCAAATATATATATATATATATTATATAAAAGTCTACACATAAATATATCCAATCATATTTTGAAGAAGTCAAATTAATGTGTATTCAATCATAATTTAATTTTACAGGAATTTTAAAAATGAACAATTTTGATGTACTTGGAGCGATTTCATAGTATATTTTAGGCTTAATGAATTCGGTCTCTCCCTTTGAGATTTTGAAGCATACACCTCAATATTCAAATAAAGTATATGAAAATCCATTAAAACTCAATCAAACTTCTAGTACGTTTTATTCAAAGATTAATTTCTTGATCCGAAGAGTAGTTCGCACAACTTGCTGTAAATAAGGTGTTGATAAAACCATTACACAGCCACTACAGAACGCATGAGTTACCTAGCTTTAAATTTAAGACTTGGGAGATAAGCTAGCTAGTTTTGCTTGCATGGGGAATGTTAACTTTCTAGCTTTAACCTATTACTAAATCTATATGTCCATGAATTTCAAGATGCATCTGGTTACCTAGCTAGCTACTTAGTTATTTCGTCTAACTTGTGCAATCTTATATGATAAAAGGTGTGGTGATTACGACAGATATCAAACATATATATAATTGAAACTGAGGAGAGGGTGTGGAGGGTGTGGAGGGTGCAGGGCCACATGGAAAAAGTGCAAGCATCACATGAGGATTTATTTACTAATCTGCCTTTTAGCTTAGCTTCATTTGGCGTGGACCAACTGATTTAAGCATCTCCATCATAATCCTAAACTAGGTTCCAAGAAGAAGCATCGCAGCCTCCACCCACCATGATTGGCACATGATCTCTAAATATCCACCCATAAGTTCTCATCATCAAATCACCATATTGTATAAGTAAATTAGGAGCTTTATGAAAGTAAACAAAAGAGCAATGAAATGGGGACTAAATTTGTAGATAAAATTTTGTAAACTAAATGACATGGAACTTGATGATTAGATTATGATTTAAGCATTGATAAACGTGCTCATTCTTATCGGTGATGCATCATTTAGTTTACAAATTTTGTCTATAAATTTAGTATTACTAACATTACCTGTCAAAAAAATTAAGAGCTTTGTAAAAATCAACAAAGTGGGATAATTTCCCAATAATTTAATTAATTAAGTGTATAAAATAAACAATCACATGTGCACTAAATCACAAGGAGGGAGATTTATAGTAGGGTCGGTTCCTATTCTCAATATTCTTATTTAGGAATTTCAAGGAGGACCCAAAAATTGTGTGTCCATTAAACAAGGTGTGTATGAATATATATCATAGTTCCACGTTAGAGGGTTTTGTTCAATTTGGCTAATGAAGTCAATGTACCAAGCATATCTTATCCCCTGATTGTACGTGAGAGTGAGAGCCTTCATCAAATATATCAGGGGTAATTTTAGGGAGATCATTTATTTAAACCATATTTTGTATACCATATAACGTGGTTGTCAATGATTGTATTATTGCTCAAGTATTGATTAATGTACTTATTTTTTATTAGTGACACATTAAATGGTTTGCAAATATGGTGTAAAAATTTGGTCAATCTAACATTACACCAGATCTAAACTTAGGGTGCAAGAAAACCAAACCATACAACTCAATTATTTGAAAGCTTCTCTCTAATTTTTAGTTTTTAATTATGTGAAGCAAAACAAGCCAACATTGTGCTTCTTCATCAAGTGTGTATTTTTGCTATTCTTTAAGGGAAGAACGAGAGTTTGAATTATTACCAATCACATGACTGTTGTATAATGCAGGGACTTGGAATATAATTAGAATTATAAACAATAAATAATAGCAAGTGTCACGTGTACTAAGAAGAGTGATATTAGTGGGATTAAATTCATTAGTTTATAAGATTGGCGATAGGGAATATGTCGAGCACCAAACATCCAAATCAGCTTGCCAGGTAATTGGGATCGAAAGTCGCCTACATCACATGCCATGTCTGATGATAAGTTTGAATGCATATAATTCCAGTATAAGAAAAACTTGATGCAATTTTGACGATTTCAAGTGGTTAAAATTGCAAAACAATTTCAAAGAAAAAGACCTCCTCATCCGTCCGCGTTTCGTGAACTCCACACAATCTCCGAGAACGATACTTACGTTGACACGCAAGTCCTTTTCCTAATCAAACCATTGGAGCCCCAGCCCCATTTTGGTTTTTTCCTTGTGCATGGCCCCCCATGTGTTGTTGTATGTATGTCCCTGTTTTCATCGTCCGAATCTCAGAAGTGCCATACCGATTTTTGTGAACCATGCAGCTGCATCATGATTTCATGTCAGCCCCCTTCAAATTGAGTACAAACTTACAGTACACATATGGGATGATCTTTTGTATAATGTCTCTGTATATAAACTTATATACATATATATATATATATATATGTAAACTTTTTCTAGTATGAGATTTGTGGGGAAGGTTCAAGAGGAGGAATGGGAACTCGACACGGAATGGTCGAAGAGTCAACACCTCTAGCTAAAATGTTGAGGAAGAGAGAACATTATGGCATCACAAAGTCATGAGTGTTTCAACAAGTTGTGGTACTCGGTAGCTTTGTTGTCAAATTTTAGGTAGAGATGCTAAAGAAAACGGAGGGCATAGTACAATTTTGATGAAAATATGCAGTAGACAGCGACAGTCGTACATCCGCCTGTTGCACAGTGCATGCGAAATCATCATCCAAAGCACGTATGGGAAAAATCAATGGCACTCATGGGTAGAGAGACTTCATCCCATGTAATATCTCCATCACTTGCGTGGAGATTGTACACATCTTGGTAGTTGGTATTATTTGTCTTTGAATGGTGGCGAGATTAGATTAATAAACCGGCAGGCAAGTAAAACCTTCACTAAAAAATTGCATATCTTGGGTTTTATGCAACTTCTAAATATGTTCAATATGTTATCGCTCTATTAATTCTAACTCATTAAAGTTATCACTCTATTAAAAAAAAAGCAATAAGATTCCATTTAACAAGTTCTAATAGGGAGAGGAACTTATCGACAACATGGACCCCAACCCCATCCACATTAATCACGCACAGCAGGCAAGTTATCGTAAAAAGCATGCAAACGTTAGGAAGAGAATGGATTGGGATCCTCTCCTGAGCAGAGGGTCCGAATCCTGTTGACCAAGCAACAGAGACCCTTGGATCAAAATCCAACGGTTACAAACAAGAAGGTTTTCTAAAAATTATAATAATTGTAGTCATTGGATCAGTGTTGCTTGGTCAGCAGGATTTGAACCCTTTGCTCAAGAGAGGATCCAAATCCAAAGAAAATTACCACTAGCCTAAAAGCTAGTTTGATAGATTTTTTATTTATAATCAATATGTGGTGAGCAAAACAACACTATTAGATGTTCCTTGCACTTGTATATGCAACTAATCCCTCTTCAGCATTCCAGAAAAATAACATAAAACTCACCATGTGAATGTCAATATCTGATCTGAAATGAAAACAACTTTGAAAAATGGATCTACCAGAAAGTAAATTTCCATTATTTGTTCCAATGAACACTTCAATTACAGTTTTTTCAAGCGGTCAATTTTCCTACAAGCTACGTCTGTTTTGGCAAACAACCAGCTCCACTTGTTCTGGCAAAGCTTCGGAAGAATACTCCTTTCGGGGATGAGAGCAGAGCTCCGCATAAGAAACAAAGGATCGCCACAGCAAAAATATAAGTAACGAGTTTCGCATACCTAACCCTTCACCGTAGAATTACAGGTTATGTTGGCGGTTTCTAAAGTATACACCTTTCTAAGAACCTTGAGGTAGAATGGCCAAGATGCACTACTTTCATTAATAGGTCCTTGGCCAAAAGGCTGTTGCTCTACAAACTCCTGTATATTTTCAGCTGCAGCCAACCCTTCCAGATAGACCCGAATATCACCTCCAGGACCTGCCATACATTCCGGTCATGTTTAATTATCATTTGCTTCTAACCCCTTGAAAAGGAAGACATTTGATACCATTCAAACAACCAAAACAAAGCAACCTAAGTGCAATGTAAATATTTCTGTCATCAAGGAATGCAGCTAGGATAGATGCATTATTTAACAAAAGGGTGTCCTGTGAATTTCGGTTCCTCTTCTCTCGTAACATTGGCCATTGACTTTCTAAAACAAGTTATGAAAATCCTTAGTAAGCAAAAAATGTGAAGGTTCTCGTTGCTGGTAACGTACAACTCTATCTCCTATACATTGGAGGTAGCTGACAAGTCAATTTGTATAAACTTCTGAAAAACTCTAACATTCTCTTTTTTTAGTATAATTTTTGGAGAACTTGTTTTTGCTCAGATACCCACAATCAAATGAACCAGAGGATTCATACTAAAGAACGATGAACTGGGAAAATCCCACAAGTGTATCCCCTCTCAACGTTTCTCAAAATTTCATCATTTGCAAACTTTAAAAGAAAGATATAAAGCAGTAAGGAACATATTTTATTACCTAATGAAGTATCGCTCCCTCGCTGGAACGTGAATGGATACGGAAACACTGAAGTATGTGCCTATGAGACGAGAGTTCAATACAAAACCAAAATTTAGAATTTCTTAAATAAGTATCGAGAACAGATGAATTAAAACTGAAGCTTACAGGATTAAGCAAGGCTTTGTAGGGAGAATCATCCAACAACACTGTGTTTGATTCATTATATGCACCCTTCTCCCATGGAAGACTAGGGTCTTGTTTTTCCCATACTCTCCTCAGCTCCTTGAAAACCAAGGTCTTATGCTTATTTTCTAGAGTCCTGAACCCTGTTGCAGTGCAGTGGGATAGATCCTGCAACGCCATCATAAAATCCATCACGATGTCCACAACTCGGATTCCAGGAAATGAATGTTTGAGCTATTTTATGGTTGAAGGAGCCCCATTTGGTAGGAAAAGGAATCTATCTAGTGATAATTTGATTCTCTGTCACTACAGTAATTAGCCGGGAAAAAAATGACTTCTTACTCGTCTTGACATAATAAAGAAATAATCAACAGACAAAGTAAAAATATTTAGATGAAGATACTTTAATTTAATTCATTGCAAGATCATCCCAAACAGTAATTGAGGATAAGAGCAAGCAATAAAGGTTGAATCGAGAATGTTATTGCAATTTCTACACAGAAATGTTAGATGATGCACAAAACAAACAGGGATCTAAGCACTTACCCAACAAAACAGTAGCTTGTGCTTCATATCACCCATCAGATAATCAATCACTTTTTCCACAATTCTCCTTCAACAAATTAATAGGTATTGCTGTCACTAATTATGCCTAAAACTAATGGATAACAAACCAAGATGTTGCAAAAGTAAAGGGAGGCAGAACCAAAAATAAAAGTTCTTAAATTTAAAATAAAAGAATAATTCAATACAAGCGAAATAAAAGAAAGAAATGATAACAAACTATAGGTTACTTGGATCTTGAAGACCACACACCCACTTCGAAACGCTCAAAGCAGAACTTAAGAAAATCAAGATAGAAGGGCCTCTTGAAAACTGGAAAAAGAAAGTAATGACGCAATTAAACATGATGAACAATAAAACATTAGAGTTTACAAGTGAAACAATAATACAGAAAGTTTCTTACTTGCTCGCCGTTGAATTCGTATGTCAGATGCAAGTCCCTTCGGAGGAGGAGAGACTATATCCGCAAGTAGTCCATTTATATCAAGAATAAGAAGCTTTTTCTCTGTATCGCAAACAGGTGTTCTTCCAATTGAGATATTTGAAATCCCTGATCTGTTGTCCTCTTCAATCATGGTTTTAACACCTCCTGATGAAATAACTACAACGTCATCACTTCTTTCGTCAGATAGGCTTAAAGTTGACAATCTATGCATATGATTAGCATCACGTTGACCGTATTCCCGAGGCGGGTTCTCAGCTAGACCTGTATCTTGCAGTAAATTTGGCTTCTTCATCCTACGTCTCCTTCTTCTTTTCTTTTTCAACACTTGATTCGACCGCACACGATTTTTGGTTGTTTCTGCACCTGTCTCCATAATTCTAACAATGGAAGGCCGAGGTGCTGCATTCACTAAGAGATTAACTTGGACTTCACCCTTGGGCATTGTAAAGGAACTAGTACTCTTGATCATAAGCTATTATCTTCTTAGAATTACCGCTTTCTACTATCCGTCTAACAAGGTCAGTTTCCCCACGTTCTACAGAACCCTCAATCATTCCCTTTCTCTACTTCCCTGCAAGTTGTGGGCAGTATGGAAACAATGATCTTTTCAACAAGACGGAAAAAATAGTTTTTCTCAATAATTATTTACGCACAAGTGCACTACTTTACGAAACATTATATGCACCAGATGATCCACAGAAACTGTCAATGTGAATAATTTAAAAAAAATAGAGAAATTCATCTTGTAGCTTATTTACATCATAATTCTTTCCTTAATTATTGGTGATCGATTGTAATTGTATCGTTCCATATACCCGTGGCTGTATCACCACTACTAATTTCCACTTCCCTTGCAAGAACCCCGTTAAATTCTCTCCTCTCACGCTTGCTTTACTGTTTTATTCACTAATTCAAGTTAGTACTGTGTTAGGTCCAATAAGTCATTACGAAACAAAAGGATTAGCTCAAGCTTCGTTCAACAGAACTTGCGAAGGACACCACCTTCTGAAAGAAAATTCAAAACTACATATGAAGTACAAGAAACAAAATCATCTGAGATTGCAACTTAATTGAAGAATTACATCCGCTTAATAAAGGGCAACCCCAAGCCAACAAGGCTCCTCGCAAACGGATTGGGGGAACATATGGTACGCAGCCTTAACCTTGCTTTACAAAGAGGCTGTTTCCATGACTCAAACCCGTGACCTTTCGGTCATAAAGGAGCAACATTTCCATTGCGCCAAAGCTCGCCCTCAATGAAGCTAGTTAATATGTAAGCTAATGCTGACCGAATTTTTAGAGAATAATAAATAAATAAATAAATAAATAAATAATATTCTGCTGCTCTACAAGCTGCAACAAGAAACTCACCTACCATCTATTTAGAATTGCAAACTTTAAATTTTACTCCCCATGTAACAAATATAAATACTAAATGAACCCACCAAACCAATAACCAAGTGGAATTATTCGAACATTTTAGTTTTTACAAGTTGGTATTTTTCCTACGTTATTTTCTGGGGAAACAAACAGATTTCATCCAAACATCCAACAGATATCAAAACTTTGGAACACAGCAAATCGAATTGTCAAAGGTAGTTCCTAGTACGTGTAAAATACTATATGAATTCATGTTGCATGTATAAATTCTCAAATTTGAGAGAGAGAGAGAGAGAGAGAGAAAGATTTGACCTTTGGTATCCCGCGTCGCTGCGGAGGAAGCTGACCTCTGAGTTTAGAGAGGGAGAGGGAAGGAGAGGAAGAGGAGGAGGTGGGGGCGGATTTATCGGATTTTTAGAAGATCTCAAAGACAACTAATGACCACGTTTGAGCAATCAATTAAGACCAACCCACAACCTCAATTGTTAGGTCTTAGCCCCCGACCAGTAGGCCCACTTGCTGCTGCTATCTATGTAAGATCCAGGCCTATGATGCCCATGTCTCAATCATTGGGTTGCTAGCTAAGCCCAATAAGGCCTATGATGCCCATGGCTTAATCATTGGGTTGTAGCCTTGTATGGTTGACGGTTTGCTACAGTTTGTTCCCGGTGTTTGTAAGATTCTTAATCGTTGATGCATGTGGATCGAATATTTGTACCATTGGACATAGTATGAATAGCATGCAAGTTTCACCATTCTTTACTCACATTAGTGATTCTCAACCAGCATTTCCACATGCATCACGGGCTAAGAATCAATCATGCGCCACTAACTTTAGCATTCTTTTTACAAACGTCACCCCTCTAGATGCATGTGAATCTCGTAATTGTGCCATCGTAACATTTTGCCAACTAGAGCCCCCCACACCCCCGCGAAGTATGATGATTGATGCCTCAAGATCATAACTTTTTCTTAGAGTGACTTGCCGAGAAACCTTGGACCTCAAGTCAAACAAATGCCGACAAGGTTTGAAAAGCATACAAACAAAAGGCAAACAAATCTCCTAATAAGTTTAGAAATGTTCTGTCTAGTACGTCTAGTGTTCTTTTACTTCAATAATCAGCTCGTTTTCATGTGCTCAAATCTTTTAAAGCCTGGTCGTGGCCAATTGGGTCTTTGCCACGTGTAGCTTTGCACGAGGTTATTAGGATCATGTGCTTATCATGCATGCCATGATTATATATTCACAAGCTTTTATATTAGATAATTGTTGAGCCTGCATCTGCTGACTGATCCATCTAACATATGCTTTGCTATGATGCCTTTGTGCAGTTTTCTCTCCAGTTGCAGAATCCCCAATGGAACCAAAAGCTTAAGTGGTCCTAAATTTATATGAGTTGTGGACAAATTTACCCATTAATTCTCAGGTTTTCACATGACGGAGTGAAAGCATATACACATATATGCATATATATATATATATATATATATATATATATGAATAGCATTGGAATGAGTTGAGCACTGGACAGGGATGGCTGTGATATGGCTTGGTTTTGGATCGTGTATCAGAAAAGCGAGATTCTCTCTTGCAACTATTTATTTATAGTCTTGGTAGCATCGTTCAGCCAAACAATGTTTGTTATGTGTTCAAAAAGTGATCCACATGTCCAATAAAAACTTGTCACATTGTTGGTGGGCCAAACATTCAAAAGAATATAATGAATCTCTCCTCAACTAGGGAACTCTAGTCCAACATTTGAGTTCAGGAGCGTTATTGGTGGACCAAACGGTCCAAACACCAGCCAAGATTTATTAGAATGATATTGCTTTTATAGGAAGTACTTTTGCTTTATAGGTGTTTTTGCTAGAAACACGTTGAAGTTTTTACTATTACCCAAGTTTTTAAAAAAAAAAAAACACATAGAAGTGCTTCTTAAAAAACAACTTCAAAGACCTAGAAAATCTTTCAAGTATTCTATCAAACGCATTTATTAAAAGCATTTTGGGTTGCTAGAATGCAATTTAAATTTAACATAAACAGTCTCAAACATGTCCAAACAATGTAATAGACCGATCAAACTTACTCATCATCGCATTTTCTCCCCGCAAAACATTGTCTGTTAGATAAGAGATCACATTACTTTTCCCACTCTGATTTTCCATTGCAATACATTTTTGCTGCAGCTAACCTATGAACCTCATCCCTATACTAATTAGGGACAACTAGATAAAACAACAATGAAGCCTTATTTTATTAAGTATGGTCAGTTCTATGAGTCCTAGAACATTATTGCTCTTAGTTTTGCGCCTAAGTCTTTCAATCCGTTAACTCCAAGTACTCCATATCTTTTTTTATAATCTATTTCCAGGTCTTCTAAGGTCATCATCTACACCATTTTACCCTAAGTCTCCATCTCATAGATGCATCTTTTAATTGGGCCATCTATAGGTCTTCGGTTCACCAAAATCCTAGAATGTCACTGCACTCATTTTTGTGCCAAATCTTCCATTATAACTCTGCATGTGTAAGTTTTTCTTACATTGTTGGTTCCAAGCTTGGATAAAGAAAAAAAAAAGAATGTGTCAGGTAGTCGAGAACCAACACTTTGTTCTTCACGTCCAATTCTTATGATATAAAACAACTAGATAAACAAATTAATTAACCGGCCGGGCTGTGGAGGATAGAGATGAGAGAGATGTGTGCAGTTGGTATGTAAGGTGGAAAATTAATTAAAATACGGACTGTGGAGGTTGGATGAGCATTGATATACGAAATCTGCAAACCACTACTTTCCACCAGCTCCATTGCATGCCTTGCTTAAAAAGAAAGGGAAAAACGTCGAGAGGTACTAGCTAGTACTACTGCCAGAAAATATATATATCAAAACTTAATTCTGGACCCAACACCAACTTTATTTAAGTGGCATAACCAAAGCGAGCTACTCATCTACCAACTGATCATAGAAAATAATACAACATTTTCAATTCTTTCTGAATACTTAAAACAAACCAGAAATTTAGATTAAGAAATAGTATTGCACTTTTTTGGGGGAAATAGATCACTTTTACGTTACATGCACTGCTTGTAGTTGTGATTTTGGTGCTTTTTTTGTCAGATGATATGATATTTACACTTAAACAACGGGCAGTTAGTCACTTAATCTATAATGGGTGGCAACTTAATATCAAACTTATTAAAAATACATATATATGTATATCGTTTTAGCATTTGTATGAGTCGAACTCGAGACATTCTCTTATCAAGTAAAGACCATGTTGATCATGTTCAAACTTGTAATCTTGATTAATTTGTTACAAATTTTGATGTGCTACATTGTGCTATTCCAAGTTAGGATCTTAGCTTTTCTATTGCTCATAGCATGAGATCAATCCTTTAAAATTTGGTATATAAAGAATGAGTGCAACCTTTCCCTTGTTCTTTGGTTCTTGAGAATTTCCTTCTCACAAGGACACTCTTAATGATATATAGCTAAAGAAACCTAAAAAGTTCCTCCCTGACAGTACTGGAAATTTGGCAAAAATTAAAAGTAATTGGTACTAGAATTGATTGAAGTTGTCAAATTTGTTTTTGGTAACATAAGGCGGTGGATCACTCAAAACTAGCCGAAAGAGTTGTTACATATAGTTCGAGTCCTAGGGACTTATGTCATATCATCAAATAACCAACTTCCAATCCAATAAAGAAGATTCTCAAAATAATACTACTTAAGATTCATATTATAGCTCCGATTCTTTGTGTTTTAAGTTGGAAATAGCTGTAATATTTGTGACACTCTTAGCATCTTTCCCTTCCCTTTTCCTTCATATCTGTCATGACATTTGTGATTTTATTAGGGAGGTCTTCTATATGATTCACATGAAGTCCAACAGTTGTTACTTAAGATAAATTTAATGTACGTATCCCATTTACCATTCAAGTTTGTCATAAAAATTAACCATACCATTTTCTGAATGTGCATCGGGTGACTGAGTTTAGTTGGATCGTAATCGTACGTATCACTTGTTCGGTGGCTTCCTTGTGTATGAAATTTTTTGGGGCGAGAGAATTATAGCGCCGCATAATGTTATTATATTTACGTACATATTATAATATCATAAGTAAAATAAACCGCACAGTTGATGTTTCACAGGAAATGATTTACGCACAACATTTTTCTCTTTCTACATACACTCCTTTTATTTATGTTTACTTTTGTTCTTTGATTCTACTTTATTTTAGTTGATTTAAAGGCCATAAACCAATAGAGGTGTGCATGCAAAGAAAAATGATATACATTTTTTCTATTTCATTGACATATAACTAATTAAGTAAATACACGTACTATAATATGATTGAATCGATAACATCACAATATGAGTGAATTAGTAACACAACGTTGTATTGTGATGGTTAGAATGAAGGAGTTCAAATCTTCTATACTCATTTTTTGTGTAGCATCTCTGTGACATCTATCATTAATTGGCACGTGTTAATAAACTTAATTTTTATTAACTTTGTTGTCATAAACTTAACATAAATCCATTAATAACAGAGACTATAGAAAAGTCACAAACAAAATGAGCGCAAAAAATTTAATTTTGGAATGAAAAATAAATTTTGGGCATGGTAGTTGCTACATGCTAGAAACTGACAAAGTATGAGTCCTAAGGAATTAACTGATTAATTGCTCACCGGAAATGCTGAAATTAGTCTCGTTCCTAAAACATCAACGTCAGGGACCTCCAACGCCGACACGACATAAA
>JAOTRO020000030.1:245323-255618 GCA_028566515.2 Pyracantha coccinea | reverse complement strand
GCCTTCACCGCCTAGCACCTAGGCATTGCCTAGGCCCATTTTTAGAACATTGATTGGGACCACCCTATGTTAAAATCCTGGATCCGCTACTGATTACTCTCCAGACTTCACACTCTGGAGCTGACGAATTGAGAAATATGAAATGCACAATTTAAGTTGAATATAGTTCGAATTTCTCAATCCCTGTGAGATGGGTCAATGAGATACGCTAATAAGAACATCATAACTTAAATTGAACAGTTCGAATTCTCGATTCATGATTAGCAGAATGTGAGATTCGGAGAAAATCTCAATCCCATAACTACAAACCCTAATTCAGTAGTGAGGATGAGTACGGCTAACTAGGACAACTTTTATGTTTTGTTTTTTCTTGTTAGAGAGAATATTTCATCATCATTGAAGGAAAAAGAGGCCACAACAAAATTCCATTACAATGATGATCAGTGGTGGGTACCTAATTAATTATCCCTATGAACAACAACAGACTATATTTAGTTGCTTATCGGTGTTTTTATGATATACAATAATGAATTTGTTACCTATATCTATATATAAACAAAAATGCAAGTAAAGAAAGATTTAAATGAAAAAAAAACCTATATTCCTATATATTTTTCTTCTAAATGTTTTTAGTGCAAATTGACTATTTTAAAGCGGTAATAATAACATTCTTAGATAAATTCACCATGTATAATATGTGTGTGGGTGAACATTTCTCAAATGAAAATAAACTCAGAAGATTAGAAAGTTTAAATAACAAAAGATACTATTATTAAAATTTTAAACTTCCCTTAATTTCTCTTGAAGTTATTGGCTCACATGTTACGGTGAGGTTGAGCATTGAGTTCCATTTGAATGAGGTGTGATCCACCTCCTACTTTCTAAAAAACCGTGAATTAAGCTAGTTGGTTAAAATTATGAGCAGGTTCACTTTTGCATTTGCACTCAAATTTAAACCTATTTATATAGTAATTTAGAGAACTAATTTGTAAAAAAAAAAAGGTGAGTCAATAAGTTGACTAATTCAGTATAAAATGCTATCTTAATCACCAAACGATAAAAAAAAAATGTACGAGACTTGGCCCAAAAGAGGAAAGCCCAAAGTTATGAAGTTTTTTTTTTTTTTTGAACAAATGATAGTATCTTCACTAAGGAGGGATTTGAGTAGTTTCACAATAAGCTAGCAGTAATGTGATTTAAATTCATTTTTGACGAGCATCGAATCTAAGACTTCTCACTAGACTGTAGTACTAAGTGGCAGTTATGAAGTTGTTAACCATGAGAAATGCTAAGGATGCTGTTTAAAGTGAGACTCTCTACAACATCACAATTTAACATTACTTTTCGTGCACATATCATAAAATATTGTTGAAAAAATATGTGACGAAGGAGACCGAGTCTCATGACTGGTTAACCATAATATTCCACGCCCTCTCTATTAGTCTATAAATACATATTTAAACCTCCTCCAGCATCGACCAACACAATCAGCCCACCTTCTCAACTCACCCTTCTGCCATTTGCCACCACTCTCTCTGCTCGTCAGTCATCGCCCTCCTCTTTGCCTCCTTTTAACTTCTCTCTCGCTCTCTCTCCCTCCCCTCACAGTCTCCCTCTACATGCTTTACCAATCCCAATGGGCAACCTCTGCACCATCCTCGCACCCAAACCCGCCAAGCGGAAGCCCATAAAGCACCTCCCCAACCCGCCGGCGCAACCCAATTCCAGCAACCGCTGGACCCGTGTCCGATCCTCCCGGAAAGAGAAGCTCGACGACGCTCTTATCCAGGAACAAGCTGTCGCCGCCGCAATTCTGTTCCAGCAGCACCAGCAGAACGGCTCTCTGCCCTTTGATCGCTCCGCCTCCCTCCGCTACCCCAATTCCACCTCCAAGAAGAGCAGCAACACCCTGCCCCGCAGCTCCAGCTCCCGCACCAGGTCCCTCACCGACCCCCTCCTCCAGCCCCACCAGCTTGTTAATCAGGTTAGCGTCAATGACTTTTGATTCAATTTTGTTAATTTTTGGATTAAATTTTGTTAATTTTTGGATTAAAGCTTCGAACTTGGAGTGGATTGTGGACTTAATTAGCAATGTCCTCTTCTGGGTGTTTTTCTCTATTTACACACGTGCACAAACTGACAAATACATGCATATTTATATCTATGCATGTGTATACCTCTGTTTTTGCATACGTATTTGTGTACCTTAAGGATGTTCTATTTTTTGTTTTTATTAAATTCCATATGTTGCAATTTGTTATACCTTGTTGGATGAATTAACTTGCATTTCAAGTTACGTCAATGTTTATACCGAATGCCGAGAAGTGGCGGGTTTAAACTACCATGATCAAGTAAATAATGGCGCAGAGAATCGACGTGATGTTTCTGATGTTGTTGTATGGAATTCCTTTGTTGTGATTGTTTGAATACGGTTTATTTTCACTGATTTGATTAAGTTATTGTCTAGTTTCCACAATGGCGTGCTCGATTGTTGCCATTGTTGAATTTCTTTTGGTTCTTAACAAATTTTGTGTTTTGATAGGACGTTAAACTTGATGATCTGGAAACCAACCATTTTGTCCTTGTACATGGAGGTGGCTTTGGTGCTTGGTGTTGGTATAAAACCATTGCACTTCTAGAGGAGGGTGGTTTTAAAGTAACTGCCGTAGACTTGACCGGCTCTGGTATTCATTCCTCTGATACAAACAGCGTTACAAGTCTTTCACAATACGTGAAGCCTCTTTCTGATTTTCTCGAAAAACTTCCGGAGGGGAAGAAGGTATATTCAATTGCTTTCCAATTACTTTTCCCGATTCCTAATCTTAATCTATGCTGCTGTTTTAGCTTGAATTTCGTTCCATGGTCATCTTAACACTAGTTCACCGCCAAACTTCACTTATAATTGGTAAAATTGAGATTTCACTAACTTTTGAAAGGTGCTCACTTTGTTGGTAATTTGATACGCCGCATCTATAGCTTTCAAGATCTATGGCATGTCAAGTTTGCGACTTTGCACTCCTTTGAGACTCTATAACTTAGCTCGTTTTGCAATGTTCATATGAACAAAACTAAAACAGTTATGTCTGAAAACATGTGCTTGCTCTAAAGTCGTGCTAAAAAATATGAGCTATATTTATTATTTGGTACTTAGACCAGTATGCGTCTTCGGCATATAACTTCTTCTCTGTTTCTATTCTTTTGTTTGCTGTATTATGCAGGTAATATTGGTGGGTCATGATTTCGGTGGTGCATGTGTATCATATGCAATGGAGTCGTTTCCAGATAAAGTCGCAAAGGCCATTTTTATTGCTGCAGCAATGTTAAAGAACGGACAAAGTACTCTTGAAATGTTCTCCCAACAGGTTTTCCCTCAGACTTTTTATCTTTGAATTGATAAATCTGTAATTTCCCTCAGGTGAATGGACTTCAAAATCCGAAATTTGACGCTAGATTTCATATCCCTTGGAACCTTAATATGTGTAGATGGATATGTTTAATATTTATCCTCTGAATCTACTTAAAAGAACCCATTTTTCTTCTGTGTGTAATTTGCAATAGCATTTTGCCTCGCGTCCTGTCACTATGTTTTACGGAATATTTACACACGAGTATCGTAATTCTGAACTGAATAACTTATATAAGGTTTATATGAATTGTTGAGTGACTAATGCTTTAGAATTATTGCAGGCAAGTTCAGACGATCTTATGCGACAAGCCCAAGTATTTTTGTACGCAAATGGGAATGATCGGCCTCCAACTGCTATTGATCTTGATAAATCATTGTTGAAGGATTTGTTATTTAACCAAAGTCCTGCCAAGGTAACGCCTCACTTCTTTAAATGTACCAAACTCTCGACGAAAAAATCCAAGTGGTTTTCCATTTTTCCCTATCAGTTTCGCTAATTTCTTTTACTTCTGTTGCTCTAGGATGTCGCATTGGCATCCGTCTCTATGAGGCCAATTCCATTTGCCCCGGTTCTGGAGAAGCTCTCCTTATCTGACTTGAAATATGGTTCGGTGAGGCGGTTCTATATAGAAACATCTGAAGACAATGCCATACCCACCACAGTCCAGGAGAGCATGATAAAAGAAAGCCCTCCGGAACAGGTCCTTCGCTTGAAAGGCGCTGATCACTCACCTTTTTTCTCAAGGCCTCAAGCCCTGCACAAGTTA
The DNA here is from genome assembly GCA_028566515.2 of Pyracantha coccinea. Taxonomy (NCBI): domain Eukaryota; kingdom Viridiplantae; phylum Streptophyta; class Magnoliopsida; order Rosales; family Rosaceae; genus Pyracantha; species Pyracantha coccinea. The sequence goes on along the minus strand of JAOTRO020000030.1, from coordinate 251,445 downwards.
TTGGTGGAGATTTCAAAGATTTCTACGTAGAAACACCACCTTTTTCCGGCTGGGTGTCGTCTCTAAAACTGTTCTTTCTTGATCTCCGGTGGCATATGATTGAAATGCCACCGGATTAGATAGGATCTCGAGTCAGCATGTAAATGAACATAGCTATAGGATAAAAGTTGTGTGTTTGTTCGTTTTATGAGACATGTTCAAAAAAAGATGCCGAGCTCGTTCTGAAGTGCTTTTAAAATGGTTGAAAGCGCTTCTGGCGAAATTGTTTTTGGAACCAATCTTTAGCGAAAATGCAAGTGAATCTTGGAAAAGCATTTAAAGTGCTTAGAATCCAAAACCATTTTTGCTAAAAGCAGTTTCAATCATTTTAAAAGCACTTCCAAATGAGTTTGTATTTTTGAGGTAATTTTTCCGATCAAATGCAATTTCATCACTGTGTTCAGAAGTTTGTTTTAGTTGGACTCAAATGAAGTTTAGACTTTTAACTTTGAGTAAACATACAAAAATGAAACATGTCACACCAAACCTTTGCGCACAATTCATTGCAAAATTTCCAGATTGCAACCATCGGGGATATATTTTATTTTTCTCTCATCACGTGAGTTATAGTCAGTTGGACAAGTTGCCACCTCACGAACGTGGGTGCACAACAGTGAATCGTTGATTCCAAATGACGTCATGTGCGGAGTCGAACCATATCGCCAGCTCAGAAATTGACCATGTCTCTGGTTAGAAAAACCAAATCTAAACACGAACAAACCTCTCTGTTGCTTTTGCAGGGCTCCAAAATTCAGGCCCCAAGAGCAAGAGGAAGCAAAAACAACGTACGTTAATTTTCCATTATTATTTTTTCTATGTGTGCAAAATTCAGATCAATTACCATGTTTTCTTTGCCATGATCTGATTGTTTGTTTCTGTTTTTCCAATTTCATGTTAATCATCCCCCCTTTTCTCTGGTAATATATGCCAATGCCTTGTGCACATGAGGTGGTACATTTTCTTCTAGGGCTACGGTTTTGTTCTTCCTCATTTAGCCTCTGCATTTCTCCGGCAATTGCACAAAAAGTTCTACAATATTCAATTTAGAGTGCATATAGCTAAATCACCATCTTGTAATACGCTTGTAATGCGTCGATAATCTGTTGTTGTATGGACCAATTTTGCGTTCGTCGGTATCTTTTAGCCAGGTTTTGCATACTTCATCACGATATAAATCGTACAATACCCGCTTTAATTATCAAATATAGGTTGTCTTGTGATCAAAGTCTAAACTTTCAAGTGCAAATGTTGCCATCCTTTGAAATAACATGTTTGGTTTGGGACTTGTTGCTGGAAATAGGAAAAGAAAATATGGGGCGTGGAGTCAGCTGCGGTGGTGGAAAAAGCTCTTTGGGGTATTTGTTCGGAGGTGGAGAGACTGCCACTGCTAACAAAACCCCAAAAACTACTAACAACACACCACCACCACCACCTCAGAATGCTAGCCCAGCTCCAGCTCCTGCTTCGTCACCGAGCGGTAAGCAGCTTCCAGCCGGAATTCACAGCAAGCCTACAAACAATTACCTCCGAGTTGATGGCCAGAACTGCGGAAATTTCATCACGGTGCGTAATCTTTTAATTAGTCTACTTGTTTCATAGGCTTATGGTTATAACTCTGTCTTTGTCGCATAACCATGTCGTGCAAGTCTAGTCCGGCTATGACACATGCGTCTGTTCTGTAACTGTGGACAGATTATTGATAGCATGTTGGTATCGTTGTAGCAAAAACAATGTACCAACATGCTATCGTACATTATCTAAATTACAGATATAATATTTGATGGTGCATTCGTTCTTTATCAAATGAGGATATGTTTTTGTTGATGACGGGTTGTATATGTGGATGCAGGATCGTCCATCGACCAAGGTTCACGCCGCTCCCGGCGGCGGATCATCCCTTGGCTACTTGTTCGGTGGTGGGAGTGGGAACTGAAACTTGCTTCTATAGAAACCATCACATCAGCAACTGAATAATTGCACTGATCACATACACAATTATATACATATATATGTATATATAATTCAGAAATATGAATACCTACATGCACCAAAAATGTCATGTTTGCAAATTGTAATTTTGTATGATGGATGGAGATTTGGTTACTAAATCCAAATGCAAGCTCATAATGCACTGGTTCTGCAGTTCCTTCTCTTTTGGCCTTCATTGTACTCTCTACTCCATCTATTCACCGACTCAGACTCGTTTGAAATTGCTTTTAAAAGTGTTAAAGATGCTTTCTGACAATTAAAAGCGTTTTCAGCGGTGTTTGATTAAAAAAAAAGTGAAAAAATGGTTCAGGATTTGTAGGGCTTCGTGAAATGCATGTTCGTTGAGAGCGTTGCCAAAAAATGCTTGGTACACACAGTTGCAATCCATATGAACATATAATTCAAGACAATCAGAATTTGGAATCTAAACTCAATCCAGCTCAATCAAAGTCATCCTACTGCTAAAATTTCTAAAAATAAAGTATAAAGTGTTTTTACTCAACTCCCCTAACCCCTAGTAAGTACGTAAAATAACCACAATTAGCTAATTTGACACGTGTCATGATTTTGGGGAGGGGTGGTAACCGTCGCTTTGGGTTAGGGGGGGTCAAGTAAAAATGGACTCTAAAGTATAGCATTATTTAGGTCGAAAACAATAATTAACTATTGGTACATGACTAATTAGCAAATTATATTGATTTTTCACTATTTTTTTTTTAAATTTAAATAAAATAACAACCCCGAATGTAATCGAAACTTATAGCCGAGTCTGGTAGCATAAACTTGTAACTAAGCAAGATATTAAAGTAATTGATTGGTGATAGAGCCTTGATCAAGTGAGATACGGTTGGTTAAAATCTGTTCACTACTCGTGTCGTGTGAAGTCACTTTAAGCACATCTTAAGCCCCTCGAATTAGAAGGGCACCCCACCCTTATAGACGATAATAGCCATCTACAATCGCACACGAAACTTGTAGACGATAGATAGCTTAAGCCTCGGCTAGGGTTTTCGTCTCTCTCTTTCTCTCTCTCTCTCTCCCTGCTCTGTCTCTGCTGCAAAACAACAACGAAATTGCAGCTGCGGAGAGCTCCAACAATGACGACTGTGGTGCAAACCTCCGAGGAAGATCCCGCTCTCGCCGTCGTCCGATTCACCTCCGAGCTCGCCTGGGCCGACGCCGGCCACGAGGTACTCTTCTCTCTCCTCTCTCAATTTCCCCCTCCATGTTTTGTCTGCGCATTTAGGTCAAGATATGATTGTGTTGTAGTTTATTATATATTCAATTCGGTGGTTGGATGCTTTCCGCTCGGTTTTTTGGATCGAGTCATTGAACTGAATTTTAGGGTTTGTTAGTGTTAATCTGTGATTAGATACTGGATTTGTTTTCTTAAATTTTCGTTCTTTATTGTGTATTACATGATGAATCTCTAAACAGCTTAAGCCTAAACTCAGTTTTAACTGTAATGCATTCGAATCCGAAACTTGGGTTTGCCGAATTTCGTGACAACAAAATTGGGGTGATGTATTTTCCTTCCTCTGCATTTGATAAATGTGAAGTAAGATTTGATATTTCACCACCATTTTTGCCTAACAAAAAAGAAATCCGAAATACTTGCCGATGTAATTTTTGTATAGATACTGTGCATATGTATATCATTACGGAAGTTGGTGAATTTCTTTTTATCTTCGTCATTATTAACTGCCAGGTTGCTGAGCCACAAGTTACTAGACTATGTGCTGAAGCCCAAGAATGCGTGATAATGGGCAGGTGGTTCGATTTGGTGTCACTTATGCTTACATCGGCTGAGGTCATATTGTCAAAGGTCTCGGAAAAAGGTACAATTTGTATTATGGAAATTTTATGTACTATTTTGAAGAAGTTAAATGGATTGAGGGGCTTAGTATTGCATTCCATGACTGTATGCTCTCACAAATTTACCATTTAGCTGATTGATGTTGATGTGTAGGACATCATGTTGATGGTGCAGAGGTTTTTCTTCCAATCCTCGTTCATCCACTATTATTTAATGTTTTCTTGAAGTTCTATTGCATAATTACATCAATATTCTGCATATGTTTTTGGTCAGTGACGTAGATGCTCAACAATGTAGAAATTGAAATTGCTAATATTCTTTAAAATGTTCCTGATCAATGCTGGACGTTATGGACTTAGTGAATCACAGTGATGCATGGACACGGTGGTATCCCCTCGTATCCCCGTGTTGTGTCTTGTCGTGTCGTATTCCCTTGTGGTTAATTTGATGTATCTCTGTGTCATGTCGTATCCCTTTGTCCGTGTCCATGCATCGTAGGTGAATCAACTCATTCAATTATTAGCGATAATTAAGTGATAGCTTAACGGTTTTGTCAATGTTCATCATACACAAATTCATGCTTTTTTTTTTGGGAATTTTAACGAAAAGCTTCCGGTACTGTTCATTTTAACGAAAAACCATATTTTTAAACTAAAAAGTCAATCTTGGTACTATTCACTTTACCCTTTATTTTGTCCTTACCGTTCAAACTCAAAGTTTTCAAGCCTTTTTCATTAGTTTTCCTTTTTTTTTTCCTTCCAGATCTTGAGTGCATATTCACTGTTATCTGCAACGTGGTTACAAAGTCGGAAAGTCCAGATGAAGCACTTGAGATGGCAAAACTCATATCCTCAAAGATTACTCAAAAACCAAGTGACAAGCCTGCATTGCGCTTAAAGATGTATGATACCATTGTGATCACGAATTTAGCTTTTTTGATTTCTGAGTACTTCTGACCGTTTTTCGTTTTCTTTACAGTTTGTTCAATCTGTACAACCTACTGGAGAACCCATATAGCCGGTTCTTAGTCTATTTGAGTGCGCTTAATTTGGCAATCAATGGGAAGGTCGTTGAACATGTCATCCCTTCATTCAAAAAGGTGGAAAGTTTTTTGAAAGAGTGGAATATTGGGATCTCTGATCAGAGGCAGTTATTTCTTGCCATTGCTAATGTTCTGAAAGAACACAAAAAGTATGTTTTGTAATCTTTTTTCTATATATACATGTCTTTCCTCAATTTGTTTTAAGAACAATTGGTTATATTGTCTGTTGTATTTTCAGCTTGGCAAAGGAGTCTTTCAAATTCCTGACCAAGTACTTGGCAACTTTTTCTGGTGAAGATGCACATACATTGAGTGAAGCCAAAGAGGAAGCTGTACGCACAATTGTTGAGTTTGTGAAGGCCTCAGACATGTTTCAGGTATTTTTGTAGGATCTAGTGGAATTTTGAAGATTTTTTATACTAATCTTTTAGTCCGTATCTCTCTTTGGTGACTCTTCATCCTTATTTACTTGTGATAGATCCTTTACAAAGTAAGTTCCATTTTCTTGTTAACAAAAACTCTTATTTTAATGAGGTGGATCCAGTTGATTGTGTAGTAGTTTAAAATTGATTCATATAAAGTAATATATTAATACTATTGTTTTTCTGGCATTAGTCTGTATAAACACACGACGAACTGCTGGTTTAAGATCAGCACTTCAAAACAACTGGGTTTTCGGCATTTGGCTGTGATGATCATACCGTCCCCTTCCATTAGGCATTTAGATAACTGATATGTCAGTTTTGTTATGCTGCAGTGTGATTTGCTAAATATGCCTGCTGTAGAGCAACTGGAGAAGGATGCTAAGTATGCATTGGCCTATCAGCTTTTAAAGATCTTTCTGACTCAGAGGCTGGATGCTTACTTGGAGTTTCAGGCTGCAAATTCTGATTTACTGAAAAGCTACGGTAAAGTTTAGTTTCATCTGACTGCGTTTTCTTCGGATTATATACATTTTTCTGTTCATCTAAATTATGCTTTCTGAAATTTTATAGGTCTTCTCCATGAAGACTGCATAACTAAGATGAGGTTGATTTCCTTGATGGATCTTGTTTCTGATGAATCTGGACGGATTCCTTACGGTGCTATCAGAGATACTCTTCAGGTTAGGTTGGCTTACCCTTCTGGTTCTAGAAGTTTAAATCTGACATCATGGTTGATTATGCTTATGCACTTCTTTTTGGCAGATTAATGATGACGAAGTTGAACTTTGGGTGGTAAAGGCAATAACTGCCA
>JAOTRO020000030.1:198790-209885 GCA_028566515.2 Pyracantha coccinea | reverse complement strand
TTTGAACCGTTGAAACGTTTTTATTTTCGCTAAAATTGATTAAATTAGATTTCAGTCGGTGGATTTAAAAAAAGATGTAGTTGGGCGAGCTGCACTACATCAAAACCCAGGAGACACGCCAGCCACTAGATCTCAACGTAGCCAATCCTTGCAGTAGAAAAGACGCTTGTTGTGCGCCCGCCACGCCGACAATTCTTCCCTATTGGTAGGTAAAGCGTACCCTAGGGTTGTGTATCAGAGTTGATCGGAGCTCAGGAAGCTCTAGTCTTCTTCCTCGTCGAAACCCGTTTAAAAATCAGGTCAACCCGACCCGAAAACCCTAAACCCAGACCCAAAACCCATTGTGCGAGCCCAAACCCATGTTAGAACCCCCAAGCCTAACCCATTTAAACCTGAGACCCAAACGAGGCCTTTAGGCCATGGAACCTTTGGCCTAGACTCTCGGCCCAAACCCAGTTGCCTAGGCCCAACCTTACAGCCTAGATCCTTGAACCCAGGCCTGTGGGCCGTGCAACTCGGGCCTTCGGCCCAATGAACCCTAGGCCTAAACCCTAGGAAGCCCAAGCCCAGGATTCGGCCCAGACCCAATCAGACCTTATAATGCAGGCCACATATGAGTGACGCGTGGGTCTACCCGTGGGCCCGCCTGAAGGGCGCTTATGCCTGCGCGTGGAGCACACGTGCCTCCGTCGGAGGTACTGTGCTCCACCACTGTCCACGGTGGCGCCCGTAACTTTTCTGTGAACTTTCCGATGACCCATCTCGACGCGTGAGGGCTCATGGGGGTACCCAAGGTCCCCCCCTTATGTTTTTCAACGTCCTAAATCCGTTTATGACGTCTGTTTCCCTAAAATTCAATCGTTTTAATAGGTTTTTATTAATTGGTACCTTTATGCGTTAATGTGCAATTGTTTATGGCATTTTCCGTCTTCTCTTGTTGCACAACTATTCGCCAAAGGTGTAAGGTGAGTGGACCCCTTTTAAAATGCACATTTTACTATTAGAAATGCATACATGAAAAGCATGATTTAATGATTATGTTTTATGAAACATTTATGAGTAAGTTAGATTTACACTTTATGAGATATCATGCTTTACTGAGAATATTTTGGAATACCATACTTTATCGATTTTCACGTTCTTCGTAGTATATATGATTGATGACTATATACTATGAATAAGTTTTACAATATGACATTTTAGCCACTGAACTCCGATTAAGATAGATATATACTGAGGTACTTGCTTAATGGTTATTCGAACGGTCCTGCCTACGGGCTTATGTTTTGCTTACGGGCGTATGTTCTGCCTACGGACGATTGATACTTATATGCCATCGAGTGGGTGTTGTAGGAGCCTACGGGCGATTGATACTTATGTTGGCTTCTTCCTGGCGTAGGCCGGGAGATATATGATATGGCTTCGGTTGGGCGTTTGGTTGGTGGCTTCAGTCGGAAGATACTTATATATTGGGTACGGGTGAATAAAGTTATTTATATATATGCCTTATATATATATCACCACTATTTAGCACACTATATACGATATATGTTTTATAAAGTTTTTATGGCATGCTAGGGTTTTCGGAAAAGCCTATTACTTATTATGCTTTACGAGTTTTCTAAACCTGGGGGTTAGTACATTAAAGATTAACTGTTTGATTACTACTTATATATCAACTTGGTCCACTCATGTTTTGTTTTGTGCCCCCTCAGGACTTAGAATCAAGGTGTACAGTCCCGGCATCAAGGCACTCCCGCATTGTTCATTCAATTTTATATTATTCCTTTTTAGTGTCTTGGATTAGTTGTATGCTCTGAACACAATCCACAATTGCATATTCATTATATTTAAATTTATAAGTATTATTTATGTCGATTAATTGTTCTTAGTTCTCATGCATCCTAATATGGCCTCATCACCTTCGAGTGTCGGGTAGTAAGTGCATGCCCTGGTGTTGGTTAATACCAAGGTCGGGCGTGTCACCCCCTCCCCGCACCAACATTGGCGACAGCATAACGTCATATTTTATGAAGAGATTGAGCTAAATATTAACTTCGGGGGTTCTAGTGTAAAAAAAAAAAAAAGTGTTAAAAAAATACCTTTTTTAACATATTTTTTTTCTATATTTGATCATTTGGCCATTTCGTCCTCTGCCAAGCCATGCTGCTTGTATGCTGGCATTTGTCGAGTGTTGTCGATATGAGACCTAAAGAATTTTGTTGAGTGGCCTTTCTAAATTCTGTCTGGATCTCCTGTTGAGTGATGTTGACTCATTATGTTGAGTATGTCAACACGTCCTAGTTAGTGTCACTGAGATATGTTGAACATACATTGAAATTGAAATTACTAATATCAAGAGCTGAAAATCGTAACTTAGCAAAGAATTTTCCGAACAAAACAAAACCAGTTAAAGTTGAGCGGTCCAAATCTTGGCTGTGAACCGAACTGGCCACAACCCCATATATAGAATCTTTATAGAAAACATATATAAAAAACAAAAAACTATTTGAAAATCATGTTTTGATTTTCTTGATCAAAAAAAAAAATCATGTTTTGATTTTCTTGACCAAAAAAAAAAAATCATGTTTTGATTTTTGATTTTGAAAGGTTGAAGATTTATTTGTTAAAAAAAATGCTATATATGATTTTGGAATTTAACAACAATACTTATATTCACATGAATTTGTTTAAAATCAAAAATCAAAACATATATTCACATGAATATATAATTACCATCTATTTAATACCATCATCATATGTGGTCAGATATATTCATGCATATATATATGTATGTTAGATAGATGGTAATTATATAACATACATATATTCACATGAATATATCTGACCACATATGATGATGGTATTAAATACATAAAAATATTGTAGTCAATTCTATGATTGTGATGGATTTAGAAAGATTTCATAGTGTACTTGAGGCCTTAACAAATTCAACATCTCCCCTATTATTTTGAAAAAAAATTACTCAAATCACATGACGTATGTGAAAATCATTCAAATTCATGAATTTGTAACTCTTTTAATTTTTTTTAAATTCTAATTAAATACACCCTAAAATTTTATATGCTTGAAAGTTGAAATGGCCTATCTACTATAAATTTGGTTAGCTCCATAATGTTCGAAACTTTAGGTTGCTCACGATTATGTTAAATGATTGTTTTCCTGTTACACAACATGATTTCCCCCTTATATATGTGACATGCATGATGCATACTGAGAAAAGATTAAGTGAAATCAAACATGGAAAACAGAAAGTGAAACCCTAAAGTGAGGAAAACAAAAAGTGGAAACCCTAAAAGTCAATATTTTGGCCGGCCAAAAATGGGCAAAGAATAATCAAAACTCTATTTTTACGACAGTAAATTGAAGCAGTCGGTGTAAAATTTGCCAAGTATCAACTACATGCCAGTGCCACTGAGAAACGTCTTGAGACTCACAAATCTCAGTTCCCAAGCTCTGAACTTGGAAAATAAATAGACACAACAAATATTAAACAAAAACTATTTTTATAAAATGAAATAATTAAAAACATCTGTGCAGAAGTGGTACACGGGTGCCCTAAAATCCAAAGGATCCCTTGACAGAAAGATGCATAGTAAAGATTTTTCGCTGTTTGTTTGTTTTATAGTTTCTTGACGTCTTTATCCAAACCACAAACCCACTCCCCATTCCCATATGATGATTGTGTGCACGTGTGGTAGGTCTATCCACGTGCACCTGTTTTATTCGCTGAGTTGATTGATTTGTTCTTTGCTTCTCTTTCTCTCTCAACCCTTCTTCTTCTCCTTGCACTGGCTCTCTGATAAATTTTACCCCCTTTGCTTCTGTCTCTTTGATATCTGTCACCTCTTTCACCCACACTTGTCTTTACTTCTTACCTGGGGTTAATAACAATATTCCATTTTAACTTTGTACTGTTACTCCGGCAAAGTCACGGTCGGTGAAGATGGCTCATTATTTTTTTGGTTAACTCATAGCTCGTCAAATCCCTCTGTACAAGTCGCACCTTTTTGTTTGTTTGAGAAATTATCATAGTATACCTTAATTAGTATGTATAACCTTGTCGTCTATTCTTTCATTAAGTTACGTGATAAGTTATACAAGGACGTTATGAGATGAATTGTTATTTTATCCCTACTGAAGAGAATAGTACCTCTTAAACTACTTTTAGTTCCTTTATTTTTCAGTTAGAGAAATAACATATCAAATGAATAAATCCTGTAATTAATATGGCTTGGGTTAGAAATATTAGCGCACGCACACACACGCATAATACAGAACAGAAGTGACTACTTGAATTCCATTATTGTTTCTTTGCCCTTTATGCCGAAAGAGCGATTAGACAAAAAGCAAACTACGTCCTATTGGTATTACAACACGTGTGTTTCCCCTAGGAACAATATCACCTAAGCAGATTTGATTATTTCTCATTCATTAAACACGAGCACGTACACCATATGTGATTATACAAATAGAATGATAATAAAAAAAAATCTTTCTACTTGTATAAAGACATATGATGTATTACCTTGTGTTTCGGCAACATTAAAAAGTCTCTCCTCATTCACAAACAGATTCAATTGTTCCTAAGAATATTTGGAACCCACTATTGTTTGGTCATGGATTCTTCGTAATAATAATTGCACGAACATTTACTTAACAATTTCCACTGGTAACTACAATGTGTTAATTCAAAAATCAAGGGGTATACATTTTTTTGTTTCATATTTTAACATCGTCTAAGATTTTTTATTAAACAATTGTGTTTTCTCATTACTATTCTTTTCAAATTACGATTGTGTACGCTTGACGCATTGCACCAAACTCTCAATTCTGTATTCATTCATGTCAAACGGGCTGCGCATGGGGCACCACAGTATAATTTTCCTTTTTTGAAGATCAACCCATCCCTAGCTTGTTTTATTATATAACCGAGGGTAACTTGCATGTGTCCTAAACTACAAAATTAGGGTTTACTTTTTCATGTGTCGCAGCTTCTAAATTGGAAGATTTAAATTAACAAAACCAAAGCTGCAATGACGGTTGAACGTAATTATGTCGATCGAGGGAACTTCTTGATAAAAATCAACCATATATCCAGATAGTTACTTACGTTGGTAGTTGGTAGTTGCTAGTTGTAGAAGGGCCACTAAAGTACCACAAGTCCTCTGGCTTTGCCAATTCCTAGCTAGCTAGTTTTTGCTCGTTGCAGTCCTGCAGAGAAGAGGTCAGGTCACGCGTGTTGGTATGTGGCCAATTGGCCTTGCTATGGAGAGATTTTTCAGTGTACCCGGCACACGGAATGGTATATCACATGTCACTATCCAAATGGTGGGATATGTGTGCTAAAAAGTTAATAACTTAAAAAATAAAATTTTTTACCACTTACATAAAAATACGTAGTATATCACTCATGTTCCTGTCACAATGAAAATTTTCTTCAGGCCATGGGCATGGACATACATACGTACGTCCGTATGCATAACTAGGGTTTCCTTTTCTATCTTATACTCCAGTAAACTTTCAGCTACTTGATGCCCATAATAAAGGCCTACTACACTCTTTCAGATAAAATACAAAAATAAAAAAATAAAAAACCTAATCCCAATATTATTGTACTCCATGCAAACTCTTGCATGCGATGCGTCCCTTCTCTTTAATTCGCCCGTGCTCTCTCTGCCCTAGACAGACAAATCTTCCAATTTATAAATATATTACATATCTAGGTACCAGCTAGTTTTGGGTATATATATAATATCCAGAAACTAACAATTGATATACATATAATTAGTGTTTATAAATTTGTAAGTTGGAGAGATTATGATGAAAAGCTTGGGGAGGCAATAAGTATGTGGTTCCAAGCAACAATTTTGGAAAAGATTCTGATAAAACTTTAGGTACCTTGGTTGGCTCCACAGGAGAAGGGTGAGCACCCGCACTCCCATGTGTGAAAGGGTCCCCAATTGCAATTTGTAGTGATGCATAATTGCTTGTCTTTGCTGTTGTTTCTTTCATTCCTTCCCACTATTGTATTTTTAAAATTATATTATTTATGTTGCTTGAATGTGTTTGGGTATACTTTCTCATCTCCATCTAGATTAGTAGTGTACGTACTTTCTTAAATTGGAGATAGTCTTTTTGTGTCTGCAACAATAATTATTTACCACGCGTGAGGAACTTGATGAGTGATGCTTTTAAAGAAAATATACAACAGATTACGAGCAGACTCGCTCGTCAAGCATGCATTGAGCTTGAGCTGCTTGGGTGAGTTGAGTCCAGGAATCCAGATTAGGTAAGCTAATGGTTACATATGGGCATGGGTGCCAAAACCCACGTGATCGGGTGGCTGCTTGGACACAACGAGTGAGCAAGGATGAAGCTTGTGGTGGGGCTCTCCACACACAGACAGGGGCTGGTCTAGTCCTGCGGTGTAGTTGTGTGCATTAACAAACAACAATGGAATTATCAATTATGGATCGAACGATATGCCCAATTTCATTTGCATGTTACCCCCTCGTGGGTATATCGTAATCGTCCTTGGTACCTTTGTGGAATATATAATATTGACAAGTACCAGACACTCAGCTCCTAGTGATCGATCGATCGATATCCATCATCCCAACCCCCCCTACCCACAATATCCAACCATCGATTGATCATTTCAATGTTTTGTCACAAGAAATTTAATTTTCATTTCATTCATAAAAACAAACAACTTTAATTTATACATTTGCGCATTCATGTGTCGACTATATATAGGATGCGACATGTTAGTTAGTCTTGTTAATGCACACGAGTGCTACACATGCCTATGCCGGGAACATGAAATGAAAAAATACGAAGAGAATTAAGTTAGGTCATGATGAGGGCTCGTTTTCAGAAATTCAAACGATAGAAAAAGGCGAAAAGAAATATACTTAAGGAACGTATTATTAATAATCCCTGCATGATCTAGATTCAAACATGATTATATTTTCAACTAATCTGTACGTTTTTGCAATATAACAAATTAGAGAATGTGTTGTGTGCCAATAAAAGATTTCTCAACAGAACGTGCATTATTCAGCCCTTTTGAACGAAATAATATAATGTGTATAGGCAATTCTTCAATCAATCGGTAGCTATTGAGTAGTGCGTTGACGACAAGAGTACTCCACGAACACATTCATGGTCCAAATGATATAAAATAATGCAGTGAACATTGTATCACAAAATACCCATGAATATGTGAAATTAGAAAGAAAAAAAAAACATTTTTCTAATGTTTCATTCATGATACACCAATAACATGAAGCCCATTATTCTGGCACAAAAGCAACATCGAAGCATGTTACTGGTTAAAGTAATATTAATTAGGTAATCACAAGTTGATCTGATATCCTATATTATTCCTATCCACTGTATAATAATTGAACCTAAGGACATTGATTTTACAAATAATATAAATATTTTTATTCCTTCGCTCAAGATTGCTAGCATGTGTTTGGATGCCTCCTAACCTACCAACTCACATGCTCCACACCAATTAAGATCCTTAAGATTAATTGGGAACACAATATAAGATTTAATTAGCTACTCGACTCTAACTAAACTACTGGGAGTGCATGCATTGTTTGACTCTGGATTCATCAGATTATGACCTCTTTAACTTCGAATCTCTTTGTTAATAATTTCACGACTACCCATCCAGTCGGCCGGTGATGCCAGAAATGTTAGATCTTGGATGGCTAAAATTCTGAGCAAATATAAGTTCTTTAGAATTTAGCCCTGATTTCTAATAAGTTAAATTTAACCACTGAGTCACCGACTAGTGATTAGCTAGAATTTCAGTTTTTTTCGGGAAGCTTTAAGTCTATAACAATACAGTGTAATAAGAAAAATTAAACTTGGTCACACTCACGAGTCATGAATTTGACCGAATCAAATTTTAGAAATCACCAAATTGAGCTGATAATTTGATTACTTAGTCAAATGCACTTGTTTATTGGTATAGACCTATATATATATATATATATATATCCTTTAATCAAACTTTAATCACGTTCTTTTCTTTCTTTTTCTTCGTTTGGGTAGTAGGTCAAATATCATAAAATTCAACCAGACATTAGCCTACTAAGGTTAAGGTTAGATTATCCAGTTTGTTGCTATGCGTGGAAATATTGCCCCTGCAGGTCCCTAGTGATTAAGTGAACGTGACATCCACTTCAATATGTAAGTAAGTTTACTTTGGTTTTATTCACCAAAAAAAAAAACTTTATTTCAGTTTTAGTTTTTTAATTTGCTTGTAATTACCATCGATGAGACATCAATTAAATCCATCAATCTACTCCTAATATAGGTCAAACAAAACAAAGAAATAATGCATTGCGATGTAAGTGGTAAATTGTTATGATAGGGTTGTTCTCGTCAACTCATTGCCATACAGAATTAAACTCTCTCTCCTCCTAGTTGTGTAATATGGACTGTATTAAAAAAAAACAAATTAAACAAGAAAAAAGGAAAAAAAAAAACACAAAACTATGTTAGAAAAAATAAGGATTGCAAGAGGCTCATAATCTCATGTTTGTTATAGTATGTACTCACTAAGATGTTCGATTCTTCTTCTCCAAAATCGTTTGATGAACTAAGGGGAACAAAAGAAAACTAAAACAATCATAGATTTTGGATACAGATGTAGTACAGCTCAATTATTGGTACAGACTAAACCTAAACTAATTAACAAGTTGCGATCATTTTAGTACTATCAGTGGTTGGTTGGTTCCCATGACAATGCATGAAAGGATAATTAAGGGGTTTTCCTTGTATTATCTAAAACTCACTTTCCATCAATGTAGCCCATTGTTTGCACAAGACAGATTGGAACACATTATACTTTGTTTTTGGTTACCTATACAAATACAACATAATTAAAGCCAAAGTTCTGAGCTTTTAGTTTCATGCAGCATAAACAAATTAAGAAAACAAAATTAAAATAAAATGATTCTGATAAGTACTTTGATAATATATAGCATCACAGGATGTTTTGCCTTCAATAGACAGTTGGAAATCATTACAAGTTTCCACATATTAAACGTGTATGAACTAAGTTGTTCATGCACTGCGATAAATTCTCTTAAGTTAATCATGTACGCTCTGGAAAAAAAAATTCATGTAATACTAATGGAGCTTTTATTCACTTGGAAGGATGATTGTTGGTTAATTTATAAACCATTTTTCTTATGTAATACTGTTGTTCGTGGACTTCCATATTGTTTCTTACAAACCCCCAAATGTCATATTGTATAAAAAAAACAAATCATCGTTAAAAAATGAGTAATGTTGTTGCCAACACTAGCTATCCGATCCCCCTTGGAGCTACTTAGTTATGACATACACTGTCTGTGACGATGTTTTAGATGACATCATTTAATGTTGAAGTCTATCTCGTAGAGTTGTTCAAATTGGATATTGAATCCATTTTGTATTTTATCCATCTAACTAATTATCATTAACACAAATAGTTCGTGTGAGAAAATTGAGTTATATGAGCCCTACAGGATTGACAAAGTAAACTGGTAGTTTTCGAGTGACAACATCTTTCATCTACTAAGAAGGAAGTGACAAGGAATTTCAATATATATTTTTTCCAAAGAGCAATTACAAATCATGCGGATTCCTTGCAATATTCCTACAGTTCTCTTGAAGATTTAAGATTTATTAAATGAATTTGTATTGTCACTCCTATGGCTTGCAAGACCCTGGAGGTGATCCTGGCTGCAATCGAGAACATAAATTATTTAAAAAAAAAGATATACTTTTATGAAGAAACTTTGCTAAAATACAAAATATTATTTTGGTGAACAAGAACCAAAGTTTCTTAGCTTACCACACATGCATGTACATCGTTACATCCACACAAGAGCTCCCCATTGAGATTGTCTAAAGCTTGAAACGATCCTCCTCCATCACTTCTCTGCATCAAGAAATCATACATGTATAAATGAGTAAAGTTTCCTAATTTAAATTTCAGATCTAAATTTAAAATTTGATTATTCAGAGGTTGTTAAACAGGGGAGAAAAAAAGAAGGCATGCCTTGTAAAAATCAACAGCAACAAAGTTAGCCCATCTGTTGCCAGCAGCACCATGACAAGTGTAAAGCATGTTAATCAGATTCCCAGAGTTATCTACGCAACTGCCTTTCTTAATGGGAACAGAAGCAAAATAATTCACCAAAACCAAAGATTTGGTCTTGTCATCAAGAGGTGATGATTCTCCTCTATTTGAACAACCTTCCTTCATTCCATCATCCCCATCTGCAAAGTTTGGTGTTGTAAAGTAAGACATTCATTCATACATTCCCCTTCCTTAAGAGGCATCCTGATCCACGGTAGATGTAGCGGGATCTATATCAACAATTATGTACTCAAAGTATCGATAGTATATCAACAATGCAGACAACATTACCAATACTAGATAATGCAATATGCTTGTCGATATGGATCCAGCTCCAGGTAACTTAATAACAGATGGAAAATCATTTGATAATATTTTAAAAGAATGAAGTTGGTATGTTGCTTCTTACATTGGTTTTCAACCATGTAGTTCCACTGGTAAGCGATTCCTTCGGATTGTTCCTTGGCTTTTTTTGAAGTAAACACAAGTAGCCTTTGGTTCTTGGCAACCATGTCACTAACTAGTGGCCAGTCCAGGCCATTTTTGGGCATGCTTGTCACTGGAAACCAATATTTCTTCAACCCAGAAGCGTCGAAGACCTTTGTCAATCCATTTGGAGCTTCCACATAGTCCTCTAATATCAATGTCACAATTTCTGATGGGTTGGCTGATAAAAATGCTTCAACTTCCTTCAGTGTATCTATAGCTGGTCCCTATATATTTGGGAAGCAAGGTTGAGGCAAATACATTTTGTGTGCAAGTTTCTTCATCTCAAACAATATATGTACAAGAAGAAAATGAAGTATGGCAGATGGTATTGCTTACAAATGCAGTAAAGTCATGGCATTCTCCTTTAAAAGAATGGCACAACCACACATCGTCCTTAAAATCATACGTATCCAGCATCAAGGCTCGAACTCC
>JAOTRO020000030.1:187163-198316 GCA_028566515.2 Pyracantha coccinea | reverse complement strand
CCAAAACAGACAATTTGAAGTCAGACCAACAAAACCATGGAAGATTATCACAAAATCGCAGGACCCAGACAATCTAAATAGAGTGGGTTCTACGGGGTGGAAGAAAGCACAAAAGCTATTGCCGCGCGGTGGAGCAAATCGGGGAAGGCAGGGTACAGAAGACGCCACTGAGAGAACCCGGACCGGTGAACGGAGGGGATGCCCCTTCCGAGATCAGCGAATGGAAGCAAATAGGCTTTTTCCACTGCTTTCCTCGCCTTTCAACGCTTTACTTTCCGCGATCACCAACACGTGTGCACGCGGGGCAGAAAAAAAAAAAGAAGAAGCAATTGCAGAAAATGGTGACAGAGGAGAGAGGTTTTTTTAATGTGACCGTCACACGAAGAGGTACACTACATGTTCTTATATAAATAATGAATTATGTGTGTTAAAATATTAATAACTTAAAAATTAAAATTTTCCACCATTTGCATAAAAATACGTAATGTACCATATGTGTCCCCGTCATAACTAAAAATTTCTCGAGAGAGAGTAGCAAAACAAAAGGCAGAGAATGAAACGATAGAGAAATCAAACAGAAGAGGCCATCGATGAAGAACGCGTGGCCAGCGAGGGTGAAATTGCCATTTTGATGTGAAAGAGCAAAAAAAATGCGGGAAAGACCAATTTGAGGGGCATTTTCATCCGCGCACTGTCTATGAACAGTGTATTCGAGTTTGGGTTTTAGTATAGAAATATTTTTTATTTTTATTTCTTATTATGGACAATTGTGAAACAGAAAAGTTGAGTATGAAGAGTTCTTATGGACACAATTGAGTTTTCAATATTTAATAAGGATAAATATTGGGGAATTATTATTGGCATTCCAAAATTCTCATTGTACACTCTAAACTTTCTATATTTAGAAAGAAAAATTGTAAAATGAGATTTTTAAAATTTCAATAACACTTGCCTAAATATTGTCCTATAATAATGTAATTAATGTTAAAAGTGCTCAATAAATGATGGGAGAAGACGGGGAAATGCAAACTCTCCGTTCCTCATGGGTTTTGTTTTCCCATCTCATTTTCCGACATTAATGACAAATTTTCACAAGTTTAATTTTCAAATATAAAAAAAGGAAGTAGTTTCTTATTCTCAATCTCATTTTAATGCTACTTAATATATTATGTACAGTGATATTTCTCTTTATTTTTAAATAAGAAGTCTTAAGTTTGATCATAAATGACTAATTCGATAACAATCTGTTCACCTACTGTGTAAATATATTGTTGCATCAAATATAAAAAAATTCAAAGTTTTAATCTTAAAAAAAAACATATTCATGGTCTCACATGGCCCGATCCCAAACAACAAGTTTTTTTTCTATGATCCAACAAGCCCAAACAGTTTGGCATGTATTTCCCAATATCATTTGTCATAATATTTTTATTTTTCTTTTTTGTCAACGATTCTCCTGTTTGGAAATGAGACATTTTGAAAATGGGTCATGAGGTTTAATTTTTTCTATTGCACCATGAAGTTTAAATTTTTTTACCAATTTACACTTTTTATCTCTTTGAACATCTAATCATCCATTAAATTAATTTTTTTGTTTATATGGTGAAAATGCGTCTTACATGTTAGACTGTTAGACTATACAAATGTCTCAAGCTCACCAGATCAACAATTCAATGAATAAGTATACAATTAATCAAACCAAAGACGCATATTAAAACAATTTCAACACCTGTGATGTATGAGAAAATTAAAATTCTGTGACCTATTTAGAAAATCACACCAAATTTAAAAGATGTAAAATAGCTCTTGAAATATATTTTTTGATTATGTACTGAATTATCACCCAAAAAAAAAACGATTGATTGTTTTAATACGATGTTTTTCAAGTATCAAAATGACAGGCTCATCATTAAATTATTGTCTATTACAAAATGAGGAAACTTTGAATGATTGCTCTGGAATTTCACAAAACATGATAAAAAAAACTGGCCCAAAGCAAAATAGTATAAACTGACATGAACAAGTTGCTATAAAATAGTATAAACCCCCCTGCGCTCACAAGTAAACTATCACGAACATGTCTGATATCATTTTTCTTGAGAGAAGAAGTGGTTGATGGTAGGCATGATCTCCGGCGGCCGTGTGCGGAGGAACTTCCGGAGGCCGTGCTCGGCGTACTTCTCTCCCTCTTCTTCGTTTTCAAGCACCGCCATTCGACGGTGAGCTTTGTTTATCCTGCAAATAAACTAACCAATTAACACGTTTATAAACTTAGACCTTTAAATTATATATACATGTATATTAATTTGTACCTGACTTCAGGGTTGAGGAACATGTTCCTTGTAAGCTGAAATGCGCACAAGCTTGTCACAAATGTCATCGCAGCCATTAACGGGTACACCTAACGATATGTCACATAAAAATTGGGTTAACTATTTGCTCGATTGGATTGTTTCGTTGAGAAAACTAATGGACCTTCAGAAAGTATTTTAGTGCAATCGGTTTCTTCCCGTCAACGGACAAAAACGAAGAGATTCGAAAAAAAAGTAACCAAATTAATTTGAAAACTTTTTTCTCAACTATTTGCGGGGAAGAGATCTGAACTCAAAATCAAAGATGGAACATATGTTGTCGCAATCAACTAGCCTAACTAATAACTGATTGAAAAAAGTAACCAAATTAATAAAATCTAAAGCTTGCTCACCTCAGGCCTAACCCAACGCCCCATCTGAAATCCAGAAATTCTCCTTCTCTTAGTACTTTGATTTTCTCTAACAAGATTTGTGAGTTGTTAGAGGAAAGTAATATGCTTTGCTTTCTTTCTGCTTCTTGCTTTTTACTGTTGCGTTTGGATTTCTATGCGCCAAGTATAAATAGTGTTACGTGGATTGGTATATATGGAAGAAAATTATGAGCCACTTACTGTGGGCAGCAATGAACTTTTGACCACCTAAAACCAGCGGCTTAGCCTCTGGATTTTCTTAAACGACCCAATAGGAAATAGCATTTTGCATTCAGTGTTGACAATTTTAGACTTTGACCTTATCACTAGAATGTTCCATGGCGTCGAACCAATCTAACATATCCAAAATATGAAATAGGCGGGCAAGTGGCCATTTACGATAGTGGTAGAAAAATATTGAGTTTTTGCATGATGATATGGGTTCAAACTATGTCGGTGGCTAATCTAACATTTAATATAACAAAATATATCATTTGACAAAAAAAAAAAAATAGATGCAAATGGCCCTTAACCACAATGGTGAAAAAGCGTTGAGTCATTGCATGACGGCGTGGGTTCAAACCCCATCAATGACTAATCTAACATGTAATCTAATAAAAATCTATCATTTGACAAAAAAAAAAAAAAGAAGAGAAAATAGACTCCTTATGAATACTAGAATCGTTTGGTTAGATAAAATGGGTCTTACCTTATGTGTAATTCGAATCGCCTAATTCATTATCTCTCTCTTATTTTTAACATGCACATATAACAACAAGAACACCTCTATCGTGTTTCTAATTAAAACGTTTATAAGCATAAATGTTCCCTTGTATATACGAGGAAACGTTTCTGCTTAGAAACATTTTAATTGGAAGCACGTTAGAAGTGCTCTTCTTGTTTCTTCAAAAATCACTGAAAATTACTTCTGTTGTTGGCAATTACTTTTCAAGTTATTTTGTCAAACCCTTTGATAAACACATTTGGTTGAAACTTTGCCGCTTTTGTTTGAGCTTATAAATTAGCAATTCAGCTTTATGACCCCATGCAATAAATATTACGCTTTTACACATAAAAACCAGTTGATGTTTACGCATTCGACCTTTGGAAGAACTAATTCTCAATGGTTAATTAGCAAACAATCCTCTTCCAAGCCAACTCAAGCCTTTAAATTGCAAGCACTTGAGTTGAGTAGTCTTTATTTCTATTAGCAAGGCACTCTTATCCCTACTCAAGAGCAAGTGTACACATGCTAAAACTATTATTAGGTTGCCATGCAGAAATAACTTGTTTTGTAGAGTAATTATATAAAAATAAAACAATTACAACACTTTTGGCATGCTAAATTTCTTTTTCTTTCATAAAATATGATACTAGAGAAAGGGGAAAATCGGACACAAGATTTCACATTCAAGGTTAATAGTTAATACTTTTAATCATGAGTCAAGCTAGACTTTGGGTTGTATAGCTCCCATTATTTTTAATCACTTGAGCTACAAACCTAATCATCAGTTGCAACGGAGGACCGTTGAGATGTTGTGTTCGCTGCAAATATATTTCAAATGCTTAGCTAGCTAGGTATTATTAGCAGTTAATTTACGACATGGAAAGCTTAACAGAAGTCTTCAGATGAGAAAGACTAAGAGAAAATTGAACATGCAATTATAACTTTTAAGTATGCAACAACCATTAGGTAATCCATCTGTTTACAAAGCTAACGAAATTTTCCTTTGCACGATCTCCATCTTTCTTAAATACACACACTTCCATTGGCTACTAAAAAGCTCCTGCTCATTGCTTAAGCTTACGATCCAAACTCTATCACCGGAAAGCTAAAAGATTAGGGTTTCAGACCGGGGAGATGAGAACTTTGGTATCAGTTCTCTTCTTTCTTGCTATCTTTTCATGTGCTGGTAAAAATCTTAACTCCTTTAGACTGCCACGCATTGGATTGAAGATAGAAAAATGATCACTTATCTGATGTTTTCTGATTTGATGCAGCTGCATTTGATCCGTTGGATCCGAATGGAAACATAACTGTAAAATGGGATATCATGTCTTGGACACCAGATGGTTATGTGGTGAGTTATCACTTTTTTCCTGTAGTTAACTTGATTTCTGACGTATTCCATATACTTTGCTCGATGACGTTAGTTGTACGAATTTCACCTTCGTCATTTATCTAAGAAGATTGTTCTTAAAAGACTTAGAGGGTACATACCAAATGTATGAATGATCGATTCTGCCTCTATTGAATGAACTGTATGTTTCAGGCGGCTGTTACTGTGAACAACTTCCAAATGTACCGGCACATCATGAGCCCGGGGTGGACATTAGGGTGGACATGGGCTAGAAGAGAAGTGATATGGGCGGCGGTGGGAGCTGAAGCCACGGAGCAAGGTGACTGCTCCCGGTTCAAAGGGAACGTACCTCATTGTTGCAAGAAAACCCCCACCTTTGTGGACTTGCTTCCTGGTGTTCCTTACAATCAGCAATTCACAAATTGCTGCAAGGGTGGCGTGTTGTCCGCGTGGGGCCAAGACCCCTCGACCGCTGTCTCATCCTTCCAGCTCAGTGTTGGATCAGCCGGCACTACAAACCGTACAGTGAGACTTCCTAGGAACTTCACTCTGCTAGGCCCTGGAACAGGGTACACTTGTGGCAGGGCAAGGATTGTGCCTCCCACAATTTTTTTGACATCTGCCGGACGCCGCAGGACTCAAGCTTTGAGTAAGTTCCTCCGTGTCACATGATTCAATTTATTTCGAACATTTTTAGATTATTGGTTCGTTTTGATTAGCATGTGACATGTCAAATGCGTAACGGTTATCCAATTTTGTGCAGTGACATGGAATGTGACCTGCTCATATTCACAACTTCGGGCCAGAAAATACCCAAGCTGTTGTGTCTCACTCTCGTCCTTTTACAATTCCACAGTCGTTCATTGCCCTTCTTGCTCTTGTGGTTGCCAGGACAAGGGAAATTGCATCCAGTAAGTCCTCGACCAGGTGAAAATATATTGCACGATCTGTGCAAACATATTTACATAAATCACATGGTCATAATTTTGATTGTGTTGCAGAAGTGGTTCCAAAATGCTTAGCGTGGTTGAAGATGAGGCTACGCGGAAAGGCAATGGGCGGCCGCTACTGCAGTGCACACGCCACATGTGTCCGGTGAGAGTGCACTGGCATGTGATGCTGAATTACAAGGAGTATTGGCGTGTGAAGGTGTCGATTACAAACTTCAACTATCGGATGAACTACACGCATTGGACTCTGGTTATGCAGCATCCTAATTTCAACAATGTCACACAAGTTTTCAGCTTTGATTACAAGCCTCTCATTGCTTACAGCTCCATAAGTGAGTTCAAATCGATTTCCTCTTCCACGTTACATTCTCGCAGTCATATATAGGCTAACATAGCTGCTACGTTATATGCAGATGACACTGGAATGTTTTATGGCATGGAATTCTTCAATGACCGATTAGTGCAAGCCGGGGAATTTGGGTTCGTTCAGTCGGAGATGCTGCTTCAAAAGGACAAGAACACCTTCACTTTGAGGGAGGGGTGGGCATTTCCTCGCAAAGTTTACTTCAATGGCGACGAGTGCCAGTTGCCTCCACCTGACGTCTACCCGTTTCTTCCCAATTCTGCCCATGAAATTCTACTTTCCTTCTCAGCTTTGATTTCGTCGTTCCTTTTCTTGCTTATAGCTATCTGATGATTTGGTTCCGTAGCTTCCACAATCGTGATCGACGCCCTAAAATTTTGAAGCTAAGGTATGAAGGATATTTTGCAGTGAGAATTGGAGCAGAGACTTCAAGTATTCTTTGAAGAAGCAAACTTAACTTATTTGTATGTATCTTGTGAAGAGAGACTGGACGAGTCTGGTGTATGAATTACTCTGTCCATATAAATAAGTACATGATTGGTAAATGAAATCTTTAATTTATTGCAGAGCTGCCAAAATTTGATTGAACAACGCGATCATTTGATATATTACGTAAACAGTAAGAACAGATAAAACTCTGATCAAATTTTATTGCTCGTTCGGATTTACCATCATGACTACATAATCTGGTAACTCTACAAGCAAGAGGGTCTGGCTACATGAACATTCATACAACACAATAGCCACAAGCAACCTACCTTTTACAGTAATACAAAAAATGAACATTAGCAGCACATTTGACTCCATCTAATTTCATGCCGGGAACACTGATCATAACGCATCAGAACATCGAGTTGATCGGAACATTTTCGAGCTCAGATTAAGCATAAGCATACATGACTGCAATGGTCGATAGACAAGTCATGATTAGAGTGAGCAGAGAGACATACTGCCGGCAACCAGAATTTGGCAACCATGGATAGGCATCTGGAGGTGGCATCACACAGTTATCACCATTGAAATAGATCCTTCGAGGGAACGCCCAACCCTTATCAAATGTGAAAGTTGCTTCATCCTTTCGGAAAAGCAGCTCTGACTGTACATTACCAAGAGGCCCAGCTTGCATCAGAATATCATTGTAGAACTTAATTCCCCATAACATGCCGGTATCATCTGTTTGAAAGAAAGCCAGATCAGAGATTCGCAACTTTCAACGTTAAAAAGGAAGAATAACATATGCAGTTCTTTTAGAAAATCATGCAACCCTTCCAAGTTCGTCAAATCATGTGAGCAAAGAACTGAAGAACTTATGAAAAGTAACAAGACGTCAGGATTAACATACTTATTGTCGCATAAGGAGTTATCGACTTGTAGTTGTAGCTGAAACTCTGGGTCAGATTGTCAAAGTTTGGGTGTTGGACAACCATGTTCCAATCGGAATAATTCATCTTGTAATTGAAGTTTGTAACTGTAACCTTCACTCGCCAGTATTGTTTGTAGTTTACCTTGACATGCCAGTGAACTCGGATTGGGCACATGTGCTCAGTGCATCTAACTAGAGGCGTGTAGCTATTCTTGTTGGAGGCTGAGACAACTGAAGCCAAGTAGGGGGAATCTGGTCTGCATATTCACACAGAATATAAATGTCTTAATGAAAAAGCTTAAGTTAAAAGAAGTTAAAAGAAGCTGATTTCAGAAGAGAGCTCACTCTACACAGCTTCCTGGATGAGTTGAGTTTTGGCAACTGCATGAGCATTTTGGGCAGGGCACTATAGTGTCATTGTAGAACGATGAGAGTGAGACACAACATGTAGGAGTTTTCAGAGCCAGTATTTGCGAATATGTGCACGTCACATTCCATGTCACTGTCACGAACAAGGGGTAAGAATGACTGACAAACTTATTAGCGCAAACATTTATGTTTAAAAAGATTCATAACACTTACTCATAGCTTGAGTGACTCTCCTTTTATCTGGACTGATAAATTTAGTTGGTTTGACGACTTTGGCGCGAGCACAAGTATACCCAGGACCGGGTGTGTTCAGGGTGAAGTTTTTAGGCAGTCTGACGGTCTTGTTTGTGGTTCCTGCTTGACCAACGCTTATTTGAAAAGAACCTACAGCCTTTTCTGGATCTTGCACCCATGAACTAAGTACCCCTCCTTTGCAACAATTTGTGTATTGTTGATTGTAAGGAGTTCCGGGCAATAGATCAACAACTGTAGGAGTCTTCTTACAGCAATGGGGGAGTGTTGTTTTGAATCTTGAACAATCCCCTTGGTCTGTGGCCTGTCCTCCCACCATGTTCCATATAACCTCCTTCTTTGCCCATGTCCACCCTAGCGACCATCCCGGTGCCTGAATGTGCCGATACTTTTGGAAGTTAAAAAGTGTAACAGCAGCCTGTGTATTCAAAGAGAACACTGATTAGATATTCACTCAACTCTGCTATGCTTCGGGGAAAGGTAAAACGAATCCATGTTTATTGTTGCTGTCAACAACTAATACAGCTTTGTTTTACTAAACCAAAACACAAACAGTTCTCAAATAATACTCACAACATAGCCATCAGGAGTCCAGCTTAAGATATCCCATTTGATGGTGATATTTCCGTTCGGGTCGAGTGGATCATACGCTTCTGGCAATAAACAAACAAAACAATGAACAATGTGATGATTTGAACCAATCAAACTCTATGTAAACCAACAATTTTAGAGCCTTGTTTGCCACAGTTTCGTCCTTTAAAATTCAAAAAGTTCGAATTCATTCCCAAACACAAGAACTTCATAACGAAATACAATTTTTCAAACCCATCTGCATCAACATCAGATAAAAATAAAACCAAGAAGATTAAAAGTTTTGAAACATTAGAAAATAAACAAAAATAAAACCTCATTCCCTCACTTGTAGAAGTGAAAACCCAAAAGCCAAAACCTCACAAACATTGAACAAATAACACGCGTTGGGCCAAGAAAATTAAAGATTCAAACTTTGAAGAAATTACAAATTACCAAGGAAAAAAGAGTGAAAAAGATTCAAACTTTGAAAAAATTGACCGAGCCTGAGCATATATACCTGTTGCAATGAAGCTGGTGGTGCAAGAAAGCACAAAGACAAGAAAGGTGGCGAAACTGATGAATTGTGGGACTGATCGAATCATGGGCAGGAACAGAAACCCCATTTCTGGCAATTAGATTTTGTTGTGGTCGGAATGTTTGTGGTCTAATTTTTCTTGGGTGCCGCAAAGTTTCATACTTTTTTGTCAGAGGTGGTGGCATAGCCTTCGTCTGAACACAGAGAAAAAGTATTCGACCAAGAAAAACAGAGAAAAAGAGTGTGGAAAGAGAGAGTGCGGAGAAGGCGGAAGCGTGTGTGCTACTGCCCACTTTCCAAGTCTGCAAGTCAGTTAAATGTACTAATTTTCCTTTTCTTTTGTCAAATAAATATAGCCAATTTTTAATTAACAAATTTTATTAAAAGTTATTAAATGATGGTTTTTTTTTTTTTTTTGCTTTTCCTTCTAAAAATTGAGACCAGCCGGTGTGTTCTTTAATTGAAGTGTGGTGTTATTTACATACCTTTTTTTTTATCTTTTATTTAAAATTTTCAATTATCGACTATCATATCGAGTTAATTGAAAATGATCAAAGAACATAAACTAATAGGAGATGTGGAATGTAAAAATGTGTGGATAGGAACATCCTAATTAAATTATTATGGTTAATTGGTAATGGAAAAAAATACAATGAATTAACAAGTTCAAATCTTGTGTACCCAAAATCCTTTGTGGCGTATTTCATTGAGTGACACATGTCCATTCATTTAATCCTCAACAAAAAGTTAAAAACTAAAGATATATTGAGTCAAAAGAACATGTTTCGCTCAATAAAATAGGTCACAAAGAAACCACAAAAGATTTTGGATGCAAAGAAATATATGTGTACTCTACAATAAAAATATTATAAGGAGGTTTTTTTAGTACTCATCAGTCATTAGTGTCCGGTACACTTTATAATTTTTTAGGATTAGATTTTTAATTGTTGAATCGTTAGCTGCATATCTAGTTCCGCATTTATCGGTGTATGTCATACACTAGATATAATAAAACTATCGTATTATAAAAAATGAGTTCTTCAAAGGAAATAAGTATTCATTTGTGGGTTGTTTTATGGTAAGATTTAATTTGTAAAATGGGTTAAAAAAGATTAATTGACTGCTTCAAAGTAAATAAATGCTTGACAGTTGTGATGCTCACAAATCAAAATCAAAGGTTTGGCAATTGGTAATTGGCAATTTGGCATCTCCTGTCAGAGTGAGTCTAAGCACACCAAAAATGAAATTGGCAGCTTCTAGACTACTAGTGGTTACCATGCCCGTTTGGAGCTTAATTTTTTATATTTCAATTTTTTTAGTTGTTGCCAAATTTCATATTTCAATTGGAAATAGATAATTAATTTCATTTTTTTGGTCATTTAGTGTTATGGTGCTGTGATAAATTTTTACACTTATAAGTGAGAGATTTTAGATTTAACTCTTAAAAATAATGAGTTTGATATTAATTATGAAATACTTATTATGTGGTTTAATGCAACTCTCCCACTATTAAGAAATAAGCCATTAAGGGACCATGGTGGTTCCGAGCCCATCTGGCTACAGTGTAAAATAACCAAGCTTGCATTTGTAGAAAGAAAAAAAAAATTAACAGTTTTGTTGTTTTCTTTATGGTTGAAAAGCAAGGAGTTGTTATTTATTATTTATTTTTTTTAATAAACGATATCAATTGAATTAAGGGGGGGTAAGAGTGGGCTACACCTTACACTGGGCTAACAATAATAACGTGGTTCAAATTCATTTTTGGCAAGAACTTAACCGAAGACCTTTTACTTACAAGTGAAGAGAAATATCATTATACCTTATTACTACGTGACAAGCAAAACGGAGAATTTTAGGAATCAGGTTAAAAATAGACTTTAATGTTATTTATAAAGCAATATAATCAACTATTATTTGCAAACCTTCATTTTTCTATCAAACGAG
>JAOTRO020000030.1:127927-144619 GCA_028566515.2 Pyracantha coccinea | reverse complement strand
AAAAGCAGAAGAAAGCCAGAAACCTAAGTTTGGTTTTATTAAAAATTAGATCCACCAGATCATAATATATGTATTTACTCATGTGTGTTAAATAGTGTGGATGACATGGCTGCCCCTGCCTCTGTTGGAGGAATAATGACATGCAGAGATGGTTCTTGTGCTGCTGCTAGGATAATGGTGGCGGCGGCGGCATTGCCAATATGCCATGCATACCTGAGTGCTTAAGTGCTTCATCCAATTATTAAAGCGAAAACACCATTGGTGGTATGCTGACAGAGAATCGGATGAATTAGTGGCTCGTTTACGTAACCGTAATCAAAATAGGAGGAATTAGATTGAAGAGGAATTGAGTTGAAGATGAATTGGAATGGAGAAGAATCAGAATCGGATTCCTGTTGAAGCTCTTTGCTTAAATGTTCAGGAATCGGAATAAGATTGAAACTGAGTTCGTATAAGTTGTTTACTAATTCAGCGGAATCGGAATAGAAATTAATATGATTACTAAAATACCCTTATTTTTTTTATTCTATATTTATGTTTAAATACATTTTAATTAGTTACTTTTATTTCTTTAGTTAAAGTAAAAAGTTGATTAATTGTGAATAAATTAAATTATAATCTAATTAAAAGCCATAAACAAAGCCACATCCATCTTCTTATCCCGTAGAAGAAAGAATCCAGAACGGCTCCTAGCCATCAGGACCTTCAAACAGCGCAGAAAATGAACGCAAAAACCAATCGGAGTCATCAAGAACACACGAGCATCGACATCGCCAAGGTCACGAGCAATTTGGCCTCGGACCTCAAGGTCGTGATCGTCAAAACAACGTCGCATGACGATGAGCCATCGCCTCCTGAACGATGGTGTGTCGGCGGTGGTGTCAAAGCCTAGTCCATCGCTTCTTGAATGACGGCGATCCAGAACGACGGAGATGAGATCTCGTATGCGATCTCTTGAAGGCAGATTGATAAGAGTGCATAATAGGAATGCAAAATATGCATTCCTGATTCCCTCACCCTCGGGAACTCAATTACCTCATCCATAGAGGGAGTCCAATTCCTCCATTTTTAGGAATTGTATTCCATTTTTTATGTGGGCCCCATGCACTTTTGATTCCTCTCATTTTTAGTAAACACAAGTATAATCCGCAATCGGAATCAGATTCCTGATTCTCATTCCGATTACGGGTTAGTAAACACGCTATAAATTATGCAGAAGGATTTCGAAGAAGTGTGGGACATCGGATGCAAGGGCAAACGTGACAAGCCGCTTGAGATTAAAAGAGTGAAATGGATAGAAGGATCTTTTAATCTTTTTTTGTTCAAAAAAAAAAAAAACAAGTAAAATTCAAGTTTTTATTTTTATTTTGTTACCGATAAAATAATTAAATTAAAGTCATCTAAAATGTTGAGATGAGAATTCAAACTTGGATGTAGAGTAAGCACATTGTTCTAATTAATTCGACTAAATCCATGTGTATAAACGTCTAAATTTAAGTTGAAGATGCTTGTGTTTCACTCCTCTTTCCCATGAAGAATACATTTGAGCTTCGTCATATATTTTTCGCGTATGAAATTCAACTGCTGGTGATGTTGATCTGACTGGATCATGCTAAAGAAGAAGTTCAATCCTAGTCTACTAATTTTCCTTTAATGGTATAAAACTGAATTGCTAAGTGTTGATCTAATGTGCTGTTTGACTTTTGGGTATGGGTTAATAATTAGGAGCTTTTCTTCTCTAACTGTCTCATGTCTTAAGAAAGCTATAAAATTGATATATACTCTTAATGGCATTTTAGTCATATGGTTTATGAAATTAACATAACTCCTTATTCTGGTCCATGAGATTTGAAATCAATAGAAGTGATCAATGAGTTTGTCGATCATCAATCATTTTGAACCTTTCGTGAAAAATAATTGTTAAATAAGGACTTAATTGACAAAAATACCCTCCATTTAATAAACAATGAGCCAAAATGATTTAACTAAAGTTGAGAATATTTTTGTCATTTTGGTCTTATTTGATGGAGATTTTTCACAGAATGATCAAAATGATTGATGGTGGACAAACTCATGGACCCCTTCTATGGATTTAAATCTCAGAGAACAAATTGAGAGGTTATGCCAATCTCAGGGACCATTTTGGCTAAAAAGCCACTCTTAATACACTAAAAATGGTAGAGATTTTTATATTCCACATAAATAAAGCTTGGTGGAGGCTGGCTAACCTATCATGATTTGATTAGATACAAATTGGTGCTGTGCATAGAGAAAAAAAAATCTTATTCAATTTGACAACACTTTCAGTGTTACAAATTTAGTACAACATGAATCTACCAATTATATTAAATATAATTTTGAGTAATTACAAACTTCCCCCTATTTCTAGTGGTTGTTCCAATTCTGTTCTCAAACATTTTTATCGTCCTTGGGTAGTCTCTAAAGTTTTAAGGACAAGTATTAAATGAGACAACAATGACTTCATTTACAAAAGCTGAAGCGCAATTCGATTCGGTTAATTTTTTGTTTGTTAAAACATACTGTAGGGTCAACTATATGTTAGCTCGAAAAATATTCGATCGATACCGAATTAAGTTGATATAAAGTTTTCCATTAACCAATATAACACTAAAAACACTCAATTGAGAGCTTAACAAAAGGATAATAATTAAAACATATTATTCGGTTATTCTACTACACAACTGAACTTTTTTAAACTAAAAACAATTTTTTTTGTTCATATAGTTTTAGTGGTGATTAAAAGAAAGCTCCAAATTAAACTGACCAATTTGGGTTTGGTGCTTTCATTCATTTTTTTTAGAACAAAGGCCTATAGTACTCCTAAAGAAAAATGGTTGCATGCCAAGTGCCACCAAATGAAAGCGCATCCTAGACATATAGATGAGTTATCGAATTCGCTTTTTGTTAACAAAATGAGTTATCGAAATCCCTTTAAAAAATGGTCACATGTTGTTTCATTAATTTCTTTTTATTGAATGTCACTTTTTTTTTTGTTAATAAATACACTTTTACACATAAAGGACAAACTTGGAGAGGAAATTAAGTTGAAGGACGAAAGTGGAAAAGCACGAAGTGCTTAGGAGGGCAATACGAAATTAAAATTCTACCAGTATATTTTTTTCATTGAGAGATAGGCCATATAAATTTGGATGGTTAGAAATATAATGTTATAATTCATACTTAATTAATCTTTTGTTGGAATAATTAATAAAGCTTAGAGAAGTGCCGTCAGCAACGGCAAATGCATACCATGCTCCTATGATGCCTTCCGTTTGGTCCCGCAGAGCTTAACCTGACATGATATTTGTACGGACTGTCTGCAATCCTGTGACTAAACTTAGACACTAAGCAGCTGAATTGGCCTTTTGGACCACTACCAATTCGACAACGCATTACCCCAATACCACCAGGTTTCCCAAAACCACCCCTCTCTCTCCCTCTCTCTCTCCCCCTCTCTCTCTCTCCCTCTCTCTCTCTCACACACACACACACACTCTCTTTTTCCATATTTATGCACAGCGCCTTTGCTTCCACAAAACTAAACCAGAACACTCCCCAATACAAAATTAGAAAGACACTACAAAAAAAACCCCTTCTTTCTTCCTTATCATGCTTTTGCTTTTTATCATCATCCAGCTGCTTCCTTTCCTTTCTTGTATGAACCAAATTTAGGGTTTTCTCTCAAATTGGGTATATTTTCAATCTCCATGGGTTTCTAAGCACTAAAAAAGCAAGTGTTACTTCTTCTTCTCCCTCCTTTCTATATTTAGCAATATATAAGGAACAAAAAAAAGAGAGGGAAAATAAAAAGGAAAAAAATGGGAAGAGGTAAGGTTCAGCTGAAGCGAATCGAGAACACGATAAGCAGGCAAGTGACATTCTCAAAGAGGAGGACCGGATTGCTCAAAAAAGCTCATGAGATCTCTGTTCTGTGTGATGCTGATGTGGCACTTATTGTCTTCTCCACCAAAGGGAAGCTCTTTGAGTATTCTACTGATTCCAGGTCTTTACGTTTACTTAAGCTTTTTAAGCTCATATATTTATCTGGGTATATATATACTAATATACATGTCTATTTTTTTTTCCTGTTTCTTGTTTGTGTTTTTTGCTTGTGTTACTCCAGAAATCTTAAATACGAAAACAAAGCTAAGCTTAATTAAACAACATACACACTTAAGCTCTCTTTCCCTCAAGTTTTTTCTGGATCGGCGCTTTTTATCTATTTTTTGGTACCATATCTAAGGGGTCTACATAGATACATGACAAAGTTATGAACAAAAATAATTAGTACTTCAGTTTTTTTATAAATTTTCTCCCTTTGACTTGCTAGAAATTACTAGCATACAAAACTTCTTGTTTTCTTATTTGTTTTATCTTCAGTTTATTTTGCTGTTTTCTAATTAGATTATTGTCAGAATAAGTATATAGAGTTTTGAATTTTTACCCATACATCTTAGATTCAAAATCCCTCTCGCTCCAAATTATTGTTATAGGTTCAAACTCTCCTAATGCTTTAATAATAGTAAAACTCTAAAATAAAAAATATTGTACTGGTCAAATCAGTAGAATGAATTAATTAATTAACTTTTAAGTGCTAATTTTATATGAATATCTATGTACTTAAAAGGGACATTTAATCCATTCCTGTAATCCGGTGGTCTTTATGTATGAAGATTATATAAGACACTGGTTACAAGGCAATATATACCACCACTACTGAGTACTGTCTGAGTAAGGGGTTATGTCTCTCATGTAGAACCAAAAGAAAGCGCAGTACGATGGGGGATGCTCTTGCTTGTACTTTTCAAATTAGCAGTTATCTTTTATAATAATTTGTTTACAGGTGTTGGACCCTGGTGAGGGTTATTGAGCAATGTGTCATGATCGGGGTGGTGTTTTCCTAGGTTTTGTTAACTAGGATATCTGTGTGAGCATCTTGTAAATGTAGCATATCCCATATAATGCTGGTTGTGCACCCAGGACTTGGGAGAAAGCACTCCTCCAATCATACAGTAAGTTGTGGAAAAGTTGCATAAGGAAAAGAGAGGTAAAAGGATGTTGGTACCATATTTGATTCTGCAAAGGTTGGTGGTGAGTTGCCTTTGGTAGTTAGAGTTTTCGAGTCGAATTCATTGAGTTTCAGGCTTAAACTCTCCCTGTCTCATCTTTAAAGTAAATTAGAATATCAATCACTTGTAATACAAAAATTATGATTCCCAAAAGTATTTTTCATTTTGGTGTGATTAACCATTTAGACAGACAACAAGAATTAGGGACATCTGTAATTAAGCAGAATCCAAGTATTTTATATTGATTGTTAGCTGGGTAAATTTCCCGAACTTGTGTATGCTGTAATTCATACATTACCAAATGGAGGATGAGAACTTTCAAAATTTTGGAAAACATTTTAAACTAGCC
Source organism: Pyracantha coccinea (assembly GCA_028566515.2). Taxonomy (NCBI): domain Eukaryota; kingdom Viridiplantae; phylum Streptophyta; class Magnoliopsida; order Rosales; family Rosaceae; genus Pyracantha; species Pyracantha coccinea. Next base: position 139,180 of record JAOTRO020000030.1, on the reverse strand, counting down.
TGAAATTACCTAATAGATTTCATAAATGTATATTTGCTCATTTCAAAATTTATATTATTAACTACTTCTTTTTCGCCACTTAATTAATTAGTACTACGGTTTAGCGTAAATTATCAGCGAGAAGTCTCAGGATCGAATTTCGTGAATGACAAATTTGATACTGCTAATTTATTCCTCCCACCTCTTAATGTAAATATTTCATTATATATATATATATATAAATCTCTTTCTTTTCATTTTGGATTAGGTTTATAAATTGCATGGTACCATTGGACATAATAGAACGTAAGTGTGGATATTATTAGGAAACTTATATCTATGAGATTATGTGAATCTAAGGGCCTGTTGTGTAACATTTTCCTTCTTGGTTTTAAAATTCTCTTTTTGTTTAAGATTGAGAGGAGGTATACAAAAGAAATGAGTGGTAAAGAATGGTGTGGGGGGGAAAGTGGTAGGAGGGAGGTGGTAGAAATGTTTGAATAATACTATATAAGATGAAAGCTAATTAAAATCTAAAAACTAACACTACTTTAAAGTTTTGTTTCATTTATTATCCTTCATTTCTTCATTCTCACTCCATCCTCCTTTACCTCCTTCATTTCCGTATATATTTTTGGTGTTTCAAAACAACGAAAACTAAAATCAAAATTAAAAAGTTACTAAATAGGTTTTAAGGAAATAAGTTACTCACACTCGTGAGTAATGTTATATAATCATCAAGTATAACTTTTGCATTTTTCCCAACAACTGGAATCATGTATGTTGTGTTTGGACGAGTGAGTACCAAGTACTAAGGGATTTAGGCTATATTGGCAAGAAATATACTAAAAAATATAAGATATATGGATTAGGTAGGCTATGTAATGCACTTAGTGGAAGTTGTTAATTAGTACCAAGGGATTTGAAAATACTACTTAAAATGAGTTATTTGAACCATTGTTTAGTGACTTTAATTGTTGTGTGTTTCTAACTAATTTAGACTAAACTCATTAGTACTTGGAAATCCCTCATCGAAACACAGCAAAAATGATTTCACTTGCATGCAACAATATAACAAGCTAAACTTGATGACAAAGAAAGCATTACTCATAAAGTTGAGGTTTATTGGCCCGTTTAGAAATACTTCTCTCGAAATCACTTATCCTTGTAAGCATTTTTGCTAAAAGTATTTTGTATTAGAGGCACTCTGAAAAAGAACATGAAAGTAAGCAACAAAAAAACATTTCAAGCGTTTTTACAATGCAAAAACACTTTTAATAACTTTTTCTTCAAAATATTGGCCTTTTTAAGATTCCAACAAGTTGATATCTTTTCTACACTTGTATTTAATCGGCCTCCAACCTTACAATTTTATCTCCTGAGTCTAGGGTTTCTGCAAGCTAAGGAGCTGTAGCCACCCTTTCGCCTTAATGTTTAACCAAGATAATAGGACTCAAGAGTTTTACCTAAAACCTTCAAGCTATAAGTATGTTAGAATCTATGAGTTGAACTTCTGTTCCTAACTTCAGTTCAAGCTATATGTTAAGATGTGAGCTCATGAGTCAACAATTACATTATGCTCTAATATAATTTTCTAACGTATACACCTACTTCTCCTTCTCATTGGCGACGCTCAAAATATATAACGAGAAATTAAGCAGGGAGGGGCAAATTATGTCTATATGACAGATTTTATTGGTCTACTACACATTATTCTTAAAAGAGTAGTGCTACACTTACTATCTACTTGTACTATCATTTGTATCATCTTTCTAATAGAGGCAAGGTTCTAAAAGACGTTAGGCGCTAGTCGGGTGATGGGTTGGGGCCTAGCGCCTAAGCGGCTAGGCGGGACTTAGGTGGATTTAAGTAAATCTATTATATTTCGTGTAAATAAGTGTCTACTTATACTTAAAATATATAAAATTACATCATAGACTACAAAATAAAATGATATATATAATGAAAACATGGGGAACAAGCATATAATGTGTGTTCATTTAAGTATTCAACAACTCTCTTACAAGTTATTGAAAAAAATAAAATACAAAATAAAGTTATCTATTTTCTGTCTAAGTGAGTCGCAACTTAGGCGGGGGTGCCTAGGAGGGTTTAAGCGGGCTAGGCGAGCGTCTCAACAAGTTTAGGCGCCATTTCTTAGTTTTCAAACGCCTTGTCATTAATCGGGCCGGTGGCCAATTACTGCTTTGCACCTCAGCGAGGATTTTTAGAACAGTAGAGGTAGGGTCCGTCAACGCATGTGTCTCATCTTTATTAGAGAATGTGTACAAATAGATAGTAAGAATAACATTTTTATTCTTTAAAAACTTAAAAGTTTCTACTGAATATATGCCAACAATTATATCTTATATTTTACATTTTAAATGTTTAATCTCGAAAGAGTAATGTTAGAGAGACCACATTTTTATACCTCATTAGTGTACTATCTCATGTAGCAAGTAATGCATACAACCAACGTCCAAGACATAAATTCATTAATTGACATAACATGTACACATCAATTGCTACATAAAAGAGTTCACCAATGTAGTACAAAAATGTGGTCTCCCTGATATTTTCCTAATTGAAATGGTTCATTCTAGGGTCATTTCCTGTCGCAATAAATTTATTGTAAGATTCTCAACCTAATGTATATATGCCTTGTGTTTCCTATGCTTATTAAGTTGTAGGGTTTGCAATTATAAACCAAACATTTACGTTCATGTGCTTGGCATGGTGAACTCTTCATTTCTCGGATTAGGAATAACACACACGGTTAATTACTTGCAGAATCCTATAATGTAATCACTACTGAAGTCTAAGCCATTACACTAGATTACAACTGCAAATGTTGAACTGGATCTGAGGTTTTTCATAGTGAGTGGTGCTGGCAGAGAAAGAAATACGTAAGTTGCTGCACCTATAGTTGGAGAACTCTACAACTAAACGGAACTTACGTATTTCTTTCTCTGCCAGCGTATTAGGTCTTGAGCAAGTTTATATATGGCCAAAATATGGAAGTTTGCGTGTATATATGCGCCGATTGTTCAAGTTTGGGGTTCTTTCTTAATTTCCAGATGATAAGTATCGAAAGCTACACATAACAAAAGTTTTATGATTTGGCGATCTTTTTCTGAATTTCGCTTTTCAACAATTCATCTACTTTTATGAATCTGATATGCATTCTTGGACAATTATGTATGATGTGATCTTATTTCATATTTATAAGCTTCATTGGCTTGTCATTCTGAAAGATTTCATTTTTGTGAAGCATGGAGAGGATTCTGGATCAATACGAACAATATACCCTTGCAGAACGGCAACTAAACGGAACTAATTCTGAATCACAGGTATTTTATATATGCATCCTAGACCTAGTACTAATATGTAGAAGAAGATGACAAGTTGCATCAGTTAGGTTTCTTTCTTGTATATATGCTTTTAGAGTTGAGAATTGGTTACAAATTGAGAGCATTTTTCTCCTTTCATGTTCTGTATCCGATTTATATGCATGTGCGTCCTTCAGTGCAATACTGATCGGCAAGAGATTGATTTCGGTTTGTTAACTGATTGCTAAACTTGTCTTTCTAATAAGATTGGATTAGGTTAAGCCATTAATAAAGATCCTGCAGAATCCAAAGTTTTCTGTTATTTATACGTTTCCTATATATATTCACCTCATGTTGAGATCCTGCAGAATCCATAGTTTTCTGTTATTTATATGTTTCATTATATATTCACCTCATTGTTTTTTAGATAAGTACGAAATCTTTAATATTCAAGAACCGTACAAAAGCAAGGGTGCGTAATGTAGCCTCGTTAAAACCTTGTCATGGTTTGAACCTTGTCAAAGAAATAATGTGAGGCACCGCCTAACCAATTTTTGTAATACTAATGGAGATGGTCTTGCATTTGAAAATTGTAATAACTTCTGAATTTTTTGTTTTGTCAAACAATAGATTTGTTAGATTAGATGTTAAAATAGAGAGCCGACGGGTTCGAACCACACAGTGGTGCAAGGGCAATACTCCTCTCCACCACTGTGGTAAATGGTCACTTGCAATATAACTTCTGAATTTTAGATTGTGTTAATAAAGCTTGTATACTTCTTATAGGAAAACTGGTCTGTGGAATACCCCAAACTTGCGGCAAGGATTGAAGTCATACAAAGGAAGCTGAGGTAAATTATTTAAGCTATTGAAAATGTTATGATAAAATGTTCATGGGTTGTGTTTAACGTCGATCTAGGAATTTTACGGGAGAAGATTTAGAACCCTTAAGCTTGAGAGAGCTTCAAAATTTGGAGCAACAGCTTGATACAGCTCTTAAGCGCGTACGAACAAGAAAGGTAATGAAAGTTACCTCAATTAATATTAAATCTGTCATGTATAATTTACAGGTATGCTACTTCTGGGCAACTAATTAATAAACGATTTTTAATTACTACTAATTCCATATATAATCCTGGCATTTTCAGAACGAACTCATGCATGAATCCATTTCAGAGATGCACAAGAAGGTATAAAGTTATTCCTACATGCATCTGTGTGGACATTAATCTGTATGTTTCTGGTTGATTAGCTTAATTGTAACCTTAATTACGAATATACCTTCATTCAGGTGGGTTTTAGCATCATGTTTTAGGTTTGTTTAGTTGGATTAGCATCATATTCAAGATGAATGAAACTGTTGTTTATGCATGCATGTGTCGTACATCTCACACTGTGACTTGTAACAGCAAAAGGCACTACAGGAACTAAACAAGTCGCTAGCAAAGCAGGTATTAAAAATTTCAAAAGCGCTCTTATATGTTTATTTATGAGAAATATTTTCTTAGAATAATAATAAAATTGAATCTTGGACTAACAGCAAATATTAATTGATTCAAGGTGAAGGAGAATGGAAAGATGCTTGAGGAAGAGCATGATCAGGTGCAGGTGGTAGGGCGGCAGCAGCAAACTAACCAAGGCCGCCACAACTCATCCACCCTCATGCTAATGCCGCTACCGCCGCCACCCCAACCGCCATCAACACCATCACTACCTACTTCTCGAAGCACCAGGTCTCTCTCTCTCTCTCTCTCTCTCCAGCAATGTTTCCATAAGATCATATGCTCATGCATAATTAATTAGTATTCTTAGAAGGCTAGCCAAAATGATCTTTGAGATTAGCATAATTTCTCCTTTTGGTCCCTTTGAAAATCGATAGAAGTGGTCTCTGAGTTTGTCCACCGTCAATTATTTGGTCATTCTATGAAAAATCTTCGTTAAATGGAAAAGTAATTGGAGGGGTTGATTGAACAAAAATACCCTCAATTTAACGAAAATGAATGATCGATGGACAAACTTAAGGACCATTTCTATCGATTTCTAATCTCAATGACCAAAGTGAGAAGTTATGCCAATTTTAAACACCATTTTGACTATATAAAGTTTTAGAAGTGGAATGACATTAGGGTTGCATTGGAAAAGCTAATTATATCTACATAAAAAAATCATGCAGTGGGGGATTCCGGGAAAGAGGAGCAACGGATGACGGTGATTACGAGGGAAGACCTCGACCGCCTGCTGCTACAAACACACACATGCCACTGTGGATGCTTCGCCATTTGGATGAAATATAAGCTGTGCCGTGCCTACTAGTCAAATAAAATGTTTTGGGTTGTGGAAATGTTCCAAGATGCATATCACTAATAAACATTTACTTTACATCTACTGTTAATGTGTTTTTTGTTATTATAATTGAAGAATAAGAAAAACAATGTTTCTTCATCTTCAGTCTTGTACTATTCTAATAATCTTGAAAGGATTTTTGAGGATCATACGATACAAGTATGTAAAGTCCCACGTCGAAAATCTGACAATCATATGTGCCATATTATTAATTAGCATGTCGTTGATGTCGATACAGACAAAAGTTAAAACGTAATTTTTGGTATGAACATAAGATTATTTAGTAGCTTATAGTGAGAAATCTTCCCGTACGGTCGATAATCAAGTCTATTTCATGTTCTTTTATACAACTAATAGTGAATAGTTACATAAACAAGTTCAACATCTCAATATGATGGTTCTTGACACAACTAACTCTGTACTTCTTAGTTGTGGTTACAAATTATAGCAGTTTGACATAAATTCAAAGGGTTTAATCCCTTCACAATCTGATTACGACAATTCCGAATACCTAATTCATAACCAGATTGGAAATAAAGTGATTACATTGACACAAATTGACATAATGGATGTCAATTTTAAATCTAATCCAATTGTTTCCTCACTTCCTATAACCGCTGGCCTAATTGTCTTCATATTCAGTCGCCACCCTCGAGGACATGCTGCCTGCAGAAAAAAGAAACGACTATATTGGCATCTTCATCAAAGATAAAAATAAAAAGAAGCATTTCAAAACCAATGGTGCAAAGCTCCAAGTGCATTACCAGTTAATGGAATATTATGTGATCAACAAATAGAATGCTCTAAGGAGGAAACGCACACCTCTATGAACTAGAGAACTCTTACGAAGTAGTTCAGTTCCTGTGTTTCTATTTCCTATTGACCGTATGACACAGGTTCTGACCTCTCTCCACTCTTCCCCTTTATTAAAAATAACTCCATAAAAAAAAGAAGCTAAATTACACTTTTTGTTACTATAGTCTAAACCTGATTCCAATCTTGTCCCTGTGATTCTAATTTTAACAAATTTACCGTTATTTCTTGCGATTCAAACAGATAAAATATTTTATCCTATTTTTACCAAGGCAGATAAACAATCAATATATAATTGTGGAATCAGATCATGGAAGAAGGTTAAATTTGTTGACCTTTGGACCAGCCATGAAAAGAAATCCATACCTTAATCTTTCACAAAGCCGAGCTAAAGCATCTGAACCTGTTCTAGACGCAATGTCTTCAATTGTAGAAGCATTCTTTAGTTTAACACTATCTGCAAGCCTAAATTCACACAATTCCTTCAAGGAACATGCATCAGTCAACACGGCTGAATGGCCACCACCAGCTGCAAGTTTTCGCACTTCCCCAACGCACCTGTGTGATGCAAACTTCAATCAATGTACCAATCAAGAAAGCCACAAAAAAACCCGATCATGAACAATTTATCTGTACCGTACCAATCAACCGGGGATGGATACCAAGCATAAGTTGATTTCTCGTTAGATGCCTGACCATAGCTATTGTAGCCCCATCCATGAATTCTTCCATCCCTTGTAGAGATAAGTGTGTGGGAGTGTCCACACGCAATGAGTTGCACACTAGTTGGAACAACCAATGCAGGAATGTTACGGAAAAAAGACTGAGATTCATTAGGGTTGCATGAAAATAATCCCGTTTCAGGGCCAAGGCCTAACTGCCCTGCTCGGCCACCACCCCAAGCATAAAGAGCTCCCTTCTGAATCACAGCACATGTATGTACGCCACCGCATGCAACATCCTTTATGACTATTCCATCAAGTGCAACCACTCGCCTAGGCAATAACTCTTTCTCCCCAGATTGAAGGGAAGAATGCCCAAGTTGACCCATGTTTCCTAGCCCCCAAGTATACCTACGAGTGAATAAAATTATTGTGAAGAAGAATTCCGCAAAGAAACCAAAGTTAAACAAACAAATGAACAGAATATGACTTACTCGATGGGAAGACTACACAACAGATAAAGAGTATATGAGTATAATTGAAATATCAGTTCATAACATGTATCAATATCAGAGTAACCTCTTTATCTGGAACCTTGGTTAGTAAAACAACTGAGGTAAAAAAAAATTCTGAAGACACAACTCCAATCACAGATTAAAACACAAATATAAATGTAATCCAGTATTCTAGGCATCCTGTCTCCTTTCAAATGTGAGATTCCTATACGAAGATTTTCGCAAACCTTCTGAGTTAAATGTGCCATGCGGATAACCACAATACTTGAGCTTAACTATAGAACCTAATCTCCGCCTAAGAATTCCTCAGATCACTTACACCTCGCCTTTTTCAGATATAGCTGCCGAGTGGTACTCCCCGCATGACACTTGGGTAATCTTCACAAGCTCAGGGGCTTCATCTAGGAACTTCGCATATGCATTTATTATACGAGCCCCCTGTAATCCGTCACATGTAAATCCTCTGCCAAGCTGACCATATTCATTATATCCTGGTGTATCATCACAGTATTAAAGTTTGATAAATTAGAGGTGGGAGAAGATGAATTTAAAGTTTCTTTCAGTTTCTATGGGACATGTAACTCTAGCAAAATTTCGCTAGAATAAGATTCAGCTCTAACATATGTACCTTGAAGCTGCTTTAAAAAAAAAAAGTAAGACATTATCAGAAACTAAGAAGTGGAATATGCATTTACCCCACGCTTGTAGCAGGCCATCCTCTGATAAAGCGATCACATGAACTGCCCCACAAGACACTTGACGGATAATCTGTGAAAGGCTTTTTAGTAAGTAGAAGGTATTAAATTTGATAACCATCCACTCTACTCTAATAAAAGAATTCCGATTCCATTATATAGTGTTCCTTTAGTTAAGCATTCGATATGACAGGTATTCATATCTATCTTCTTGCAGGTTTTAGAGTTGTGATCTAAGACTAGTTCTCACTTTTAAATGCATTGCCTGCAGTGGCAGAAAACCCTAGTAGTTGTTCATTAACCAACCCAGGTAATGACAAAAATCAAGGTTATTAAAATTACCGCCCCAACTTTTTCTTAATAGAACTAATTCACCTGATAAAAGAATGTGATTTTAGCCACAACTGAAAGTTGATGAGCTCATACCGAGTCATTTGTAAATCTACTATCCAAACAAAATAGTAGTTCTAATACCGAACAATTCCAACCTAAAAAGAAAAGCATAATGAATAGGAAGTGTAGCATACCGTGTTTGGAGTAAAGGCTCCCCAAAACAAACGTGGAGAATTCGATCCCTGTATGAGAAGTAGGGGAAAAGGTAACAAATTATTATATCTGCCAAAAGGGAATGAAAGTACAAATGAAGCTAAGGAAATTCATAGCAGGACCTGATTTTGCCCCCACACCCAAAGCCTTCTTGTTGAGATGGTTCCATCATTTTCACGAGCTTCTGCAATAGCAGCGGTACAATGTGCTCCACAAGACACAGATTTCACAAACTCTGTCTCTAATTGCTTCACTTTCTTCGGATTTTTTCTTAGCTCCTCCGTTCCATCTCCCAATTGGCCGAAGTCATTAGCTCCTGGTCATTTCTTACAGATTCAGGTTATCCAGCACATAAACCAAATACAATACATATTTACTCTATCAGCTACCGCAAACAGATGGCTAGTCCCCATCATTGTAACCAACCATTTCCCAAACCAAAAGATGGAGATTTAAGACGGGAAATCGTCCTTTCCCACAAAGCAAATGATTGAACTCATAAATGGAAAGATTATTATCACAAAACCGTACAGATGAATCGTACCCCAGATAAATAAAAAATAAAAATAAAAAAACCATCTGAGCTAATCCACCAAAAAACCATATCAAACAATTCAAAAATGGAAATTTTAAAAAAAAATTAAGACAATAAAACAAAAAGATGAAAGCTTAATTACCCCAAGTGAAAAGCGACCCATCGGAGGCAACAGCGGCGGTGTGCTCGCGGCCGCAAGCAATGTCCAGCCACCGCGAATTAGCCCCAGCTGTGCATCCAAAAAGCTCCGGCGAGAGCTGTTTCGGAATCCTCAACTGCCGCTCCTTCCCGTTCCGACCCGTCTGCCCGGACTGGTTGTAACCCCACACGTAAATCGCACTCTTCGTCGGAATACTCACCGGCCGGTTGCGACCCAGAAGATCATCAATTTCCATTTCCATAAATGCCCTTCACAAATTGAACCACAAAGTTACAACTTACAAGCCAACGAATTTAACAAATTTTAATCCAATTGAAGGAGAAAGTTGGGAGCTTAACAAAAGGGGTTCTCTGTTTGATAGCCGGGAAAATCAAAGAGTGGAGAATTGGGATTTTCTCGGCATCCAAACAGAGAGAGAGAGAGAGAGATACCTGGAAGAGTCAAAGCGGGAAGAGGAAGAAAGAAGGGAGAAACTGAAAAATGGTTGCCGTTAGTCGTTGGAGAAATGTAAAGAGGTAAATATTGTGTTCCGACTTCCGAGAACTCCGGAGGCGGAGTCGGGTCGGGTCGAGTGGCTGAGGCCCTCATGCGTGTGACGCACGCAGCTGCCTTCGAAATCAATGAAAATTTCAACCCCCAAACCAAAAATTTATCTCTATTTTTGTTTAGGATGTTTTTGGCTACAAAACTCACTTATATTTAGTACAATTATCGTCTCAACAATTAGTAATTTTTGAAATTTCACTTTAATGTTTCGTCCATTTTTGTCATGTGTCATTCATTTGAGAAAAACAATTTAGACGACCATCTTTAATGGAAATGTTAAAATTATTACAGTCGGATTATAATGGATGGTTGATATGGCAATTTGGAACCTTACGTCAAATTTTGTGTTCCTCTAACCAAATTATCAAATATTATTTTCTTATTAATATATAGCTTTAAACGGTTGTATTTATTAAAAAAAAAAATTTGTTTCAACAATTTTTTTGTTGTTGAAATGTTAGCGTAATAAGGGACACACCATTGGATTAATAAAAAATAAATTTGACGTTACAAAGGCTTCAAAGTCAGTCAGTAAATAACACTTCGGTTTGAATGGTTTTTTATGTCAAATACACGTGACATTTTCGCTTAGAATCATCATATAACGTCTTATGCCAATAAAACCAAACATTTAAATAAAAAACTTACACATATCTTTATTTTATAGCCACAAAATACTATATACTCGTTTCGTATAAGTTCTAGATGAAAGAGACTTTAGAGGGTTAAAATGTATTTCCTGTTGTAAAATCGACGGTGTATGCAGTGGAATAAATAAACAAGACACAAAATTTACGAGGTTTCTCTACAGTCAGTGTGACTGGAGTACGTCCTCGGTGCAGTAGTGATGCTTTCATTATAATCTGAATCAATAAGATTACAAAGATAACTTTCTCTATTCTCTCATCTCTTTTACTTCACACTGCCCTGAGCCTTGTGGCTTTTCTCTTCTTTCGTCTTTCTTCCTTCTTTTCTCTCTTCTCAGTCGTGTGGCTTGAGTTTTTGTGTGTACATTTGCTCTCATCTTCAACAATTCACTTTATGGGCAAATACCAATTAATTGGACAGTCATGGTGACTAATGGTTGTCAAGCACCGAAAACAGTTTGATTGACAACCATTACTTGATTC
>JAOTRO020000030.1:95365-109558 GCA_028566515.2 Pyracantha coccinea | reverse complement strand
CTTGCTTGTCCACGTACACCCTCAGGGTAAGTCTCCCATACATGCGAAACAACTACTTATAATTAATTAATAAGACATATGCGGAAAAACTAGGAAAAACTTCCCATAATTTGCTCAAACGGAAGGTTTGAATATACGAAAATGTTCTACTCGAAGTCACGGACCTACACTAAAAAAACCACTCACCACCCGGAGGCCGGAGGCGCCCTCACGCGTCGTCCAACCTACGGCCACAAGAGCGGCCACGCTCAGGTCTGTGCACAACAAGTGACCGACGGAACAAAGGAATATTCCGTTAAATAGTAAAGGATGTTAACGGCGTTACCTGACGCCGTCAGAATATTTCGTCAACTTTGACGAAATATTCCTTGTCTTCTCCGGTGATATAATCATTCGCTACCACTGACGCTTCCGTCCGCCACCGTCTGGTTTCACCAGAAACTGGAAAAACTCGCCGGTTTTTGGAAAATTTTCAAACCTTTATATCTTGCTCATTTCTCAATCATTTTTAGCAAACTTTACATGGAAATGAAGTTCGTGACAAGGAGAAAAAATCTATACCTTTTGAAAGTCCAAAAATGGACGAGAAATGGCTCGATAGGTTTGGCCAAAACTTGGCTTCTCGAACCTGTGTTCTTTCGAGGTTGTTTCTTCTTCAAACTTATCTTAGGAGCCTTGGGGAGTTGTAAGGAAGCTTCCCCACATCCTAAAATCTATTAACTCGACTGGGATCACGACGATACCAACTCGACTGAGTCGAAGCTTCCAAGTTGCTCCGTGTTGACCACTCAAAACTCAACCAATGCGTGATCTGAGGGTACGGTTAAATTCGTGGTGACGAGATGAGTGTGATGGTGTGGTTCCTGAGCTCGATCTACAAGGTTTTGACGTTGGTCTTCCTTGTTGTAGAGAAAGAGAGCTTCAGTGAAGGAGATAGAAAAGAGAGAGAATGTGACTTTTCTGATTGGGCAGAGAGAGAATGGGAGAGAAACTGATTGGGTGAGAAGTGTGAAGGACCTATTTGATTGGTGGGTGAACAAACAAGTCACGGTTCCTACTTTTAAAGAAGAAAATGATAGGGTTTGGTACCCACATAATTAGATATAATATATCCAAAACAGTGTTTCCAACACTGTAAAATTAATGTATCCGTGAATAAAACCACCCGTTTTTAACGCACTTATATAACGTAACTTTTTCGTTACGAGTCTAATTCAGGTCTAACTCATGCTCGCGCGATCGTAACAACGAGTTCTATTTAGTTACGATAGCAAGAAAAATAATTTAAGAACAAATAAACACGTCCACGTCACTTGCCAACAAGGGCAAAAATGTCAATTCACATACTAGGAGACAAATTACATAGAAAATTAGGGACGTGTCGTCACAATAATAATGTGGTTTGATTTCACCTTTGGCATAGTACTAAATGGCAATTCAAAAGTTAGAAACAAAAAATTGTGAAGAGTGTATAGACAAAAAAGGGGAGTGCGAGATCACTACCCTTATCATAGGTGTATTTTGTTAGCCTGAAAAACTTAGTGAAAAGAGTAATGCTACAGTTGTCACGTTTTATGTGGAACATTTGTATGACCGAGTGAGGTCCACCAATACAAATATGTGATAAAATAATATTTTTATAATAAAAAGTACTAATCAAAATCAACATGAATATATTCAATAATCTTTTTTTCTGTCAATATGATTTAGGGAAATTCGAAACTATATGAAAAGAAATGGCATTGAATCAAAGAGCTAATTTACTAATACATATCCAGCAATTAATATGAGAACCAAAATCCACAGTTCTGAATAACTGTTATAAATATGTACGAAACTCTATGAAGATTAAAACCAAAACAATAATGTGTACTGTGTGAGCTTATAACAAAGCCGAAATTTAAAAGGGATTTTTAACAAAATACTCCTGATACTATTCACTTTTAACGAAAAACCACAGTTTTACTTTTAACTGGTACTATTCACTATACATTTAAAAATAACTTTTCATTAAAAGAGAAGTTTTTTTGGACTTTTCGTTATTTTTCCTTGATGCATTAGTAGATAAATTAAGTGTGACTCTAGGCCTACGGGGCGTCCGCCGTGGATAGACAATGAATAACAAATGGGGAAGAGATCCTTTCCAGATCTATGCATCCGGAGCTCAGGGATCAAATGATCTAGGCTTTTAAAATTTAATCCTACGGCAAAAATTTATTGTAGCTTTTAAAAGTTTTTACTAGTTTCTCTACTTTTAGTCGTTGGATCAAATTTTAAAGGCCCGAATCATTTGATCCCTAGGCTCCGGATGTATAAATCCGAAGAGGACTCTTTCCTAACAAATGATATGTTGAATTCTAGGTAATTGGTTATTCTTCTGTCAAATTACAAATTCCCCCTTCATTATATTATGGTAGTGTTATACAATATTTACATACATATAAACATAAACTATTCAAAAATTAAATAATACTTCTTAAAATATACATAACACAATTTCATAACAAGCTTCAAAAACAAGATTAGCTTTGTATTATGGGCTACAACTTATTTCATATGCTTTGCTCTCTTCGTTCATTTGTATACTCTCTTTTTAACACGATAATCATTATATTACACACGCAAAGTCCACCATTCACAAAGTTTAAAGAAAATTAAGAAGTATCAACAACTTTTAGCTCAGTTCTACTTTATTTATGTGTAAAATTCCAATTCCCTACTCAAAGATAAAGAAAATAAATGCCTCTATGACGAATTTCAGGTTCGTATTTCACACGGCAAGTCATAGATTCGATTCTTGACGCTAATGAACTACACGATAGTAGTCAGAGAAAAGCTCAAATGCTTCTATGATTCTTCTTAATCTAAAATAAAGTGAACTAGCGTGACGAAGCCACAAGCCGATGCTTTTTTGAAAAAGAGAAATAATAAAGAACTATTTTGATGTTGCATGTCAATTTCAAGGACCATTTGTGAGAAAAAAGACTTATGAGACCCATTTATGTGCCACATTAACACTTAATGGAATTGTTAACAGAATTGTGACGGAATGACCATATTGATTTACAACACCTGTTTTCAAGGACTACATTAATTGATTTTCAATTTCAAAGATCTTCTTAATAGTAAAAGTCAATTTCATTAACATTGTATAATGGACTACAACTTATTTCATATGCTTTGCTCTCTTCGTTCATTTATAAACTCTCTTTTTGACATGATAACCATTATATTACACACGCAAAGTGCACCATTCACAAAGTTTAAAGAAAATTAAGAAGTATCAACAACTTTTAGCACAGTGCCACTTTCTTTATGTATGAAATTCCAATTCCCTACACAAAGATAAAGAAAAATAAATGCCTCTGTGACGAATTTCGGACTCGTATTTCACATGGTAAGTTATGTATTCAATTCTTGATACTAGTGAATCACACGATAATAATCTAAAAAAAGACACAAATGCGTCTATAAGTCTTCTTCAAAAAAAAAAAGGGTAGAATAACGTGACGAATCCATCAGCCGATGCTTTTTTTGAAAAAGAGAAATAATAAAACATCCCTAGGATCACTTTTGCTTGGGAATTAAGCAATGCTTTTGTTTTTTTTGTCGTTGTTTGTTCTAAATAGCAAAAAGCAAGTTAATTTCTTTTGCTTTATACTAATTCGTCACTAGACTCCTCTGCACCGCGTTAAAAACATTGTTCTCTTTCTTCCCCAAGAGTCATTTCCTTTTCCTTACCTCTCTCTACTTCCGACCCCAAACACTCTTCCTCCTCCTCCTCCTTGTTCGCTCTCTCTGATGCACTGAACCTCGCACCCGATCGTCTCGCTCGCCATGGCCGAGACCTTCGCCAGACTCGCCGAGTCTATCTACTCCGACGGCAAGCCCATCTCGTCCACTGATCTCCTGCAGAGGCTGCGCTCCTCCCCCGACTCGATCAGACCGGGACTCGAGAACCTTCTCCCGATTCTAAAACGTGGCGTTGAGGCCACCGGAGACGGCAAGCTAGGGCTCCAATCATGGACCGATTCTCAAATTCAAGCCGTTTATTCGATTTCCTACGCCGTCGCTTCCGCCTCTCGATCTCTGTCCGGTACATGAGCTTCCTTTCATCTTCTTCTACGTGAAATTATTGCCTTTTGTTTGTTTTTTGAATATTGATGCTTTCTTGTTAATATAGAAGTAGACGATATTGAATTCGAAGTACTTAATTCTAAGTTGCAGCTAGTTTTATATGTATTTGTAGTTTTTATTGCTTCTAAATCTTAAAGATTGCAATTTTGAAGCGTTAATGGAGTGTTGAGGTAATAAATGTACTTAATTTGGTTGTGATTGCGTGTACAGTGGACCAAGCGGATGCGGTAATTGTTGCTATTGTGCAACAGTCGTTGGAATTTGCTGTATGTTATTTGGAAAGATCAGAATTTAGCAGTGAAGATATGAGCATTCAGGTTAGTTAGTTCTACTTTCCATATCAAGTTCGGATGACTCGTTTAGTTTGAATGTTATTATTTTGCGCACCTGCGTTAGTCATTTGAAAGGCGACTGTTTTGTATATTTGTTTACGGTTATTGTTTTGAGGACCTATGAATTAGTCATGCACATTTTGCTATTATTCTCTAATATCAGTTTGTATGATTGTTGGTGATAGAAAACACACCACTTGGTTTTCGTAGTTGTTAAATCAACTCTTTTTTCTTTTTTGAATACAAACTAGAGAATTTTATTAAGAAAAGAAAGAATTTACAGAGGTGGATCAACCTTTTTAATAGCGCAGTATAATTATTGAATTCATTGTGTGTTTTCTGATTGGTTGGCGCATTTTATGAGTGTTGAGCTCCATGTTTTTTCTTTTAGGCACAGTACTAGTAATTGGATATTGCTTCTACCATCAACTGGAAATTGCAAGTAATATCAGATGTGATGTATGCTGTTTTTTTTATTTTATGCAAAGTTGCAAACAAATAAATGTATTACAGTGACGACACAATGAAAGACGGACAATATATATATATATATATGTATGTATATATATAGTGTGTGAAGTGCTTCTTGCGTGGGCACTCTGCCTCATTTTAAAAAAGTTGTAATATAAATTTTTTGGGTCCATTTTCCATAAATATTAAGTATTCAAGTCAGGCACCTCCTTTACCCCTTGACACAGTCTATTCTAATTATTTTTCAACCACTCCAGTGTCAAGGCACTCTGTGGCTCTAATATTGTGCGCTTTGCTGTCTTGTGCTTAGAGGCCTACAACTATCATGTCTAATAGATGAAAATCAATAAAGTTAACACTGACTGTGTCTTGTATGAACGGAGGAGAGAGAGGGAGTGACTATTTTATTTTTTTTCTGTGTCCTCTATCCTGATCCTTGTGAATTTATGTATGAGTTACTTTTTTGTTGTGTTGGTTTCTGTGTTTTCCACAAGTGTGGTCCTCAAGGTATTAGTGTTTATGCACTTTTGGGGAGGGAATGAATAATGGCTCAAATTTTTGTTTATAATTCAATTTCAACCTTTGTTTGGTTTTGCAGAATAATATGGTGCTGCTTTTGGAGATGGCATTGATTAATAGAATGGATAAAACGCCTGATGCGCTGCAACCTTGTTCGGTAGATAGCCTGGTGGACTTGTTAGCATCTGTTACCCGTAGTTCTTGTGGTAATGATCTTGACAACTACATTAAGTGTGGTTCTCAAGGTAATAGTTTTGCTCATAAGAATTGATATCTTCTACTGTTGTTCCCTCATGGTTTGCTTCGTACTGATAATAGCTTTTTGTGTGTCTGAGAAGGTGTGAATTGCTCAAGGGCAGAGAAACCAGTGGATCGCCTGTTTATGTCTTTAGCTTCTGAGTGCATACAATCAAATAAGCAAACCACTGGGTTTGGTGGCCCTGCTTTCCAGCAGGATTTCAACAAATTAGTTTTTCTATCCCAGCATTGGGCAGCTGTTCACGCCGGGTGCATTCAACGTTTGATTTTGCTCTGCAAGGAGCACATTGTGCTCCCAGATATGTTTGATGAGAAGATTGCTGGGCCATACATCTGTAAGAGGCTGTCTTTCAGTTTGAGGATTATAAAGCTACTTCGAAGTCTCACAAAGGACATCCCATATATTGAACATGATGTGTCATTGTTGCAAGCAGTTGCTTCTTTTGCTGATGCAGTGCCTGGGTTGTTTAGACCTTGCTTCGAGTTTGTAAATGGCCATGTTGCAGTCGAAGGTAGCTTTGAGAGCCTCAATCTGTTGATATTGGAAGACTTTCTTGAACTTGTCCGGGTTACTTTCTGTAACAGCAGTGTTTTCTTGAATGTCCAAGTCTGTGTGGTAGCTTCCATACTAGACAATTTAGATGCTTCTGTATGGAGATATAACAAGACTGCTGCAAACCTGAAGCCCCCACTAGCTTATTTTCCTCGTGTTGTTGTCCACATATTGATGCTCATTCATGACCTTAAGAGGCATACTAGTCGGGCTATCAATTGGAAGGAGTTAGACACAGAGCTTACCGGAAGTAGCGTCAATTTTCTTGATTCTCCTTCGTGCCTTGTTCATTCTGAGAAAATTCCTTTACTCCAAAGTTACACATTTGAACATCTGGTGCAAATAATATTCCCTTCCTCAAAGCAGTGGATGGACGATCTGATGCATCTTATATTTTTCCTTCATTCTGAGGGAGTAAAACTGAGACCAAAAGTGGAGAGGTCATATTCTGGTTGTGCAAAAACTACTTGTGGCTCCGAATTAGAAAATGTGGTTTGTCATGAAGATGAAGCCCTTTTTGGAGACCTTTTCTCTGAGAGTGGTCGTGGGTCTACAGATGGTTATGATCAGCCACCAGTGGTTGTTAATTCTAGCTCTAGCCAGAGTAATATGCCAATGGAAGCTGCTACGGAGCTGTTGAGGTTTCTTAAAGGGTTCGTCTTCTCTCCTGAATGGCATCCGTCTGTTTTTGAGGATGGCCGTGTGAAGCTTAGCAGAAGCCATATTGATATTTTTCTGTCCTTACTCCATGGCCAGGGATATCCTGAGGATAGGAGTCCTGAGTGCTATTCCCTTTCACATGAAGAGAAAAAGATTGGGCATACCCATGAACTTTGTTTTGATTTGTTGCAAGACCTGATCTCACACCATGCATTACCTGATTCACTGGAAGAGTATTTTGTTGAGAAGATTTTGAATGTTGAGAATGATATTTTTGTTTACAATAATCAGACCCTTACCCTGCTAGCTCACACCCTTTTCTGTAGGGTGGGTTTGTCTGGTAGCCGGTTGAGAACCCAAATTTTTAGGGGGTTTGTTGATTTTATTGTTGAGAAGACCAAAACTGTTTCTTTAAAATCCCCCACCTTGAAGGAACTTCTTGACATCCTTCCTTGTGCTTTTCATATTGAGATTCTTCTTATGGCATTTCACTTATCATCCGAAGAGGAAAAAACATCACAGGCGAAATTAATATTTTCTGCTCTTACAGCAGTTGGTGCTCCAACTTCGGGTTTTAACAGTACGCATTTGTCTTGCTGGACTCTACTGGTTTCAAGGTTGATTTTAGTGCTTCGCCATATGATATTTTACCCACAGACTTGTCCTTCGTCCTTGCTTGTACATCTGCGGTCCAAGTTAAGGGAGGCTCCGTACTCCAGTTCACAGCTTGGGGTGAACGATCATTTGTCATCTTGGGTCTCAGTGGTATTTAAGAATGTAATGAGTGCATCATTTGAAGAAGAGTCTGACATCAGTCCCTTGATTCATCAACTGATTGATACATCTGTCTTCCCTGCTTCGCAGTCCCTAGATCATGTGGATGTTGACTCCTTATGCTTGAACTGGTACGAGATCTGTTCAACCATTTTGTCAATTCTGGGGTTGTGGAAAGGCAAACAGGCTGGAGCGGTGGAGGATCTTATTGTTGAAAGATACATTTTCATACTTTGTTGGGATTTTCCAACTCTCGGTACTTCAAAGGAACATCAGCCTCGTTCAAGTAGCAATCCACAGACTTTTGACGTTTCTGACATGGAAAGCTTCTTTTTCTTCAGCCATTCAATTCTAGGTCATCAGGCTGCTGTTGATGTGAAAACTAATTCTCAAGTTGTAGTTCAGCTGCTTCAGCACTTATCTGAGCACACTGAGGAAGTAGGCTGGGGTTTCTTGAGAAATGCAAGATGGCTGTCTTTGGCACTCACCTTACTTGATGTTGGGATCTCGAGGTATGGCATGAAGAATAAAGTCCCAGGAGTGGGTTCAGACTGGATAGAGAACACGTCCAAGGACAATGAGTATGTTGCTGTTGCTGAAGGTCTGATTGCATCTTTAATGAACGCTGATCAAGTTTCGATTTTGTTGAAGACATTTTCATCTTTGCTGAACAGTTATTTACTGGCTTATCAGAAAGCTTTTGTGGCTACCTTTGGTAATAGCCAGAAGGATGCTGATGGGTTTTCACCATTGTTGCTTTTTAAGCATTCAGGATTTGACAAATGCCTTCAGGATGAGCTAGGAAAGACTGGAACTTATTCGTTCCATCTGGAGTCTGTTATTGACCCCTTGGCTAAGTTTGACGCTATTATTGACAAAAGAGCTTCAGGAATTTTGTGTAGGGCCTCCTGGCAATGTATGCTGCATGGTTTCCCACTGAATCTTCAGGCTTCCAGTGGTGTTCTCCTTTCTTGCATTCTTAACATTAGAGGGATCATTTCCATTCTGGTTGGTCTGCTTAAAATGAAAGATATGATAGGAAATGTCTGCTTGGAGAATGAAGTGCTCCATCAAATTCTTGATATGGCAGTGACAATCAAGTCTGATAGGATTTTTGAAAGCATTTATGGGAGATGTGAAACCATATATGACAGCTTGAGTGTAGGTTTGGGAGGACCGGACTGTGCCAATTTAATTCTATTAGAGCACCTAGAAGGATTTTTAAGGGATATCAATGCCAGAGGAGTAAGTGATAGCACTATCCATGAGTGCATAATTACCAAAGCTATTGATACAATGGATAGCCTAAGGAAAGACCCTGCAAAGGTTGATTATTTTAAATTCTATCTTGGTATAGAAGATGTCCCCGAGCAGGTGAAGGAGCTATTTGGTGTGCAGCGTGGCAATCTACTGGTTCTAATTGACTCTCTACATAATTGTTACTCCGAAACAGTTAACGTAAAGGTTCTTAACTTTTTTGTTGATCTGTTAACTGGAGAGCAGTTTCCTGATCTTAAACAGAAGATCCAAAACAAGTTTCTTGGCATGGACTTGATTTTGCTTTCCAAATGGTTGGAGAAGAGGCTGTTAGGTTGTGTAACAGAAACTTCAGGTGGAGTTAATAGTGCAAAAGGAAGTTCCGTCTCTCTCAGAGAGTCAACCATGAACTTTATTTTATGCATTGTATCGTCACCTCCTAATTTGAAATCAACAGAACTGCAGAGTCATATTTTTGAAGCTGTTCTGGTTTCCCTTGGACCTGCATTTTTGCAATTTGATATTCATGTTGCCAAATCACTTTTCCAATTTGTTGTTCAACTGTCTAAGGGGGATGCTTCGGTGAGATTGCTTTTAAAGAAGACATTAATGCTGATGGAAAAGTTATCTGGCAATGATTGCCTGCTACCAGGCCTGAAGTTTCTTTTTGGCTTTTTTGGGAGTGTCTTAAGTGATTGTGGGTCTGGCAAGAATACCTTAGAAAGGTCGTCTGGGAAGTCTCTGCCTGTAAATGCCCTTGGTGGTGTAGGACCTATGGCTTCAAGGCCAGTAGGATCGAGGAAAAACTCCGAGGCATTGGTCCTTTCTTCTAATCAAGAAGGTGGTTCCATGGCTCTTGAATGTGATGCAACTTCTGTAGATGAGGATGAGGATGATGGAACTTCTGATGGTGAGGTGGCCAGCCTGGACAAGGATGATGAAGAGGATACTAACAGTGAAAGGGCCCTTGCTTCTAAAGTTTGCACATTTACTTCTAGCGGTAGCAATTTCATGGAACAACACTGGTACTTCTGTTATACATGTGATCTGACAGTGTCAAAAGGCTGTTGCTCTGTGTGTGCAAAAGTTTGTCATCGCGGTCATCGTGTTGTTTATTCTCGCTCTAGTCGTTTCTTTTGTGACTGTGGAGCTGGGGGTGTTAGAGGAAGCAACTGTCAGTGCTTAAAGCCACGCAAGTTCACTGGAAGTAGTAGCGCTCCGGTCCGTAGTGTTAATAATTTCCAGGCTCTATTACCCTTCACGGAGGATGGAGAGCAGCTGCCTGAAAGTGATTCAGATTTTGATGAGGATACTAGTACTGATTTAGATAGCTCTCTCAGACTATCCATCCCGAGAGAGCTACAAGATGCGATCACACCATTGCTTGAAGAACTTGATGTTGAAGGTCAGGTGCTTGAACTTTGCTCTTCATTGTTCCCATACGTAACTAGTAAAAGAGACTCGAACTTGTCAAAAGATAATAAAATCGCTCTTGGTAAGGACAAAGTGCTGTCTTTTGGTGTTGATCTCTTGCAATTGAGGAAGGCATATAAAAGTGGGTCCTTAGACCTGAAGGTAAAGGCCGACTATTCAAATGCCAAAGAACTTAAATCACATTTAGCTAGTGGGTCTCTTGTGAAATCCTTGCTCAGTGTCAGTATTCGAGGGCGACTTGCTGTTGGAGAAGGTGATAAAGTTGCTGTATTTGATGTTGGGCAGTTGATTGGACAGGCCACCATTGCACCAGTGACAGCAGACAAGACCAATGTTAAGCCTCTCTCTAAGAATGTTGTTCGGTTTGAAATCGTGCATCTTACTTTCAATCCAGTGGTAGAGAATTATCTTGCAGTAGCAGGCTATGAAGATTGCCAGGTCCTCACTGTTAATCCTCGTGGTGAAGTGACTGATCGTCTTGCCATTGAACTGGCACTGCAAGGTGCATATATTAAACGGGTTGACTGGGTTCCAGGTTCTCAGGTTCAATTGATGGTCGTTACCAACAGATTTGTCAAAATATATGATCTATCTCAGGACAACATCAGTCCTATACACTACTTTACACTGTCAGATGATATGATTGTGGATGCAACACTTGTTGTGGCTTCTCAGGGGAGGATGTTTCTTATTGTTCTCTCAGAACATGGAAGGCTGTTTAGGCTAGAATTGTCAGTGGAAGGTAATGTTGGGGCTACACCTTTGAAGGAAGTAATCCAGATACAGGATAAAGTAATAGACGCGAAGGGCTCATCGTTGTACTTTTCTTCAGCGTACAAATTACTTTTCCTATCTTATCAAGATGGCACTACCTTGGTAGGCCGGCTAAGCCCCAGTGCCTCATCTCTAAGTGAGATATCTACCATATATGAGGAGGAACAAGATGGTAAACAGCAGTCTGCTGGACTTCATCGTTGGAAGGAATTGCTGGCTGACAGTGGTTTATTTGTTTGCTTCTCAAGTATAAAATCAAACTCTGCCATCGCTGTATCTATGGGATCGCATGAGTTATTTGCACAGAACTTGCGACATGCAGTGGGTTCGACTTCACCTCTAGTCGGAGTAACTGCTTATAAGCCTTTATCCAAAGATAAGATTCACTGTTTTGTTTTACACGATGATGGTAGCCTTCAGATATACTCACATACACCAATGGGAGTTGATGCCAGTGCTAGTGCAACAGCGGAGAAAGTAAAAAAATTGGGTTCTGGAATTCTCAGCAACAAGGCTTATGCCGTCATTAACCCAGAATTCCCACTTGATTTTTTCGAGAAAACAGTGTGCATAACAGCAGATGTGAAATTGGGTGGTGATGCCATCAGAAATGGTGATTCTGAAGGGGCTAAGCAGAGCTTGGCATCTGAGGATGGCTTTCTAGAAAGTCCAAGCCCTGCAGGATGTAAGGTAATTGTTGCAAGGGTCTAGTGACCTGACACTCATGGCATGGTTTAGAGTCTAATTTTTTTGGTTTTTATCTCCTTTCTTCTATAGTTTATGGTTCTAACATTACTGTTTTTCCCCCAGATATCTGTCTCCAATTCGAACCCCGATATCATCATGGTTGGGTTTCGTGTGCATGTGGGTAATACATCAGCAAACCATATACCTTCTGATATAACTATTTTCCATAGGGTGATTAAATTAGATGAAGGCATGCGGTATTGGTATGATATACCATTTACAGTTGCTGAGTCACTCCTTGCTGACGAAGAATTTACAATCACTGTTGGACCCACATTTAATGGATCTGCTTTGCCTAGAATTGACTGTCTTGAAGTATACGGTAGAGCTAAAGATGAATTTGGCTGGAAAGAGAAAATGGATGCTGTACTTGATATGGAAGCTCGTGTGCTTGGTTGTAATTCGTTGCTTTCAGAATCTGGGAAAAAACACCGGTCAATGCAGTCTGCTCCTATGCAGGAGCAGGTCATAGCTGATGGTCTTAAGCTTCTATCCAGGATTTATTCGTGTAGATCTCGTGGTAGCACAAAAGTTGAGGAATTTAGTCCGGAGCTGAGCAAACTCAGGTGCAAGCAGTTATTGGAAAAAATATATGAGAGTGATCGAGAGCCCTTGTTGCAGGCTGCTGCTTGCCATGTCTTGCAGGCTGTGTTCCCCAAAAAAGACACTTACTATCAAGTATGTGAATTAGCAATTAATAAAGTACCCACTGTCCGTAGATACATTAGCAATTTTATCAGTGTCCTTGTTTATGCATACGGAATGAAGAAATGTGTTGTTTAATTATCAATTGACATCTTCAGGTTAAGGACACAATGCGGCTTCTTGGAGTGGTGAAATCAACCTCTCTACTCTCTTCAAGGCTTGGGGTTGGTGGTACTGCAGGGGCATGGATAATTGAAGAGTTTACAGCCCAGATGCATGCAGTATCTAAGATTGCATTGCACCGTCGCTCGAATCTGGCAACTTTCTTGGAGATACATGGTAGTTTTACATTAACCAGTGCACTGAATTGCTTACATATTTAAGAATTCAATCTCTTGTGTTAAATGTAGTATATGAACCTTAAGCAAGAACCAGATCTTCATACAAATACATATGGCAGATGTCCAATCAATATAGTTAATTGTTTAAGTAAGTTGCGTCTGATTCATGGTAGATTACTTTCCATAAGATTTAATCAAGTGCTTGTTGCATTACTTCCCTTGTAGTCTCTGGTAAAGTTGATATGATTCTGGTACATTAATTATATAGATGGTTTAATTCCTTCTATGTTATCTCTCCTGTAAATCTATATTGGTCTACACTGTGTAGATTTTTAATTTTCGGGCATTCTGATTGGCAGCACTTTTTAGTTTCATCCATGTGACTAATATTTTCATTGTTTCCTACACAATATGTTTTGCTAAACTGTTATGTTGGAATTTTCGTGGTGTTAGCTTTGTTAATTTTTGTACACCTAAACTTTAGGTGGTGTTACAAGTTTATGCGTAAGTTTTGTTATCACAGTTACTGCATTCATCCTGCATCTGTGATATATTTCATTTGAAACTAACGGATTTGTGATTCCAATCCCTCATCCAGGTTCTGAAGTTATTGATGGGCTTTTTCAAGTTCTTTGGGGAATTTTGGACTTAGAGCAGCTTGACACACAAACAATGAACAACATTGTTGTATCTTCGGTAGATCTGATTTATTGTTATGCTGAATGCCTGGCTTTACATGGAAAGGGTACGGGGGTACACTCTGTTGGACCTGCTGCTGTTTTATTCAAAAAGCTTCTCTTTTCGTCCAATGAGGCTGTTCAAACATCAACAAGGTAGTAAATTCTTATTATTTATTTGTTTAATATCTTCAACTTGTTTTTAGTTTATTCTATTATTCACTTGGACTACCATTTCTGTTTCAGCTTGGCTATATCTTCAAGGTTGCTTCAGGTTCCATTTCCAAAGCAAACTATGTTGGCCACCGATGATGCAGTAGAAAATGTAGTATCTGCACCTGTGCATGCTGACACAACTGGTGGAAATGCCCAAGTCATGATTGAAGAAGATTCTATCACTTCATCTGTTCAATACTGTTGTGATGGTTGCTCCACTGTTCCTATACTCAGAAGGCGATGGCATTGTACTGTTTGTCCTGATTTTGATCTTTGTGAGGCATGCTATGAAGTACAGGATGCAGATCGTCTCCCTCCACTGCACTCCAGAGATCATCCTATGACAGCAATACCCATTGAAGTGGAATCATTAGGCAGAGATGGCAATGAGTTTCACT
>JAOTRO020000030.1:7751-23698 GCA_028566515.2 Pyracantha coccinea | reverse complement strand
CCCTTTTTTCAACAAAAGAAAAAGAAATGACGGTCATCACAAATAAAAAAATCATGTGACGAAAAGAAACAAAATTGTTGCATATGTGGATAATGTTAGATTTTTGCACCCAAATTCAAACCTCTCTCTCCGTAAATTAGGGTTGCAATAATAAAATGTTTCTAAGTTCAAACTTGTGACTCACGGATCATGAATCATGATCCCCAAATTGAAGGCTGCCCGTGAGTTATTTGGTTTTGACTCACCTTGAACCTGCAGCAAACCAACTTGTTTGATTCATGGCTCAAATTTTCCATGCATCACTTTTACCAATAATTTTAATAAAGAGAGCTTTAACAAAAAGCTCCCGGTACTGTTTACTTTAACGAAAAACTATAATTTTACTCTAAAAAGTCAATCCTGGTACTATTTACTTACAACAATTTTTTGTTCTTTTTGTTAAAACTCAAAATTTTCAAACCATTTTCATTAGTTTTTATTTTAATAAAAAGTACGAAGTTGGACTAATTTGGAAACATTGGGCAATTTACTTTATACCAACTATTCTGTTTGGTTTTTGGTTCCTAGTCTTATTTTATTAGCAGCCATGATCGGGCCATAGTACTTACCATGCATAGGACTACAAAGGTGAAAAGACAAGATGTATTCTGACAAAATGCTATTGATTTTAGAAGGACTTCATGTACAACCAGTTGTGCTTAGACGGTGAAATCTTGTTTTTTTCTATCAATAAACAAGGTAATGGGGCCCTTATTAGTAGTAGGCGAATAGTGACCCATTTGTATGCACATTCACACAAAGGGCACGTTCCAAGATCTCCCGAAACAGAACCTAACACATGATTTATTGATAGTAAGAGGATGGGAAAGAAGGACTAAAAGCCAACCCTTATGCTCCACATAAGCCTTATCCGTGCCAACCCTGCTTTAGGAAAAGATGGAAGAGAAGAGGCTATGGGATTATTCGAATTTGAAATATCTTTCAATAATAGGAGTCACTACATAAAAGTTAGCATATTGCTTTCGATTGTCAAAATTCGTATGACCATGATACGTACTGTTCAATCAACTTGATCTAGATTTTGCGTTCAAATATGTTAAGAGCTTGTATTGTAGGTCAATGCTTATCCTCGCACATTTTATATTCAATCTCCCATCTCTAAACACCGGTTATATTAAAAAAAAAAGTATTTGATTGGTCTAATGACACATTGAGAAAGTTAATTTAAAGCCCAAATAACAATCAATGACTCAACGAGCCTCCATAATTTTGGTATAAATATAAATTTTTCCCACCAGCCTGCACCCGAGGTGGCAGCTTCTGTTTTTAAAGAGAATTTATTAGTGTTGATTGAAACCAATATGGCCTTTCAATTCCCTCGCTGGTGATGATAATGTATTGATTCACATTCGATTATTAATAACATTTATCTAATCGTTTAAAAAATAAATAAAATTGGAAAAACGATTGGGATTTCGTAGGTTAATTACATAAACACCCTTTAAGATTATCATATTTTCACAAACCTCTTAGGTGTATTGCGTTTTCATAAAACTTCCTTAAGTTTGTGAAAGAACTCTAACACCCTCTAATGTTTTAATTTACTTTGACATCACCCCTTTACAGACGAACTTACCCTTGTATTTAAAACCTCAAATTTATCCTTGTATTTAAAACCTCAGGGGTGAGGTGAAAGTAACCAAAATCTCAAAGAGCGGTAATGTTATTTCTCAAACCTGATGAATTTTTGTAACAAGATGAGTATAAGTTGTAAAGTAAAGAGAATAATGATCTATTTCAAACTACATATTAATCTAGACGATTGTCTCTAATAACATGCTTGACAAAAGTTAAGATTAGCCATTCATAAACGCTCGAGTCGTATGTAAATAACGATCAATTATTAATAGCTATGTGGAAAAAAAACGATGAATTTGAAGTCTGATGAATTTGAAGTCTGTTAATTAAAAAAACGACTTTCGTCTGTAAATTACTGTTTTAATTTTTTCTTTATAAAGTTTACAACAGCATGTGTGAAAAAAAAAACACGCACAAAATACGAAAAAAACAGCTCGCAAACCCCATTTTTTGGCAATTACAACAAGATCAAAACAAAACAAAACCTATTTATCTTAATTTCTAAAACATTAATAAATAAAAAAATAAAAAAAACTGCCAATCTGGCAAAAGCCATCTGGGCATTAACGAAGACAGAGCTAGCTAGCTTGATCAGTGGACCAAGCTCCCCCGAGTGGACACGTGGCAATACACTAAGCCGCTTGCCGTTGCATTTCCCTCCGCTCCTTCTGAAAACTTTTATCGTTTCACACGTGCTGCCTCCCTTTCCCAGCCGGAAAATCCTCCGCCCCCTCTCTCTCTCTCTCTCTCCCTCTCTTTCCCCCTCCCTCCTCCCTTTCTCTCTCTAAGCTTAAAAAACCTTCCTTTCCCGGATTCCAAACTCTAAAATCGCAGTATTCTCTTACTTTCTCGGCAACCAAACAGCAGTTTTCCGACCCGCGAATTCAAATGAGCTTGAATCGAGCTCTTTACACTCTCCAGATTCAGTTAAATTAAATTTTGGTTTTTTTTTTGGGTATATTTTGGGTTTGAGATGGGGGCAGTGACGTCATCAATGGCGGCCAAGTTCGCGTTTTTCCCGCCGAACCCGCCGTCGTACGGGGTGGAGAAGGAGGAGGATACTGGGAAGCTGAAGATGACCGGGGTGGGGACGAGGGAAAACGTCGACGTCTTGAAGCTGCGGACCAAGAGAGGGAACGACGTCGTGGCGGTGTACATAAGGAATCCGTCGGCGAAGCTCACTGTTCTGCACTCGCATGGGAACGCGGCTGATCTGGGTCAGATGTACGAGTTGTTCAGTGAGCTGAGTCTTCACCTCCGAGTCAACTTGTTGGGGTAAGTAATTAACCATAGCAAATCTGTAAATTTCACTGTTTGATTTGTGACTACGTATCTGTGTTTCTGTTTTTGCACAGTATATTATTTATGTGAGTGTTTGGATGTTGTAAAGTTTTCAACTTTATAGGGATTTATGTGCTTTTTGTAGGTATGATTATTCGGGGTACGGACAGTCTACTGGGAAGGTATGAGATTTCGGTTTCGGTTTTGCTTTCACTTTTGTATCGATTTTGTTTGAAGGGAAGAGAAACCGGAAAATGTTGATCGGATTGCTAAATGTTCTGTGTACTTAATTTCAGTAGGATTTCGTTTCTTGCAATTCCCATCAGAAGAAAATGAAACTTGAATTTGGTTTTATTACGCCGCAGATGCACTCTTATGTCGAGTTTTTCATCCTACTTTATGTTGTTATAGAACGATTTCTGTTTTCCTAGAGACCGCGTTGAGGATTGGATGAATGAAAACAAGTCTTAGCGATAATTGGTTAGGAGAATGTTCGAAATGAGATGTATATTTTTTGCCTTATGGACAGCCGAGTGAGCAAAACACTTATGCAGACATTGAAGCTGCATATAGATGCCTTGTGGAGAGGTACGGTGCGAAGGAGGAGGATGTTATCTTATATGGGCAATCAGTTGGTAGTGGGCCTACTCTCGATCTAGCAACCCGGTTACCGAAATTGAGGGCAGTGGTTCTTCACAGTCCGATCATGTCTGGTCTTCGGGTCATGTATCCAGTGAAGCGAACATATTGGTTTGACATTTATAAGGTACTTAGTCTTTATTAATGTCAGCTTTAGACATTGTCGGTGTAAATTTTTCACAACATTTGGGAGTATATCATGCTAATGAGAGTTTTCCTATTCATCGTGCAGAACATCGACAAAATACCCTTGGTCAGTTGTCCTGTTCTGGTGATTCATGTGAGTACCTTTTCCCCTTTGAATTGTGTGCTTTATTTTCCTTGAACTTTGTGAATCTAAATATGGCAGGGTATTCATGTGTACTTATGACCTAACTAATTGGTTACTTCAGTAGTCTTCGACGTGTGCACTGATGCACTAACACTCCAAGTCCTCTTGTTCCAAATTCACAAGTCTTCACCGTACTCATGGTGAATGTGTTTGCTTGTGCATTCTAAATAATCTTTTCAGAATCTTTATTGTATACCAATAACATTTACTTCGTATTGTATACCAATAACTTATAGTGCAATCCTTGCCTTATGGTATCGTTAAATATGTGTGGTTTAGTTTCCAAAAGCGTACTTATTTGCCAGGTTGTTTTGTTCTGTGTTTTCCTATTGTCTGCAGGGGACCGCAGATGATGTTGTGGATTGGTCTCATGGCAAGCAGCTTTGGGATAATTGTAAAGAGAAGTATGAGCCGTTATGGATAAAAGGAGGGCATCATTGTGACCTGGAGCTCTACCCACAGTACATAAAGCATGTCAAAAAGTTTGTATCAACCATCGAGAAATATCCGCATCTGAGGAATAAATCAGGGCCAGTTACAGTTCAACCAGAAAATCCACGAAAAAGCACCGACATCAGGGAGAAATCCTGTTCCAGCACAGATCACAAAGAGAATTCTAGACCCAGTACTGACCATAGAGAAAACCCCAGGTTAAGTACAGATCGTAGAGAGAAGTCAAGGGCCAGCACGGATAAGAGAGAGAGAACAAGAAAAAGTATGGATCAACCTGAAAAAGCAAGTAATAGCGTGGAACAGCCAGAGAGAGCCCGGAATAGCATTGACCGGTAAGAATTTTTTCGCTTTTTGCCCGTACATGCTTTATCTAGCGAAATTCAACTGCTCACATTACAGCATAGACACACATACAACTCTAGTTTCTCTGACTGTTGAAATTTAACGTTGGTGGCAGCTTTGGAGAGATGTTCAGATCAGTTGGATTGTGCAATATTGACTGTTTTAAGCCCACAGCTACCAGTGCGTAAGGAAACGAGATCAGTTCACAAATGGAAATCTGTCTTCTACCCTACTCTACTTATTTGATTGGTTAATTGGGTCGTTTGGGTGATACGAAAAATGTCGCTGTAGGATGAGAACCAGCTACGTAGAGAATTCAAGTATTGTATACGTCACTAGTGCGAAACCAAGAAAGATGTACGGTCTAATGGTTGTTTACTCAAGGGCGGGGTGTGGGTGATAGGATGTCGTTGTTTCTCATTCCTAGAGGAAGAATAGGAAATTTGATAGACCAGGCAACTTTTGTGTGTGTCTCTCTCTCTAAACTTTGTCAGATTTAATGTAGGTTGAAGCAAAAGTTCCCACAGGAATATTGGCTCATGTACTATGTGGTTTGTTACTGTATGTGTTCATTTTACAGGGATCCCAGAACAAGAATGTAGTTTAACAGAGTAATGTGTTAGGTTGTTGATTGTTATTTGGAGTCAAAATTATACATCATTGAGCTCAATGACGTGGAATCCCAACCGTTGATTCCATTTTTGTTCAATCCGATGATCATTAATAAAGAGAGATGTGTGAGAAGCTAAAAATAGTGTGAAAATAAAATTGCTATCCTTACCACATTTGTACTTATAGGTTATCAACATGTCATTCATAGTAGCCCTAGGCAGGGTGTTCCTTAGGGTTAGCAACCATGAGAACTAGCCGGGCGAGATTAGGGTTGCCTCAACGGTCATATTTGTGCCCGTTCAAGTTATGTTACATTTTTTTTAACAAACGATAATATCTTCACTAAAAGGGGTGGATGAATGGATTAAGCCTTATAATGCGCTTGTCATAATAATGTTGTTTAACTTCATTTTTAACCAGAATCGGATTTAAGATCTTTCTCTTACAAGTGGAAAAGAACCAATAAGTTATAGTACTAAGTGACTACTTAACAAGTAACTTAGACGTAAAATTCGTTACTCAGTGAGGCGATCTAACCCAAATTTTCTTTTTACTTTGAAATATAAAAAATAAATAAAAGGAAAAGGAAAACTAGATGTTGATTAGGCCACATCATTCCCAAACGTACGGATGCATCATTTTTATGATCAAATCACACAAATAGCTCCCCAAAGTCAGGCATCAACCAAGGTAAAGCAAAAATCAGAAGCGTACACTACTGCTACTGCCAAAGCCAGGGTTTAAGAAAAGGGTTAAGGGCTTTAGGCGGCTGCTTGCTTACTGGTTTTGCTTCTTCCTCCCCTCTCTATCTCTGATGAATTCGATTGCTTCTCTGAGTCCTTTCTTCGACCCATTTCCTCTGATCCCACTCTCACCAATTCATCGCCCCCAAAAATATTTTATTTTTTTAATTTGATGTCCTGCTCCCAAACCCCTTTTTCCCCTGCAAATTTCACCAAGAATTTCACATTTTGAATCCCCATAGGTTTCCACAAGAACCCATCAATGATATCCACAAGTTTGTGGAGAAACTTGGCTAAGCAAGCCATTCCCAGGAACCTGAGGGGTCGTCTCAATTCACAGTCCATTTCTCGAGCTTATAGCCTTCTGGGTTTTTCCCGGGAATCTGTTTCCCCGCAAAAGTTCAAGCCTTTTCAGCTGGGTTCTTACTCAAACATGGGTTGTCCGGAGGTGGGTTTTCCCGGGAAAGGTGAAATTTCTACAGGTGAGAGTTATCTGGGCAACCCAAGTTATTGGTCTGTGAGGACTCCAATTGGGTTTAATGGGTTTTTCCCCAAAGGGTATGCGAGCGTCGCTGAGGTGGTTTCTTCCACTGATGCGGAGGAGGATGTGTCTCTTGTTGATGAAGTTCAAGAACTGTTGCAGCAAATGAGTAAAGAGGATAAGAGGCAGACTGACCATTGGCGGCGGACTCGGCTGAGGAGAGTGAGAGGAATGGGGCAGGCGAAGTACCTTGCACTGAAGAGAAGACAGATAAAGATTGAGACTGAAGCGTGGGAACGGGCAGCGAAGGAGTACAGGGAGCTTATGATGGACATGTGTGAACACAAGTTAGCTCCCAATTTGCCATACATGAAGTCTTTGTTTCTTGGTTGGTTTGAGCCTATGCGCAACGCCATTGAAAAAGAGCAAGACCTGTGCCGGAAAGGGAAGAATAAGGCAGCCTACGCACCTTATATTGATCAGTTACCAGTTGATATGATGTCGGTTATTACAATGCATAAGCTGATGGGATTGTTGATGACCGGAGGCGAACATGGAACTTGCAGGGTGGTTGCAGCTGCTTGCAACATAGGTGAAGCCATTGAGCACGAGGTGTGAAACTTGTTTTACTCATTATTCGTGGACGTTTTGATTCGGTTTCAGTTTGTTCTACTTGATTTCTAGTCAATGTGCTTCCATTCATGAATAGAATTGCGGTCATTTTATATTTGTTCAGTTTCCTTTTTCTTTGCTGGAATCGAGTTAATGGTGGACATCGGTGGTGCCATAGTGACATTCATATATTTCCCTTTTCTCGAAGCATGTTAAGTTTGTGTGGGTAGGGACTTAGAGAATGATCTAAAATCGAAAACCTTAGTGCGTTGCTCTTTGTGTCTTGTTCTCTAGCTGGACTAAGTAAAACAGTTCCTAAGGCTTGGTTTTCTTACTGTACACAGTGTCATCCCACCCATCTCTCCTAGATGAGCACTGATGTATCACTGCTTCAATGCATCAGGTTAGAATACACAATTTCTTGGAACGGACGAGAAAGAAAAAGGTCAACAAAGATGAGGAAAACCGAGAGTCTGATGATGTATTGAAGAAACAAGAGAAGCTGAATAAAAAGGTCACTAATTTGATGAAAAAGCAAAAACTGCAAGCGGTGAGACATATAGTGCGGAAACATGATGCTTCAAAACCCTGGACCCAGGATGCCAGGGCTAAGGTTTGCATGGTTTATGCTTTTACTGGTAGAAACTTATCAGTATTTTATTTACATGCATTCTAAAATGCCGCTTTTTCTTTATGTCATTTTCAGGTCGGCAGTCGTCTGATTGAATTGTTGATTCAAACGGCTTTTATACAACCTCCGGCCGATCAGTTAGCAGATGGTCCACCAGATATACGACCTGCATTTATACACACATTTAGGACTGTCATGAAAGATCCAAAGTATTTACTAGTCTGTACTATTGATAACTGTACAACTCCCCTCCTGAATATTTTTTTTATGTTAATGTGGACTTTCCCTAACAGGAATACGTCCAGCAGAAGATTTGGTGTTATTCAATGTGACCCTCTTGTTCTCAAAG
This sequence comes from Pyracantha coccinea, assembly GCA_028566515.2. Lineage (NCBI taxonomy): Eukaryota > Viridiplantae > Streptophyta > Magnoliopsida > Rosales > Rosaceae > Pyracantha > Pyracantha coccinea. Next base: position 15,586 of record JAOTRO020000030.1, on the reverse strand, counting down.
GCTTTGAGAAAACAGTAAGTAACTCCGATCCTTTTTTCTTTCTGTTATTCTTGAAACAATTGTAGATGTCTGTTGGCTCCTGGAACATGGTAACTATTTTTATGTATTTATTCTTTAGGATCTAGGAGTGTTGTGGATTAAATAGTTTGATAGTATTGAAATTGAGTGAATAATATAGTCTGTATACTATTGTTCATTGTCCCTGGCAGGCGATGCAGTGTTGGCTAAGCTAGTAGTGTATAATATTTCTCTTTTTCCTGTCAAGGGACACATCTTAAGAAGCTTACAGGAATTGTATATTTTCTTTAGTCCACAATGTATCAATAGTTGTTACTGTTTATGCAGGGAAGCCACATGGTGATTCCTTATATGCCGATGTTGGTGCCACCGGTCAACTGGACAGGGTATGATAATTTCAGTTATGTGTTACCATTTTTGGCTAATTTTAAAGTTGTTCTTTTGTTAACGTTTTATTTGAAGTTCACACAAGATCAGATTATAGGTTGCGTGAATCATAGAATCGGTATTGGATGGAATGGAATGTGTAGAAGCTATTCAAATATACTGTATTCTTGCGGGTCTGAGCTGGAGATGGAGAATAGGGTTTGATATACTGCATGACATAGAACGTACAATTCAACTTCTTCAGAGTCCTTATGCGATAAGAATTTCAGATTACTTTTAGGTTAACCTGTTTTTATCTCCGTTTTGTGGTTTTGTAAATTTGTCTTCAGTTATGATAGAGGAGGGTACTTTTTCCTACCATCCTATGTCATGCGCACTCATGGAGCTAAACAGCAGCGTGAAGCAATAAAGAGGACCCCAAGGGAGCAACTGGAACCAGTTTTTAAGGTTTGTATACATACAGGCATTGTATGAGTTTTTCATCATGAAATTTTTTATGGAACTCAACCGAACATGAAGAGTGTGGTGCCTTATGTGTTGATTCTTATATGCGTTAATTTTGTCTTTCATGGCCAGGCCCTTGATACTCTTGGAAATACCAGATGGAGGGTTAATAAGAGGGTACTTAATGTTGTAGATAGAATATGGGCTAGTGGAGGCCGTCTTGCTGATTTGGTGGACCGTGATAATGTGAGTTTATTAGTCACAAACACACACAAAAAAGGAAAAAAAAAATTATTCAAGATTCTTGGTACATATTAGGAGTTTGGTTCGTTCTTTTGACATGCTTTGACAAAAGCCAAAGACTATCAACCTTAATTAGTTTGGGGAAATTCAAGCAGAACTTAACAACCGAACCAAATGGTTGGTTTAATCAGTTTTTGAATTTTTTTTCACTCCATTTTATTTCAAAAATATTGTTAGCAATCTTGTGCTATGTCAGCCAATTTGATATATTGAAATTGATCTGGAGCTGTGTTTCTTTATCTTTTTGCCATTTCAGGTTCCTTTACCAGAGGAACCAGATACTGATGATGAAACACTGCTTAAGAAATGGAAATGGAAGGTGAAATCTGTGAAGAAAGAGAACATGGAGAGGCATTCACAGCGTTGTGACTTGGAGCTTAAACTAACTGTAAGATTCATTTCTCTCCCGTGAGTCAGTAACCATAATCTACTTGGAATATATGAAACTCATTTTTACCAGGGAGCAGGTAGCACGGGAGATGAAGGATGAAGAAGGTTTTTACTATCCACACAATCTTGATTTTCGGGGCCGTGCATATCCTATGCACCCATACTTAAATCATCTTGGTTCAGATCTATCCCGGGGTATTTTGGAGTTCGCAGAGGGACGCCCCCTTGGAAAGTCGGGCTTACGTTGGCTGAAGATACACTTGGCAAATCTTTATGCGAGTGGTGTGGACAAATTATCTCGCGAGGGTCGAATAGCATTTATAGAGAATCATTTGGATGATATATTTGATTCTGTGGACAGACCGCTAGAAGGAAGACGCTGGTGGTTGAAGGCAGAAGATCCATTTCAGTGCTTGGCAGTGTGCATTAACCTTGCTGAAGCTTTGAGAAGCTCTTCTCCAGAGACTTTTATTTCACATATTCCCGTACATCAGGTACATTTTCATTGTCAGGGCACCAGATCTTGGATTCATGAAAATTGTCAGGCTAGGGGAATTAAGTTGACACAGTGTACCACAAGTAATCAATTAGTTCTGGATGTTTAATTATGTGGTTTCAGACATTTTTGAAGGAGATTATATATTTTCTGGAATAGTATATTTACATTTCTTGTTTTTAACTGATTTTTTTAGGATGGCTCTTGCAATGGTTTACAACACTACGCTGCCCTTGGAAGAGACAAGGTAATTTATTTCTCTCAATTTATTCTAAAGTAGGTCATACATGAACGCCCCCTCCCAACTTCACTCCCTCACTCCGCTGTCTACCTATGGTATAGTGGGAAAATTCATGCGTTAGTTTGATATCTGTTTTCTTATTGGAAATTTTCCATTCAGTTGGGAGCAGCTTCTGTCAATCTTGTTGCAGGAGAGAAGCCTGCAGATGTATACTCAGGAATAGCTGCTAGGTAAGTGATTTATGACTAAGGGAGAGGTATCACATGATCCGTATTGAAGTAGAACCTTTTTATTTTACGCATGAGTGTTACTTTTCTCAATTTACGTGTAAGCTGTCAACATGTCATGAATAAGTAATTTACTGAAATAGTGTCACACTCTCGTTGCAGGGTACTGGATATCATGCGAAGGGATGCACAGAAGGATCCTGCAGTTTTTCCAGAGGCATTGCGTGCAAAAGTGTTAGTTGATCAGGTTGATTTTACAACTCTTCAGTAGTCTGTCTGATGGATACATTACTAAAACAAAGTGGATAGCGCAACATTACGGTTAAACCCGTTCAATTTCCAACAAAACATGTGTCGTTTGATAGTAAATCAGAAAATGTGGCTGTTATCTGATTACTGTTTGTAAAGTGACATTTTTTGGCTACCTGCTTATCATGTGCAACTGAGAGTTAACCCTGATGGCTGTACATATGTAGGTGGATAGGAAATTGGTGAAGCAGACAGTGATGACATCAGTATATGGTGTCACTTACATCGGTGCTCGGGACCAAATCAAGAGGAGGTTGAAGGAACGCGGTTCCATTTCAGATGATGAAGAGCTTTTTGGTTGTGCTTGTTATGCTGCAAAGGTACCAGAAAATTCATTTTGTGAGGGTGTCAATTTGTCTTTTCATATTTGTAACAATTTTTTCACATGCTTGTGAGCATGCAGTGTCCATTAGAATTTAAATGACAAGATTCCATACATCATTTGCAGATCACCTTAACCGCTCTAGGTGAGATGTTTGAAGCTGCACGAAGTATCATGAGCTGGCTTGGCGAATGTGCAAAAGTTTGTAGCAGATTCCTCTTTCTTTTGTTTCTTTGTCACTCACAATTTTTTTCCGGTGGTTTTGATATTTTAATCTTATTTTCAGATAATTGCATCTGAAAATGAGCCAGTACGATGGACAACTCCGCTCGGACTTCCAGTTGTGCAACCTTACCGTAAATTCGGCAGGCATCTTGTGAGTATTACAATTTTCACCGAGTCAACAAGGGTCATCAATATTGTTATTGTATTCATGGTTACTAAAAGGTTAAATCAAGTCTAATAGCTTCTGGTCCAATTTGTTGCAGATTAAAACTTCGCTTCAAATTTTATCGTTACAGCGAGAAACAGATAAGGTACTGTAGTTATCTTCGCTCAAAGGATTCCATAAGAAAATGTAGATCAATAGTTTTCACGTCATCCTTGGAATTGTTTTAAATATTTGAAGTTTCCGAGCCTCAAATCTCAAATTGATTTTTTGTCTAATATAGGTCATGGTCAAGAGGCAGAGGACAGCGTTCCCCCCAAATTTTGTTCATTCCCTCGATAGTTCTCATATGATGATGACTGCGGTTGCCTGTAAAAAAGCAGGCTTAAACTTTGCAGGTAAAAAATTCTTGTGGAATCCATTTTAATTAGCCTCTCTCTCTCTCTCTCAAACGCCCACGTACACACTTCTAATAATGGCCGTGTAATAACATATGATTACAGGAGTTCATGATTCATACTGGACACATGCTTGTGATGTGGATGAAATGAACAAGATACTTCGAGAAAAGTTTGTCGAACTCTACGAGATTCCAATACTAGAGAATGTACAGTACCTCTTCTATTCTGAAATTCTCCTTTCATGTTAATTTGAAAAGAATCGCGAGGGATCACAACTGCATGCTTTAAAAACGTAAACAATTATATTTGATCACGTACTGTCATTGATCTAACCTTCATCCGTTTTGTTTGCAGTTATTGGAGAGCTTTCAGCAGTCCTTTCCCACATTAGCTTTTCCTCCCTTGCCCGAACGAGGTGACTTTGACTTAACAGACGTGTTAGAGTCCCCTTATTTCTTCAACTGAGATGGAGAGCGATCTTCATTTTCAGCTACCTTCGCCTCAATTAGCGATCTGCCTCTGGTGTTCACTCTGCTTCTATCTACAGCGCCAAGAAAAAGGAAGCAGCCTGAATGAGAACCCTGGTAGAGACTGAGCGGGCATTATGCCTGTATAGTTTGAGGAAGTCCAGATGCCTGTGTACAATATTCAGCATGAACTCCGAGTTCACAACGCCATTGTGCTGCAGAAGCTAATCCGCGGCTGATACATCATCGAACAAGCTTCTGTAGACGAAGCTGAGAAACAAGTATGGTAGTATAGTTGGTCGAGAATTGATACCTTAGTTATCCGTCACGTTACTCATGTGAAGTATGTAGAGCTTTGTGGCCGATTCGGGCGCCGGGCGGTATCGAATCTAAAGAATGCCAGAGGACCATGTCATATTGCAGGTTGCTGGTGAAGGTGGTTTTGTGTTGATGTGTTTTTAATTCGGTTCTTGTAAATTTGAGCGGTAAATTTGGTTGTGTAAATATTTGGGAGACAATTCCTTCACAGAAATCAAAATTCAAATTTATATCACAGAAAATACAAGTTTATATCAGCTGTGTGTCGTGTTTGTAATCACATACAGACACAACTAAGGGAAGGAACCGTTTCCTCAAAACACCGAGAATTTATTAGGTGGAACGAGTTTACCGCTACAGTGCTATCATCATTTACTAATAAAAAGTTACGTGCAAGATTCCTTACATGACCTTGTATTAGTGGGCTCATGATGCTACAGTGACGGTGATGGCGAAGTTGTTCTCGGAGAATCTCTCTGAAAAGTAACCTATGTGCAAGATCATTAGAATTCGGAAAAATATAAAAATTGGACCGCTCATGGTGCAAACCAAGATTCATGGCCGTTAGATCTTGGGAACTTTAACGAAAAATTCCGAGTACTGTTTGCTTTAACGAAAAATCATATTTTTACACTAAAAAATAAATCCTGGTACTATTCATTTTACCTTTTATTTTATCCTTATCGTTAAAACTCGAAGATTTCAAACCCTTTTCATTAGTTTTCCTTTAGATCTTTCGCTAAAAATTTAATGACTAAGAGTGAATGGTCAAGGATTTCAGTCCGAGCAGGTCCAAATAGAACAAGAAATGTTCCAAAAAGAGACATAACAGGAACTTCCAGAAAACACTTTTAACTTTTTTGTCATTTGATGATCTAGAAGTGCTTTTAAATATTTGAAAGCACAACTAAAAGCACTTCCCCAAATAGCCAAGGATTTGATCGCACCAATTTCGCTCTAACTAGAAAGTACAGCAACAGCAATTCAGATATATCTGGCTGTGCCTTTCATCTCTCTTTACAAAGGTTCGACATCCGTCCCTGAATTGTCATGGCTGCTAAACTACTCCCTCATTGCGTCCCCTTCTTTTAGCTCGATCGATGAAATTATAGGCATAGAAACGATCATTCAAACAATAATCTGTCAATTTGACCACAGGAAATCGGATCTAGTAACCATAGCGACTGTTCAAGGATGTTCGTCCATCGCCAGATTGTCCTGAATGAAACATATAGATAAGCACCATTAGATTTTTTTCGAAAAAAAAATAGAGAACATAGCAGCAATCAGTGATTCAGTGGTCGTTACTCTTCTCCACCCATACACAAAAACGACGGAAGGTAATAACCAAGAACATAGAATCAAAATAGCTTTACCTTCAGGAGGCACCCACGTTTCCTCAGTATTAGTATCGAGAAATGAAGGTTTCTCGGGACCAAGAACTCTTTTAGGCTTCTTATCCTTGCTCGACTTTTTCCCTTCTGAAACGTCTTGGCTCTCATTATCTGGTGCATAATAGCCTCTTTTATGTTTTAACAACAGTGCCACAGCATCCTCTGCCATGAACTCAGGTCCGGTTGAGGATGCCAAACGTGAATCATTGTCATTACCTTCAGATTCTTGAACTTGTTTCCGCTTCCGTATAATCAAACCGGGGGCAGCATTTTCAATCCCCGATTCCGTCTCCAAAACCTTTTTCCTGTCTTTATAGTCGATAAATCCATCAGCCTCGTGCTCATCTGAAGGTGCTGCCTCTTGACGACCCTCCTCAGCTTTACTGTCCTCAACAGCCCCAAGCCACTGCGGCTTTGCAACAGTATACACAACTTTTTTTCCTTCTGTTGCATCAGTTACAATCTCGGCAGCAGCTGGATTCGTGGTAACATCTGTAGTTCCCTCTTTCAGTATAGAGTCATTTGCTGGTTGTTCGGGTTTGCGACTTTCCTTTGGTTTGATTGGAGGTTGCTTTTTTATGGCAGCGGCAGGAGTTTCAGATTTGTTAGGTTTAGACTCTTGCACCTCTTGCAATTTGGAATCCCTTTTCTTGGCAGCTTCACCAGTTGGGTCAGCAATCTTCAAAAGGAACATTACCCTGTCCAACTCGGACTGGAGAGCTGATAGTTCCTTTTGAAGTTCCTCGGTTTTATCAAGCACTAACAAGGAAAGAAGCAACAATAAGTGAAAGCACAAAACACTCACCTATAACCAATTATTAACAAATCGGTGGTAGCACAAAAAACTCACCTAGCTTAGTTGAAAGCCCTGACATGTATGCATCCAGTGCATCTGCAGCATCAGTTTTTTCTACAGTTTCCGATTCCATTTTGGCTTTCTCAACTAAAATCATTTCTTTCTTCTCTTCCATTTCTTTCACGATCACATCTCTCTTGTCGAGAAGAGAGTCAGCGGTTTCAACACTTTGGTTTTCACCTGCCTTTTTACTTGAAGGCTTCTTTGTTCGGTCATAGAATTCATCATCATCACTGCAAAGTAACAAAGACTTTCAACCATTAACAAAAATAAACCGAGAAACCATATCGAATTGACAGTTAAAAGGATGCCATTTCTATGGTAATCAAAATTCACAGATGATTACGAAAATCACAACTCCTTGATTGCTGTTATAGGGACACCCTGATCAACTCAAAAAACCCTCCAACACTTTTGCCTAGGTTTTTGTTATTAATAAAATACCTCAAAAGTTCTTCTTCTTCCTCAACGGCTCCTTTCTTCTTACCACGAGATGGTTTCCCAACACGCGCACCTAAACTTTCTCGAATACTCTCATTCAACGTCTCTTCCAGATTTTCAAGTTCTTCCATAATCTGTTAAACATTTAAACAGATAACATGTTAACCAGAAAGGCCCCCCTCTCTTTTCCCTTTGGAATTGATGGACACAACAACATTTGTGCTTCGGTTTATCAACTACCAATTTAAAGAAGAAATGGACCAGTGTATGCCCATCTGTGAACAATTTTACCTGTTCCATTCTCTGTTCATTTCGAGCAATCTGAGTTTGTTGTCCTTGAGTCAACCCACCTTGAGGGATGTCTTTAGCACGAATAGCATCTATCTCTTTCTTCATATGAGCAATCTACAAGAAGAAACATGAAATGGTAAGG
>JAOTRO020000029.1:2172229-2185021 GCA_028566515.2 Pyracantha coccinea | reverse complement strand
TTAGTCAAATAATGTGTAAAATCATTATTAACATATTCACTGCCATTATCAGAACACAAAACCTGAATTGTAGTAGAAAATTGTGTCTGAACCATGGTATGGAAGGTCTTAAAAGCAAAAAACACATCACTTTTATTAGAATTCAACGGATAAAAAGCAAGGTGACTATTTACAAGTACGCAAGTGTCACATTTAAAGCCTGAAACAAAACAGCCAACAAATAAATCCGGAAACATATGCTGTAAGTAATTGAAAAACAGATGGCCCAAATGGTGGCGCCATAACCATATCTGACGCGGCTTGTGATCGACGGCTCCTTGGGCGAGATTAACTCGGCCTGTACTGATATCATCCACAAAATAGAGATCCCTCTCTTAGTACCACGACCAATGATCTCCTTCGTGGGAATATCCTAAATAAGACAAAACTTCGAATACATTAGTACACAACAATTCAATTGCTCAGTAGCTTGGCCAGAAGACATCAATTTATGCTTTGGTGAAGGTACAAGTAGTGTGTGAGGTAAAGAGAGGGTGGGGATGAGGCATATAATGCCAATGCCAGTCATCGGTGAAGTGACACCATTAGCATTGGTAATATTATGCGAAGTGGAACAATATCACATGCTAAATCAGAGGGGTCATATGTCATATGTGTCGTGGCACCAGAGTCGATGATTAAACTGGACTGAGTATCATCACTATTCATATTAAAAGCATAACCACAGTTACCTGAGGACTTGGGAGACATATCAGAAGAACTCGAAAGAGGAGGAGAATCATCCTGAGATATCAAAGATAGTTGGGATACTGAGGTTGCAAGATTGCCTTGCTTGTCTCGTTCCCGTTGTTTATGAAGCTTTAATGGTTCCCACCAGTTAGGATAGCCGGGCAACTGAAAGCAATTATCACGGCCGTGCTTCTCACTGTCGCAGTAAGTGCAACCACCAACTAGGACTGGTGGTTTATAACGAAGAGGGCGGGGGCCCATGGTGGGCCGTGAGGCCGTCTTGGCAACAAAGAGCAAGCCCTATGCTGGGGTTCGAGCAGTTGCCTGGCGCTGCAGTCCTCAGCTTGGTACAGGTGACTTCTTGGGGGCACGGGGATGAGGTGGAGTCACGATTCGTGCTGTAGGCCGAGCCACCATCACTGTCCCACTCGGCAGTTGTCCTCCGGTATTCATAACGGTGTGTCATGTTGCCTCTCAGCAAACATAGGCAAAGGTTTGTTGGACGGAAGCGAGGGGCTCAGTTCGTAGAATATCACTACGAATTTCATCAAACATCTCATCCAAGCCTGCAAGCAAAGTATACACACGATCTGTTTGAACAATTTTATTATAAATTTCAATATCAGTACCACACTTCATCGGATTGGGTCGACGATAATCAATCTCTTGCCACAAAGATTGAAGATCACTATAGTATGTCTTCACCAATCGTCTGTCTTGCCTTATGCGAGAGGCCTTGCAGGTAAGATCGTAGACTTGTGATATATTGGAGCCGTCATAATATGTGCGAGCAACTGCGTCCCACATTTCTTTCGCCATCGGTAGTCGAAGAAAATACCCAATTAAATTGGGTTCCATAGAATTGATGAGCCATCCCTTCACCTTGGCGTTCTCCATACGCCATTTGGTGAAGGCCGGATCGTCGGTAGAGGGTTGGGAATTACTCCCAAACAAGTATCTCGACTTGTCTTTTCCAGCAACAAACATCTCGACAATTTGAGACCAAACTCCATAATTGACACCATTGAGTTTGATGCCAATCGAAGTCATAGAAGAATCATGATGAACAATCTGTGTAACAACTTGTGGTAGAGGTGGAGTAAGATTCATGGTAGGGTTGGTTAGGGTAGTAGTGTTTAGTATAGGGGTAGGATCGGTTTGGATGGGGTTGTTTTCACCGTGGAGTGGTGGTAGGTTCTCCATGGGAAGGCCGAGTTTGCTTGAGGGAATCGGCAGAGCAAAAATCCTAGGATCTTTGCTCTGATACCATGCTAATTAGGACTTCTCTTGGTGTTTAATTCTGTGTTGTTATTCTTCTCATCAAGGAGGAAAATATATATTGTACAAGATAGATTTACAAGGAAAGAAACATAAAACAATATATATCCTAATCATATCCTGATTACAAGGATCCTAAACTAATTACAAATGTCAACTCTCCAACAAGTACAGCCTATGGGAAGATGACAGTGCACATAGAAGGTGATTGGGATGTTAGTTTTACAGTGCCATTTTCTGGTTGGCTTGCATGAAACGGAGCTGCGTGCACCTCCATAAAGAGGAAAGCACATATTCAGAGGATCACAGACGTAGTTCGAATAAATTTGGGCATGCTGTAAGCAAGCATTTAGGTCTGTGATGCTGATTGAACAAGATTATCAAATTATCCTCCATGCAATTGAAAATCATGAACTTTTCCAATAAAAGCGGGGACTGAATGGTGCCAGACCTAAATCTTTGTAATTTATGATTTACGAATTTGTGTTAGGTAATGATCGATTTAGCAAGATTCTTTTAATTAAAAAAATATCAGATGATCAGTAGAATCCTTTTAAATAGTGGGCAAGTTGTCTTATTGTGACAAACTGTAGAGTTGTTCGCTTAGGCTCTCCGCAAAGTTTTTGTTTATAAATTCTACTTGGATTAAGCAAAAGAACAATCATCAGCGGCACCTCAAACCCATCAATTTAAAGCAGTAAAGCACAATGAATTATAACATGATGTATTTATTGTTTCTCTAACCAAAAACAAAACACTTCTTTCATCATTTACTGTTTCTAAACTTTCATTTTCTATGGGAAAAGAAAGTAACACCAGGTTTTAAATTTTTTGATCTGTCTCTGGAAAATTCCTTTTCATAAACTCACTTAGTTTTTACAGAAGATTTTTAACCGAGCAAGGTACTTTCTTAGTGCTTGCTTACGATAAGGTGAACACTTATATCAAGAGTAGGTCAAAAGAACTTGAACAAGTTAGTGGACTTGCTAATCTACTTAATTGACACGTTATATTTAAAAAGTTATTTATGCTTACCTTTAAATTACAGTTTGACGTGCATGCAAAAATAACTCATTAAAGTTACGATATAAAAATGCTGCATTTACCATATTTGTAGTATATCACACATTTGACCACCTCTCTTACAATATTATTTTTTTTTTCTAAACACATTAAACTGTGGTTTTTCTGCAAAAAGATATTTCTCATAATTTTTATTTCTAGCCACTTGGATGGTAATGTTTAAATAATTTACTTCTTTTTACCAAAAAAAAAAATAATAATTTACTTCTTGTTTTTATGTGTTTTGGTGGATTGAAACAAGAGAAAGTGAAACAAGGGCATGATCCAAATGAGTAGGAAATAATTGTCCCTAAACCCTAACCCTAAACCCTAAACACTTTAGTTGGTGAAGTTTGAATATATTCAAAATCAATGGAAGAAAAGAACCCTTTAGGCCTCTCCACTCCTGCAACTTTCCACCCCTTTGAAAAAACCAAGTACAAACCCACATGCTTCTTGCTTCGGTGCTTTGCCTAAGCCATTGAGTATGTGACACTACAGAACAACAAAGCAAAAATGTTGAGAAATTTTAAACCCCATATGTCACAAAAATTTGTACTTTATCACGGTAAAAATCTGATGCCCACTACCATTGGTCACAAAGTATGTAGATCCATAATTCCATTTTTATTCTCCAAGGCAGGGAATCCAAAGGGAAACTTAATCATGGCAATTGTTCTTTGACAGTATTCTATTTATGAGCCCTAAATGTGTAGTTAATATATATCAGAGAAGTGTTACAAACATCTTAATTAATTGTGTTGGTCAATATTCTGTAAAAGATTAGCAGTAATTATGTTGTTCAGGTATCAAAAGTGTCGTTTTAAGGGACAATGGGCATCTTTTGTGTGGTCCTAAAAGTGATCTTCTGGCACTCCTCATTGCCATAATGATTCCCATTAGAATGAACATCATTTGGTTTCATATGGTGATAAGCTCTTTTTTTTTATCTAGATTTAACGTCTGACAATATAAGATACTACACTATGACAAAGAAAATATTATTCTTATCATATATGAACACTTTTTTGCATAATTTATAGTATAAAATAAATAGAAGTGTAACATCGACAACATTTATTATCTACATTGCTCAACGTTATTTTGTAAAAGAAAATAATTTTCGCACTCTTTTTTCTCTTTATGCACATTCAAGTTTTTTTTCCTTTTGATTTTTCTTCGATTTATTCAATTCAAATACCATAAATATAGAGGGATGTATAAGGACGACAATGTTCTTCTTTTCCGACTTACAGAACGACGACGACGTTCTTGTATTCCAACGCTCTAGAAGGTGACCATTTCCTGAAGTTATGTGAGGTGGGGTCTCATTCACAAGAAATCTAAAGTGATGAACATGTTCACAAGACGAAGGACATTGATAGTTTCAGAGATAGACAGCTTAGATGAAGCGTAAGTTTGAGGGAACACGATGCCCCATCTTTTCCACTTGGTGTTTTTTTGATGGATCATGTTTTTTAACATCTTTAAACCAATAGATTCATCACTCATCAAATATCTCACCTTATTTCTTCTTTTTACCAAAATTATTCTGCCAATTTGCTCATGCGTCTCTCTTTAACTTTTTCTCTCTGTAACAAAACTGTTGCACAATACTGTTTCATCCCCACCTTGGCTTCCTTTTTCTTTTTGGGTGGGAAAATTTGCCTCCCAAAGAGTTACTCGTCACTTTAGTTTAAGCCGTGGGATACGATTTTCGCGCATTGACGCTAGGGCTAAAGTAAAACTTTGTGCGAGCGTGCGGGGTTAGCTCAAATGGTGAGAGGGGGTTATGGTAACGGATTAGGATTAGGACAAGTACAAGGTTTGATTCCCTCACACGTAACTGAGAAAGTAAAAAGTCGTTATGGGATTAGAAGGTTTTTAAGATGTTCGGACATCACATTATGCTGCCTCCAGAGTTTCCGCTCTCTCACATGAAGTAAAATTCGAATTTGATTGTAAGTTGACGAACACACTGTCCTAACTCACATGTACGTAATCTGCAAAGTTAATGGGCCTAAAACTTGAGAGATGAGTGTAAAACTCCTATACATTGCGTTTGCTTTTTAAGTGTCCAAATTTTGGTCCCCCACTGCACACAATTATTGTAAAAACAGAGATAGGAAATTTGTGGGGAAGCAATTGCTACTAATCATCAAAAGATGATGGCATTTTGTCACATTGTCTGTAAGAATATCACTTTTCTTGTTTCTTTCCTGCATTTTCCAGAAAACCAGAAAGTTGAAAAATTCGAGAAAAATAAAATTCCAACAAAAAATTTCTCAATTATATGAAGGAAACACTCATATAGTGATTTGAATTGCGAAAGAAACTCCCAAGGTTGAACCTAATGGCATGTTCAGTCACACTCATCACGTTTTGCTCATTGAAAAGTCTCATTCCATCCATTTTGGCTTCCAGATTGGCATGCCTGTCTTCACCTAATCAAGAATCTCTTTTGGAGTACAGAATTAGGGGGAAAACGCGGATTCAACGTATGAGAAAGCGAAATTCAAAACAGGAGGAGATTTAGCATGGTTTTGAAATCAATAAAGAGATTAATAAGAACACAAGATAGATATCAAGATGCGCAGATGCATTGCCTGTTTAACTGATCATACATTATGCAGCTCCCACCTTCCTACTCAAGATTTGCCGGAGACGTTATCTGTTCAAATTTTATTCAAAGAAAACATACTAACAATCTTCAGTGCTTGGTGTTACGACAAAACCTAGTGTTCGGCTGGCGTTGCTTGAATGACTCAAAAGTTCAAAACGGAATCAGGGAAGGGACGAGAAATCTCCGGGAGAAGGGGGAGAAGGGATACCCGTTATAAAGCATCCCTTCACCTTTGCTTCTCACAGGGAAAGAAAGCTTTTCAATACAATTTTGTATCTCTTCCCTGGCTGGACAAGTCTTATCGATCAGCTCCAGAAAATGACTAACATTGTAGACGAATCAAAGTTTAGGAGTTCGGCATCTTACTCCCGAACCCTACATAAACATTCGCGACTGCTTCTCCCGCAACCTCTTCAAAGAAGACCAAGAGCTTCAAAAGCATATCTGGGAAATATAAGGGATGCTAAAGACATTTGCAAGAAGTATGCATTCAGCAGAGATGTAATAGCCATACATGTTATCATAAGAAAAGAAAAAGGAAGAAAATCTGGAAACTTCAATGCCATTGACTTTATTTTCCAGCACCAGAACAGTTGCCATGAATCATTAGAATATTAGAGCAGCAAAAGAAATATTCAAAACCAAAATTTTTTGAACAAACGCTCTGCTACACTATCCTCGCGAAATACATTACAAGATACAGTCTAACAAAAGCCTAAGCAGCCACCGCGGAGGGTGCACCACGTTCTCCAGATTTAGCAGAATAGAATAGATCTAAAACATCAGCATGGTTGCGGATGTACCCTGGGCATTTGGAAAGGAAATTTTGTGCTTCACTGTGCCGTCCAGCCTTGAAATAGGCTTCAAATACATTGAGAAAGACAGTGGTCGATGGAAATCGCTTTGACGTCATTGCCTTCAGAAAAGCTAAAGCATCATCACCTGTTCCAGACTTTGATACATACTCAACGAATGGATCTATAAAAGGAGGAAATCCGTGGTTTTTCATAATACCCAGAATATTCAGAGCATCTTTAAATCCACCCTGAACCATTAACTTACTGATCAACAATTTGTATGTGGTATGCCATGGCTCGAGCTGCCTTTCATTGACCGAATCGTTGAGTAACTTGTATGCATCTATTGCCCTGTTCTTTCTGCAATAGGCATTTACCAATAAATCAAAAGCATAACCAGCAGAGGCAGTCCCCTCTTTCTCAAGCATCTTTTGGAAACAGTCGGAAGCCTTGTCGAGAGCACCAGCTACACAGTGACCCTCAATTAAGGATGACCATATCTTGTAATCCGAACCACGCCCAGAAGCTTCCATACTGCTAATAAATTCACTTGTTGCCCCCTTTTTGCCAGCACTACTAAGCCGGAATGCAATCCTACTCTGCAAACCACCACTAGCTACAAGCCCACCTTCCTCCATTGCTTTGAAAACCTTATTGCACTCTCCATATCTACCAACACCATTCAGAGACTTAAGGACTGCATTCAGCATTGAATCTGTCAACACATTCCCGTTATCTGCAAAAATCCTCACAACTCTAGAAAATAGACCCATATCCAGCTGCTTACCACCCGCTATTTTCCTCAACAGAAAGGTACAACAATGCACTGAAGGTTTATTTGAACCAGCCATTGCGAACTCATACAAGTCCACAGCATCCTTCATCATTTTCCTCTTACAAAATCGACCTAAAACTTTAACATATGTCTCCTGCTCCAGTTCATACCCATTGCTCCTCATTTCATCAACAACTTTCCAAAACCTATCTATGCAATCTTCCCTTCCCAATACCTTTGCCATAGCATTATAAGTACGTTGATCATGTTTCAACAACCCACTCTCCTCCATCCACCGAAAAAAAATCAGTGCTTTTGCCGGCTCTGTACTAAGATTTTCCAACACCATTTTAACCATATCGCTAGAATACGCCGCACTCAAATCTCGTATTTGCCTCTCAATATCATCACTCCACACCTCATTTCTAACAATCTTACACACTCTCGAACAAATCTTATCCGGGGAATTGTCAGTAGACCCCGATGCAAACAACGCTCTCAATTTCTCAGCATCACCGTCCAACCCATCCTTCTCAAACTTTTCCAAAGCTTTATCCTGCACCCATTTCGACACACCATACCCTTTCTTCTTCATAACATCAACCAAATCCCAAAACTCATTCACAAGCCCATTAACCCCCAAAACACTCAGCATCGAATTATACGACTTGGAGCTCAATCTCTCAACTTCAAACGACAATACCCAATCGAAAAACCTCCTAGCCGCATCGGGGCTCGACTCGAGGCTCTGCAAAACCTTCAACACCAACTCATGGCTAATTACAACATTGTTCGACTCCAATTCTTTCCTAATCTCATCCGAACCCCTAGGACTAGCGAAAATATCAGCTATAACTCCTTGATCGGAGTCCTTGAGCTCGAGTGCGGGCTCAGATGAGAGGCTGCGGGACAAGGGCTTTCTAGGGTTTATCGATTTTGCGAATCGGGAATTGAAAATGGGCAGCGAAGGTGAAAGCTTTGGGTCGAGAGTGTCAGTGTGGAACGAAGTGAAAAAGCTACGTGAACGGAGATTGGGTTGGGAGTTTACCTGAAAGTAAGCCGGCTTTATGAATTCGTGCGGCAGACGGCGGCGGTGAGGTCGGAGGAGAAGCAAACGCCATTGCTGTCTCATCGCTTGGATCAGGGTTTTCCGGCTGAGGTAGCGACGATAGATGGATTTGCGTCTGTGACAGATTAGGGTTTTTGGAAGAGTGTTTTCTTGATAGAATTGTAGAGTTTGTTAAATACCAAAAATAACCTCGTTTAGTTTTCAATTTCCACTCATATCGGTGACTAAAAATGAGCCTCAAAATTTTTTTAAAAAAAAATCAACGAAAAGTTTTTTTTTTAAAAAAAGTTTAATTTTAATGAAAAATGACAAATAAAGGTGTAGTGAATATTATCCGGAAAAGATAAAGATGAGATTTTTCGTTAAAAGTAAACAGTACCAGAAGTGTTTCGTTAAAACTTTATTTTTTAAAATTGGCTAAATTGGTCCAAGTAAAATTTTATTTATTAAACTGGAAAAAATCAAATATGGATCACATATTTAAAAATTTGGAAATTAAAAAATTGGGTTAAATTGTGGCAAAAGTCTATGGTTTATAACACGAGTTTAGTTTTCGTCCCTAAACTCTACTAATAGTTTCTTCAGTCCTCGAATTATGTCATTTGTTGTACTAGTAATCTTTTTCGTTAAGTTCGTTAAAGTTTTTAAGTTAAATGATAAAAAAAGAAATTCAAAAATACCTCGTGACCTTTTCACACTTTGCGCTTATGATCAAAATTCCTTAAGAATTGACTAAACGATTTTAGTTAATTGATTTTTTTGCAGAGGTGACCTTATCTAGTGATTTATAATATAAGCGGTTTCCATCACAAGTTCAAAATTTTGTAAATAGGCCACGAGGTATTTTGAAAAGGAACTCCTCCTTAACTCTAACGAGCCAAGCTTTTTTCGTTTTTCAAATAAATTAAATATTTTTTTTGTATGAAAAGACCACTATACCCTTAAATTTGGGGGAAGCGAAGATAGATTTGATGGAACGACCATGCATGCAGCTCATGGTTAAGTTAGAGGACGGGACAAACTAATATGAGAGTTCAGAGACGAAAACTAAATATGGGGTAAAGTTCATGGACCTTTGCTACCACGTACCCTAATTGATTAGTTATTATTTGGTTTTGATCATTTAAGTATCAATTGCACAACAAAAACATCACATAAATTAATCATTTAGCAATTAAAATCTATATTTCATTGTTTCATCCAAAATCAGCCACCAGATTAGCCAGTGACGTTGCCAACTTTTTATAGCCAACCTTCAATCTTATTAGTTAGCATGAATTTTCGTTGCCGTATTATTTGCTTAATTCCTTGTGTTTGGTCCCAATTTATCGGTTTCTGACTTTCACTCATGAAAAAAAGGGGCATAAGGTTTCAGTTTTAATATTTTACGTACTGAAGTTTTAGAGTTTGTTTCACAAATCATAAGAATATGTAGTTTAATTCATAGGGGTGTGTAAACTTTAAAAAAAAAAAAATCGTTTTAAACTGTTCATTTTTTCATTTTCTGGGTTTCTACCCTCATAAGTCTTCACTCAATTTCAATTAATTGAAGATAGCTTTGAGTTTCAATATTAATAAAATTTATTTGTACCATCGAGCTTTCTATCTTCTAAATATCTTTGCATATATAGAAAACTATTTCACAAGGTGAATCCAGCCACATGCAACTTTGAATATCCTAACTTCGTTCTTGCTTGTGTCACTTAAGTTATTCTCCTTAAGGTAACTCAATTCTTAAACATATTTTATGTCAAATCTTAAACCTTGTAAAACACATATATTTAAAAAGAGTATTTATTTAGAACTGCAGATGTACCCTTCACATAAAGCACATAACTCAACATGAATGAAACAGGATACAGCACTTATCATCCTTTCGTCGCTTGATTGCCGTTAAATAGGCAAATCAGTTGCTCAACCCGCACTGCACTATCAATTCCTTCATTCATTCTTGTATTTAACTGTAGAAGTTTTGAACCAAACCTCCATGGACATGTACAGAAGCTTCTAGGGTTTTGTATCTTCACTTTATTAATTTTTTTTTGTGGGTTTTCTGTTCTTCCTTCTCCATCTTTTGTTTGCTCACTGTTTTGACTTTGATGGTTTATTTAATTTTGAATTCTTTGTCATTTTTTTTTGTCCATATCATTTATCTATGTTATTGTGCCTATATACAATGATCTTATCCACTTCTATATTGGAATATTTGGCCATTTATATATTTCATTTTATGAACTGACAGCGCTTGTATTGTTAAGGATCCAAAATTGACTTTTGTAAGCAAAATACCACTGCCTTTTAGCAACACTTTAATTATTTTAATTATCTTAATATCATGAAATAATATAAAAGTGAGGATTAAAATAAAAGTTAAAGATGAAGATATAATTCTAAAAAACCATCGCATAATGATGAAAAGTTCATGAATTAATTGGGTGAGAACTACAACGAACGGAGCCACTCTACGTTCTTCAAAGGAGAGACAAACATTAACAAAAGAAAAAAGAAACGAAAACCGAACAAGTGTGAAGCACACACCCAACTGAGAGCTCGACAACTTCCCTGCAACTGAGACGCCGAGGGGCGAAAGCTCCCTTTGTTGAAAACAAGAAAATAAAACAAACCACCAAAAAGGCTATCGAAGAAGAGGCTCCAAAGTTCCCTAAAACCCAAAAAGTTCAAGAACTAAATGCGAAAACGCTTCATTTGTTCATGCCGGTGGCGTTCTTGACTGCATCGGCAGCTCCCTGTGCCTTGGCCTGCATGTTCTGGCCAGCATCCTGCATTGTTTCCTTGGCAGACTGGGCGGCATTGTTAGCCTTGTCCATCATTCCACTGGCCTTCTCCTGTCAAATCCCAAAATCATCCAATACAACATTACACACACCTCAATCTCAATGCACAATCAATATTAAAGCAAAAGAAAATGTAACGAAAAACTGTTATTGACGCTCCAAAATAGTCGATCATGCACTAGAATCATAAGAACAAGGAAGAAACGAGTGCAGTATATATGACTACTTTAAAACGCTAGCAACATTTCAAAACGAAAAATGGAGTTGAGTGAGGGTTACCTGAGCTTGGCCCTTGGCCTCTCCAGCGTGGTAGCTCATCTTCTGGGAGTTGTCAGCCATTTTCTTCTTGTTGGAAATTGGAGGAAAAAACACTTAGAAATCGAATGAAGTTCGTAGAGATGGTAGTTGATATGCTTGATGATGAATACTCAAAGTCGGATAGGTTTATATAGTGTTTTGGACCAGCTGAATGCTGGACACGTGTAAGTCACTCGCGGACTGCCTCTGAGTCATTGTTCTGGGGACCAACCACGTGTAGCGTTATTACTTGGGGTGGGCCTTTTGACCAGGAAGCCGTTTATCTCCAGGGGTAGTTGCTAACTTCCTGTTAAGGCTTTGACAGTTTTATCCCAAAGGGATCAATATACCAACAAATTTTATTTTTTTTCAAAAAAGAAAATAGTGGTATTGATATATATTTCATCAATGGGAGATTAAAAAACCAGACTTCAGTTTATCAACACACCTCTTTTATTAGAAAAATTCACCATTGTCTCTTGGTACATCACTCGTGTAATTGTCAAGTGATGCATAATTATCAATAAAATCGCATCAAAACCTATCAAATAATAATACTTATAGTTTCAAATTGTCCTGAGTTTTCAATTCATAAGAACACAAACTAAGGTTTTCTAAAATTTAAATGAGAACATTTCAATTTTCAAACAAATACATGAATGTCTAATCAAAACACGAATTACATAAAATTGTGTTACATGAATACGTCTTTAAAAAAAGATCTTTCAACGTGAATGATCGTGTCACTTCATTTCAGAATCTAAAGACGCAAAAACTTTTGAAAAATATAAAATACAGAGGCAGAGAGTAAACTTCAAAAATATTACGGGAGTCCCTGATATTTTCAAAATTTACACCACAAGCACGTTAAATTTATCAATTTATATTCCCGCCACACCCACCAGAAAAGAGCCACCCTAAGCCCAAGTCGTAGCCAGACACAAAGCCCTCAAGGCTCAACCCACCGCTGCAGCAGCCTCCTTCTCCCTCTTCAGTCCATACGTGCAATCACTGGTGCTCCAAAGTTTTCAACTTTCTGTATATTTTTGTTCGTTCTTCTTCTTCTTCTTCTTCTTCTCCATTTTCTTCTTCTTCTTTTCTTCTTCTTCTGCATTAGTTTCCAGCAGATTTACAGATAAGAAGAGAAAGGAGTCTGAGGAGTAGGAAAGTCGGGTACTTGAGATAATTGGGAACCGGGTTCGTTACAACCCGAAACGAGGACGGCTTTCTAATCTGCACACTCTAAGTCAATGAAAAAGATGGGAACGAAGGAAAAGAAGAAGACCCATAAGAACAAGAAGGTTGCCCAGTCAAATTTGGAGCTTGTTGAAAAGGGTTTGTCACTTTTCATATAATAAAAAAAGTTA
>JAOTRO020000029.1:2129964-2141770 GCA_028566515.2 Pyracantha coccinea | reverse complement strand
AAAATAAGTATGGGTAAAACCATGCTCAATAATGGTGCAATCATCGCCTGAAGGAAAATCCATAAACCTCACCAATACTGTACTCTCTAGGGGTATCATAGTCACACATCGAAGGTGAAGTTGTACGACACTGGGTTACGCCCATAAAGAAACATGGTAGGCCCCATCACCCAATGGTGAAGCTGCACGACTCCGGGTTACGCCGAAGAAGAAAATATATACATCACACATCGACACTAGCCGTGGCTAGTGAAGCTGTCCGACATTGCTTTCTACAGTGAAGCTGGGGGTATGGCATAAATAACATCAACTCCTCATCCGGCCGAAGGCAATACCTATCCATCACCCGAAGGTGAAGTTGCACGACACTGGGTTATGCCACTAAAGAAACATGATAGGCCCTATCACTCGAAGGTGAAGCTGTACGACTTCGGGTTACGCCGGAGAAGAAGCATATACATAAATATCCTCAACTGTGTCCTATGGCCGTAGATGTCTACATACCCGTATTGTGTGGATGTGTTGTATGATAACCTACTAAATATGTACCGAAAACATATATCAAAAATCTCATATCCAATCCGGAGCTCACAAGCTCAAAGTCTCGACACATAAATCCATGAAAATTCACATTTGTAAATCCATAGAATTCCACATACGAAAATCCCATAATTTATAACTCATATTCGGAAACCGTAATATACATCATATTCATAATCCATAGAGTTTCATATATGAAACTCTAATAATTCATAACCTTTCGTAAAATGTAAGTGCGATAAATCATAAATGTCTCGTAAACTGTGAATACAGAAATCCGGAAAACAATATATAAAACATATTCAAATCATGAAATGTGGAATGCATGCTAGGCCAATATTTTATAAAGAAAATATGTAAGTTTAGAAGGGGTCCACTCATATATGTTTTGTTGCCCGAGAACAGCTCTAGGTAGTAAGGATGAAGTCCCTTTTCCACTGATGCACCAAACCACAATTAGGGACCATTTAGTAAAACTCTACAAAAACGTTAGAATTTGGGAAAATGGACAACAGATTCGGATTCGACCCATGCGCCACTGCACGAGCCGCTACTAGGCGGCAGCCCGAAAGGCCACTCGCCGCCGCACACAGCGACCAATAACCCTAACTCGACGGAAAATTCAACAACTCCAAAAATTCCCAAATTTTACAAAAATGAAGAGCTCAATGGTAGGAACAACTTTCATATCTGGGCCAAAGTCCAATTCAATCGAGAAATGGCCTGAAAAAGCCTCGATCCGCCGGAAACCCTAGAAATGGGTGGTTCTCGATTCGTCCCCTCTGATGCTCCGCAGCCCCTAAACTTGTTTAGGGTTTGTTCTTAGCCTCAAGGGAAATTGAACCATGGTAGTGGTCGACGGTGGTAGTTGCAGAAACGACCGATCGCCACCGTGCACCCACAAAACCCATCGGTGCATTTTTACCCACACCCGAAACTAATTTCCATCGATTTTTGGGTGTAAATGGGAGAGGGAAGGTCGGGGATTTATTTCCAAGTGATAATTTGGTGTAATTCGTCAGAATTTGGCTGGAGAAAACATCAAAAACCATTGTTTTCATCGGGTCGAATTGCAGGGAAACCGGGTTGAAGGGAAGGGACCGAGTTCCCCTCCTTCCTCATTTCTTTTCTTTCTCTCCTTTCTATCCTCTCCCATTGGTTCACTCTCTTCCTATCCTTCCTGATTGGGCAGCACCCCCCTCATTTCTCTCCTTTTTTTTCTTTCTCTCCTCAGTCCATCTTTCATTGCTCTTCATCTTGGCCACACACATGGCACCAGATTGATGCTCCAACAAAATCTGGAGCCTTCCATATTTATGGTCAAATGAACATTTTGCCCTTAACTTTGTTTGCCTATAACTTCTTCGTTATAACTCCAAATTACGTTCCGTTTGCACCCACACTGAGTACTATAAGAATACGTTAAGGAAACGGATCTTACGTAACATAGCAAGGCGCCTCGAAGGGCAATTTTCGTAATTTCAAATTTTAAAATGATAAAATTTGTAATAATTGGGGACGGGTCGTTACACTAGGAGGGGAAGAGAAAAGGAAATGGTTGATGTGGGACAAAGAACACATATCTATAACATACTCTATATTGGGTGGATTAGTATTGTACATGTTTTATATAATACAATTACTATATAAATCCTACCTCTCCCACTTACCCACATAGAGTGTTCGCATCATCTGAATTGGCTCATCTAATTCTGATCCATTATAGTTTACCTCCTCATACAAAATATGGGACATGCAAGGAGCGTTGTCATTAAGCTACCACCAAACTTAACAAGAGTGCATCAATAGGAAGTTCATCGCTTTATACCCAAACAATTCGTCATACACCAAACTTGACATTCTTTATCCCTCGCTATGATACAAAAACAATATCATGTTCCACAAGTATCATGTATCCATATCTATGTTTTACAACAAATATCAAACAAACATTGGCCAGCTAATGAATCACATGACATAGTGTAGTCTTCAAACTACCTCCCTAAGCTCTCATGTCAATCTAACTTGGTTTAACTGCTTGCCTAGACACGCCTCTTGGGATAGTATATAGCTAACTCGACCATCTTTAATAAGCCTGTTAAAGTAGCGATCATTAAATCTCATCTTTCTGACATAGGCTTTAGTCCAAAGGGCATAATGGTTAGGTCACATAGATGGTTCACATAGTGACTTGAAGCAGAATCAATTCGTCACTCTCACTATCGGCCCTTGCTTTTCTAGATTGTCATAAAGAATGGTTAGCACTTGGCGGGAAAACTTTGTCCAATAGAGGTTACTTTGCTCGTTGACCAAATTTCGTCAGGCAAAAGTCTCTGAAGAAAACAAAGTTGACCACTTTTGCCCGACCAAATGTTTTATTCTGTTGGTAAAGTTACTTTGCCCGATGAAAGTCGGTTCATCGGGCAAAACATTCGTTGGACAAATAGTAATTCACGGTAGTGATAATACTCTCATATAGTCAAATTTGTTAATTTCATAGAATTATAAAAGAGACTTAAGATTCTGCAATTGCATATAAGTGATAATAGATAATTTTGTTGGAGTTAAATTCTTATATAACCCTAAGTTGGTTGCACAGTTGTACACAAATACAAACTAGGGTTAGATCTCTTTTATGTTAGTTATATAGGGGGTTTATAGGTAAGTTATTGCCTACATAACCTTGAGGTGATCCTTGTGAACAACCCACAATCCTTAAAACTCCCCATTAATTTGTTGTATGAGGAGTAGCAATGCGTGGAAGTTCTTCAGGCTATCTTCCTCGAGTTTGTTCATCCAATCAATTCACCTTCTTCCTAGTCATACCCTATTGATATCAAGAGCATCATCAATGAAGATCTATCTTTGGGCAAATCCAGGTTAGTTTTATTCATGTTTTAATTGGCATGAAACTGTTGAGGCCTACAAATTTATCAATCAAAAGATGGGAAAATAAAATGAAACAAGAGTTTCCTAATCGATGTCCTTGAAAATTGGCCTAAGTGAGTGACGGGTCATGGGGTTCTCGAATCCAACTTGCAAATGCATATTTAGAGAGAGCTCAAGATGAAGAGTAATAAAACAAGTACCAAAGTATACTTCCATCCTGATGTCCGATGACAGTTCTCTTTCGTCCAATCAAGAATAATCAATCAATTAAAACAAGGAAACAAGTACCATAGTACGTACTCAAGGAAATAAACTAACAAACCTTTAAAGTTTACAAGAAAAAGATATACCTTTTTGCGATCTTTGAGGAGCAGGTGAGGAGATGGCAGTAACACAAGCGACTTTAAGAAATTATCGTTTTGACTCGCAAGCTACTTTCAGAAAATCTTTTTTTCTTAAAAGAAGGAAAGAAAACTGAAAAACCTGAATAGTTGTAGGATAACGAGATGAAGAAAGAAGGAGAACGATATTAGCTGTACATTTGAGAGGAGATCCTTTGGAGGAAGATGGTACTCTTATTTGATAACTCATTGCTTCTCTGACACCAGGTTTTGTCGGTGCTGATCTTGCAAACATCATCAATGAAGCTGATTTACTTGTTGCTCGTAGGAGTATGTTAAAGTATACACTACATCCAAATTATCACTATTTTTTTTCTATCCATGTGCACATTGATCTTAACTTAAATAATATTAATCTGTGGCTTTTTGCAGGTGGTGAAACGGTGGCCAGAGAAGATGTAATGGAAGCAATTGAAAGAGCAAAGTTTGGAATCAATGATAAGCAACTTAGGCCAAGTACAATAAGCAAGGAGCTTGGGAAAATGTTCGATCCCATGGATGCCTTCTCTGATGGGAAAGAGTCGCACTAGGATATCAAACTCTGGAGCTGACCAATATGTACATACGTTCTAGTGGTAGCTTTGAATTTTGATTTATATACGGTATCATCAACTGAAATGTAATATCTTGTAAATAATAGGAAATGGCTAATTTAAATATCCAAGATGAATGCTGAGGTTAGCATTTAGATGTATGCTCCAAACTGGCCCGTGTGTTCCATCATGTTTGTTGAGGATAGAATGACTATAGGGTAGTAAGAAAAACAAAAACAAAAAGGTAACCGGAATTTAATTTCATCAATATCCGTCAAAATGAATACTTATAGCTGCAATCATGTCTTGTCTGTAGAACCTCAATTAGTATGTTGAATTTGAGAAGTCAAGATGCTGCACTTTGTGTTTATTTTTGTTATTTGGTACCTCTTCAACATTTTTGAATGGTACATCCTTGTGCAGGTTTCATGGAGCTGATACTTAGCATGCTAAACCTAAACAAGGCTTCTTGGATGTGAGTCTGGCGCTATGTAAGAAACGATCTTACTGCTATGAGTTGGACAGCAGATCAGACAAGATCTTATAGCTGCACTGTCAAGAAAATTTCAAAGCTTATACTTTGAAGAGATGATCAGGTAACGAGTAGATTCGATGTCATGATATTCATGCACGGCATGCCATGTGGCTAAAATCGAAAACAAGCTTGC
Source organism: Pyracantha coccinea (assembly GCA_028566515.2). NCBI lineage: Eukaryota > Viridiplantae > Streptophyta > Magnoliopsida > Rosales > Rosaceae > Pyracantha > Pyracantha coccinea. The sequence continues at coordinate 2,136,739 of JAOTRO020000029.1, read as the reverse complement.
TTTCACATACACATGAAGTAATTTGCCTGGTTAGATCCATGCAGTAAGGGTTTCACATTGATTGATTTGCATTTTGGAATATGGATTGGTAAAAATCATGAACATGAGTAACCCACAGCAGTTGCTATGCTGGTTGTAGCACATTGTTGTATCTTTCCAATTTATTGGATACAAGAAACCATGATATCTACAGGATTATTTAACTTATATAGTTATGGACAGTAAAATAAAATAAAATAGATGAATAGTTTTATGGTTTGGAAACTTGAGACATCACCGCCCACGCAAACCACATGCTAATCGAGAATGTTGATAACCTTCACAAGCCACTCCTATGTCTTTGATTGCAAGTATCTGGGAATAGGAGTCAAGGTTGAGCTTCTGTAAAAATTTGGGAGACCGCTTCACCACGTCGCTTTTCCGACCACTCTGAAAAAAGTTAAGGGACCTCATATATTTTGGTTTTGCCTGACTCCATTCTGCTCCCACCCGTGCGAAAGAGGGTAACTGCCCTATGTGGGCAGCCTACCCAAGTTCCTGTTTAGTTGCTCCTCCTAGTCAATCAAACATTATCCTTATTGCACACAGATTTGAGTAATTTGGAAGCAACATAAAATTTTTATTCATATTCCTTTTGCTGAAGGAAACAACATGATTTAGAACATGGTCAATATGGTGCAGGCGCTTGTGGTGAATCGCCATGGAAGTAGAGCTAGGAAGCAAATATGGATTTGTTGCCCTGTAGTACAATCTAATGAAATGAGGAAAACAGAACCCAGATTTCCTAATTCCTATATGCACATTTTAATTCAACTAAAACTCGTGAGCAATCACCATAATTACAGATCATCCCATTTACAAGCTTGGTGATGGATCACCAAGCTTGCTGTTGCACAAAGCTGTCAATTTCGCATTAGAAGATTGCTGTTTTGAGTCTCCTCATCAGCTCCTCCCTGTATTCAAATGAAAATTCAAACCGGATTTGAATAAAACTGACCTTTTACGCTGTGTATTCAAAAGATTTTGTCCGAGTTTAATTTTACCTTGTTAGTTGTCTGTCCAGAGATGAAGCAGATAAGAGTCCCCTGTTCTCTTCAGCCCTCCTTAGAAGGTAAGGCAGCACCAACTGTATTGGTCCAAATGGCATGTACTTGCTCACTTGAAACCCTGCATTTTTTAGACCAAGGGAAAGCGATTCTGCCATTCCGTACAATTGTGCAAATTCAAGCTTCTGGTGCACCTTCCCGACCCCAATTTCGTGTGCTTTTGCCATTGCTAGTCTCCCTAACATTCAACATTTTACGTCAGACATATTACTTGTGCAAAACTCATAACATTGCAGTAGCCTTTTCCTAATACCTGATTCAACATTATGGGTTGCAAGAACAACGGCGTCAGAGCCATTAGCAATCCTCTCAAGCATGAACGAAGCACAGTCGTTGTAGCACGCATGTGTGTCCTCAATGCAATCATGGATAGGAGACTTATAGCCCAAGGAAGAAGCTAATTTTCCTTCACTCGACATATAAGCTCCCCTCACCACTTTGAACCCCATGGGAACACCCACCTTATCTGCAGCCTTTGTTGCCAGCAACAATCTTTCCTTTGCATCTTTCAGGTAAGCTTGGATTGTCCCGTAAACAATCGGGTTGTCATCTTTGTTATAGATGATTGCAGAGGAATAGGTCAAGTAATCGATGGCTGGTTGAATCGAGGTGTACTCTGCATCAATTGATAAAGGGACATTGGCTTCTACGCACTTTTGGGACAATTTCAGGAGTCTCTGGTGGACTAATTCGAGATCACGCTCTTCTTCCAGAGTTAAAAGCTCCGGCTTTATAAGGGTGTGGTAGAGAGGGCTTGATTCGGAGAAAATGGGAAATGAATCGCGCTTCCATGGGAGATTAAAAGAAGGATCTTGTTGTTGCCATCTTAGCAAGTCACTCACTCGTTGAAGTAGATTCATCGGACAAATTGCAGTGATTTTCAAAATTATAAAGCTCACCTGTTAGTTGCATGGAGTCAGCGCTTGATCCCGTGATAAGTCTAAACAATCTCACTAAAACGACAAGATTTCATATTTTAGTCTTCTCTGATCTCACGTTGTTCTCTGACTACATATTTCTAATATCACACCAAACTTTAGGAGTACTGATTGTATCGATCGTCTCATCTCTTTAATCAATATGGAATGAAATTAATGCATCAACGTAGTTGAGTGACATTAATGTGGTTAATTAGTAAATATGCTGAGCAAGGCCATGTCACGTTTATTATAAATGGTAATATCAGTGATGCGATCAAAATATTTGGTTGATAAAATTGCTTTTTGAAAGAAATAAACATTTTAAATTCAAATATTAGAAATGAAGCCAAATTTTGACAAGATCAAAGAGAAAAGTCAATAAATGGCATATTGCTTTGGGTGATGAGAAAAACTAGTTACCGAAGAAGGTGGCAAGGATTTGGCGGACTCAGCGGTGTCCACGAAACCTTGCAAGTTCCTATCACATGCCTCGTTGTCGCCAGCATGCTCCAGAGCGTAAACCAGCATCCCTCTCAGCCCCGCCTCGTTCAGCACCAGCACCGACTTTCTGGTGGCCACGGGATTCTCGCCAGCGCAGAAGTGGTCGTAAATTGTGGACCGTATGATCTCCAAGATCACGTCCTTGATTAAGGGAGTCTGCATGAGCCTGGACCGCATGATCCACATTCCAGTGTCCACCATTGGCTCCATAGCTACTATGTGAAGGTTCAGCGCCGTCCTCAACAGATGTGATGTGGAGACGGACGCAAACAGCTTATCCGCGTCATCGAAATTGGAAAGGCTAGTGGCGGTGGTGTCCGCGGTGGTGATGGCTTGTGGTGTTTTTTCGGGAAAGCCGATTGGCGTGGATATGGCAGAGACTGTAGTGGTGGAGGCGGAGTTGAGTGGCTTGATAGCTTTCAGGAGTTTTGACGCTGCCGGGATCACTCGGTTTGACGCCATTCAATGGTGGGTGGTTGTCTTGAGTAATTCTCTCGCTAGCTAGCGCGCTCTCTCTCTCTTTCTCTACGAAAATTTCTTTACTATTTGTTGTGATGTTATTAGAACTGTTACAGTTACTTATATAGGCAGTTTCAGAGTTTTTACAGGGCGGTGATTCGGTAAAATACTAGCTTCTTAGTAAAAGTTAAGGTTGGTTGAACTGATTAATGTTGACAATTGTCCTGGTTCAAAGGATTTGATTGGTTCATTCCTTCGTGCTTATTGGCACTGCATGCATGCTGACTCATCCGTGTCGTAGTGGATAATGATGTTAGTTGAAAGAACCTCTAGAAACAAGAGACGTAGGATGTGCGGTGTGTTTTTGCGGGGTGATGACGCGACATGGCTCCACGGATTCGAATTTACTATTTAAGTGGAATAATTTTTGCTTTGGTTCTTTTGGTAGAATTTTTCTCACATGAAAAATAGGATCTTTGTTTTTTTTCACGAAAAATTAGGGTTTAGAAAGATAAGGGCGACTGACCTTGTCAGTCAAAAGATGAAGGAGGCCTACTTTTACACTCGAAGTTTGAGGGTGGAAGAGCGCATACGGGAAGTCCGAGGAGGTCGGGGGAGGACCTCTGACCTCAACAATACGGCGGGCTTGATATACAAAAATGCAGAAAAGTACGGAGCTTGCGGAAGTTGTGGCCGGCCAAGCGAGGAGCTCAAAGATACAACCTCCCAGCTAGATAAAACAGCATGCATGAGACGTGGCTGAAAGAGCTGTGGAGAAAAAGAGACTTTGAATGCCAAGTTATCTAAAAAGAGTGCGCAGCAACAGTACGTTGTTCATTCCACTGAATCTCCGGATCAAAATATTAAATTGACGGTGGCAACTTCTTGTGGTTTGGAAAATGCTAGAGACCTTGAGTTGGGCAAGCAGTCTACGAGTTGTGAGGGAGGATACTGTCTTCCTCTATGGCAGTGTGAAAAGTAGAAAAGACTGAGAAGGCAAGGGCGGGAGAGATTTTTCAGTGTGACTGTCACACGAGATGGTACACCACGTGTCTTCATATAAATTGTGAGATATGTGTGTTAAAAGGGTAATAACTTAAAAATTAAAAATTCTCACCACTTATATAAAAACACATGATGTACCATTCGTGTTCTCGTCACATCTAAAAATTTCTCCAAGGGGCAGAGGACGCTAGCTGGTCTTAATTAATGCATCTTCCACATGTGTGCTCCTGCTGCAGCGATGGGCGCTGGATAAAGCGGGGGCAGAAGGGCATAAGGGCATAAAGGCAGACGGGAAAGGTGCGCACTACAACATTTAACAGTTTTCGCGACGAAGGACAATTCGTCGTGCAAAGACAAATTGCGTCACATATACGTTTAAGCGACAAATATTTTGTCGTGCAAAGGTTGTTAAAAACAACATTGCGTGACAAAAATTTGAATTTTGTCGCGCAGAGAACGAAACATGAGACAAAATTACGCTGCGTTGCACAAAATTTATGGGAACCAAAAAGCATTGTCGTGCAAAAAAAAGAAGCTACAAACACTTTTTGTCGCAATACAACTAATGGGACGCAAGGACTTTGTTTGAAAAAACTCCGCACGACAAAATACTTTCATCCAGTAAACATTAATGCAACAAAAATGGATTAATTTTAACACAAATAATTTGTGAAAATATTGTCGTTAAAATTAAACTAAGGGCTAGTTTGGTATTACTGTACTTTTTTTAAAAAATTGCTTCTGCAATGCTTTGATAATAAACAGTTGTAAAATAAAGTTGTTAATTGTTTGGTAAACCTTTTTTTTTTGTAAAAGTGCTTTTAATAAAAAAAATTAATAAAAAAAAAGTGTCTGAGTGTTTGGTAAACTTTTATATAAATTGTTTTAAATATGTAAAATGACTAAAATGGATATAGTATTTAATGTGATATAATAATTGTCAAAGATAATAATGTAGGGGCAAAGATTGTAATTGTGTAAAACATGTGAGGGTATACTTGCCATATGAAAAGTTCTTTAAATGAAAAAACATTTTTTTAGAAGCATGGTAGACCTACTTCTGCTTTTCTACTTTCATTGACAGCATTTTTTTTAAATAAAACACTTTTTTTTTTTGCTTTACCAAACACATTTAATGTTCTAGCTTTTTTAATAAGCTACTTTTTGTGGAAGCACCACAATCCCAAACCAATCCTAAGAAAAATAAAACGATAATCTATTTGGTTATCATATAAGGTGGGCTGGGGGTCGAGCTGATGGACCTAATGTTATTCGGGTTGCTGGACGGGGTTGGAGGTCAATGGTTCCTCAGGCTACTCTGGGTGGAAGTGCAAGGAGGTCGAGGGGCCAACGACACCTGGTGGAAGATGGATACTAGACGGGCTGAGGGCCTCAACAATAAGCGTGAGCTTATTCCTCAAGTCGGCCATTTCATGTGTCAATGCCGGGACCTGTCTTTGTGGCTATGTCGATGATGAGGTCCGAGTGGTGCGCTGATGAGCATGCCCCATCCCTCAACAATACTTTCCCAGCCTTTGCCAAAAGGTCTGAACCAAGGTCTCAGTCAGGATTTGAAACCCCGTATCCTCGGCCAAATCCATGGACTCGATTGAAGTGTCTAGGAAAAGCTAGGACGCGGGCTCCTAAAGCACGAATTGGCTCCTCTCCAGCATCAACGTCTATGACAATAAGACAGGAAGTGGATTAATAATAATTACTATTAAATGAAATTTTATAGTACTTGGAAGTGTAAGATACTAATTTTAAAATAAAGTTTAACTTACATGTAGCTGCTCGGCAATCTCATGCATGGGGTGGACATAAATGTCCTTAAAGATGTCTAACTCAAGGAATTTTGAACACAAAAAAAGATAAGAACAATGTTAGTGCGAAAAAAAACAAAAAGAAATTAATATTTGTCAGAAATTGGAAGTGCTAATATTATACAGTTTATTACCTGTCATCACGCCTCCATCCTATTGGAAAGGGGTCTCAAACCAGAATTGTGGAGAAGAGTGTTTCGGTTGATCTTGTTTGCCTTTGCCTTTGCCTTCTTTTGTTAACATAAAATAAATATTTAAAGAAAATATAACCAAAATTAGTAATAATTTTAAAAAATTATAAATAATAAAGTAATAAATACTAACATATGTACCAAATAGGCGGGCTCCTGAAGATGGTTGCAGAGCCACGCCCAGTCGTCCGGTCGGTCCTCCAACTCCTACTTCCAACCCTCCTAGAGAGTGACCTCCGAATCATCAAAAAACTCAAAATGTTTATGGAGGTCACTCTTCCACTGCTTGACACTACTATAGTTAATAGTTATCACGACTCAATAATAACCGTCGCGCAATGAAGATTTTCGTCGCCTAAAATAACACACAATGAAGCCTTCATCGCCACCTCTTCATCGCGCAAGGCTCATAAAGGAAGGTCTTGCATGACGAAGAGAAGAACAATCGTCGCACAAAAGTGCTTGCGTGATGAACTGAAGCATTGTCGCACTAAGTTAAAAGGACGAAGCACATTCGTTGCGCAAACAGTCATGCTCAACTAACATACTTTCATCACATGAAGGGTAAAGGCACAAAAAATTTTGTGGTGCAAGGATAGAGCATCAAAGAGTCACTTTGTCACATAAAGTTTACCAGGAAGGATTTCTTATCACAAGATTTATCACCGTTGTTGAGTGTATTAATGGGGACGACTAACTATTTCATCGTGCAAACCTTTTTTTTTTTTTTTTTTTTAAGTTCATAAAATGAATTTTAAGCAAAATAATTT
>JAOTRO020000029.1:2092619-2112567 GCA_028566515.2 Pyracantha coccinea | reverse complement strand
TAAACTAGTGTACCGAAATATCCATACCTAACCATATTATACTAACTCAGTGTACTGAAATGTTCGTACCTAAATATATTGTAATGAATTAGTGGCAGATAAGAAAATATGCAAAAACATAAGTGTACCGAAAATTCCCTACGAAAATATTTTCTTATATAAGATGCTTACCATGATGAGAATTAAAATTTATAATATTTTCATAAAATTTAAATTCATAAAATTATAAATAAAAAGAGAGACATTGAATACATATGCTAGCATTAAATAGAGTATAGGGACAAAAATCAAATTTTAATCTTGTATAAGACATTTTTCTAAACTTCATCTTATTTAGGGATTCAAATCTAGTTCTCTATTAAATTAACCCAAAAAACCCCAGACTGTTAATTTAATTCTTCCCCATTTGATCGTTTATATCTTGTTCGTCTTGTTAGCAGTCCCATATCGGTAAGGGTAAAGAAAAGAAATGACTTTAAATAGCATTATCCCACTCTAACTAATATTGAGGTTTTTGTGGTAAAACTTCACACATGACGGATTGGACAAGTGGTAAAGTTGGAGATAGTATGGGTGTTGTTATAGTTTCTGGCTCGTCAATCTAAAAAAATTTCAACACGGTATCAGAACCCACAGTTATGGGCCTGTGCAAGCCAAAAGCTTGTTACAAGAAAGTGTGGGCTTGGAAACAAGTTTAGACTCTTAACATAAAGCCGTCATCTGTCATCTGAGTTGTTAAGAGACATTTCCTGAAAAGACTGAAAACTAATATGAACTTCATTGGAGCCAACCTCTGACTTCATGAAAAGACTAAAAACAAGTGTGGGGCCCCCAAAAAAATTTCAACAGCACGTGACCGAATTTCTCTTACACTTCTCTTGTTACCTTACTTAGCCAGCTAGGGCTCTCGCTGAACTTTCTTTCCCATTTCTTTACCCTACCTCTTCAAGCTCTTCTTATATATATATATATATATAGGTTTCCTGTTTATACACAGACACTTTCTTTATATAATCAACCAGCTTAATTATATTACTTGTACTTGTCTCTTTTCCTCTATTTTATAAATTTATATTTTACTATAAAATCTTCATTCTTCCCTCTTCCTTTTTTTTGTTTTTATTTTTCATTTTTTGAATCGATCATGGCGAACCGGTGGTAGGCTGGACAGGTAGGTCTACCGGGAGGAGGAGTAGTGAACGAAACCTCAGCCGTAGCAGCCGCCGGCAGCTCCCCCATGAAAAACATGATCAAACCAGATCTGGGAATCTCCATGAACAACACCGGAACCAGCAGCCTCGGAGGATCCGGCGGTGAGGAAGACGACAACAACAGCGACGACCCCAAGGAAGGAGCCATCGAAGTCGCCACGAGACGACCTAGAGGCCGTCCCCCTGGTTCCAAGAACAAGACCAAACCCCCAATCTTTGTGACTAGAGACAGCCCTAACGCCCTCCGCAGCCACGTCATGGAGATATCCAACGGGGTCGACATCACCAACAGCGTAGCCCAGTTCGCCAGGAGAAGGCAGCGCGGCGTCTGTGTCATGAGTGGGAGAGGCACCGTCACCAACGTCACGCTCAGGCAGCCGTCCGCGACCGGCGCAGTTATGGCGCTTCACGGGAGGTTCGAGATTTTGTCCTTAACTGGAGCGTTTTTGCCTGGCCCTGCACCGTCAACTGGAATGACCATATACTTAGCAGGCGGACAAGGCCAGGTTGTTGGGGGAAGCGTGGTGGGACCCCTTGTGGCTTCAGGGCCCGTGATGGTGATTGCAGCGACGTTTACAAATGCGACGTATGAGAGGTTGCCGTTGGAGGAGGAAGAAGAGCAAGCAGGAGGGGGTACTAGTACGGGGACTGCGGCAGGAGGTGCGGGGTCGCCGCCAGGAATTGGCGGTGGTGGGATGGGAGACCCGGCCGCGTTGGCAGGGGTTTATAATTTTCCACCGAATTTGCTTTCGAATGAAGGGCAGACACAGTTGAGCCATGATCAGCACGCAGCTTATTCATCTTGGGCTCATGGTCAAGGTGGTGGTAGGCCTCCGTTTTAAATTAAGTTAATTAGTTAATAAATGTAGGGTTTATATGGACTTGTGAATTAATTAGGAATAAAAATGAGAAGTCAGTGCTTACTAGTAGTATACTACTCTTTCAAATTAACCTAATTTGAGAGGAGGAATTAAACTGGAAATCATTAAGGTACTTAAGCTTCCTTAATTTATGTTGTGCTTTGTACTTGGTAGAAATGAATTATAGAAGATGAGAAGCGTTGATCAGTAGATTATATATTCTGTGTATACATATTCCAATAGCTATGAATTGCTAGCTATCATTTGTTTATGCATCATCGATATCGATATCAATATAATCGTTCTTCTTCTTCTTCTTCTAATTCTATAAATAGTATATATAGTGTACAAGTACTTGCTTTCAATTTTATTAAAACTTCGAGTGCTGTATAATTTTTCCCTTTTAAATTAGGTGATGTTTTACACATTAGCATTTATATATGTTAGTTAATGATAAAACATTACATATATACATAAATATAGTCCCTTTGCATCTTGATTATATTGATTTTAATGTTTTACATTAGCATTTATTTATATACACATTACATATATAAATGCTAGTCCATTTGTTTATGCATTTATATAAGTTAGTTAATGATAAAACATTACACATATAAATGCTATCATTTACATATGAATTACATATATTCTGTGTGTCTCACTCTGCCACTAACCCGTTTGGATCTAATCCGTTTTTAATGGATATCAAACTCGGAAATCGTGGGCTTTGATCCAAGCCCTTTTTTGAGATAATCAAGCCCATTTTAAATATGAATAATCTTCGGCCGGTAAGATTATTCGAATTTAACCCAACCAAATCCATCTGAGTAAACCCTTTAGGGTGCGTTTGTTTGCACTCGTTAGCCTTCACTGGACTAGACAGGATTAAAGATTAGTCCAGTGTCGTGTTTGTTACTCGCGCGGATTAGCTTTAATGGTACTAGCCCAGATACTCGCCGACTAAGGGCCTCACTAGAAGTTCTTAGTGAGACCCTCGCAAAACCACGAGATTGCGAAGATGAAGAACACTCCTTGGGTGGAGGATCAATTAGAAAAGGGAAAGTTTATTTGATTATCGCGACCAATTGAGGGTTGGGGTCGACGACGGTGGCCCGAACGATGGGACCTTCGAAGGCTGGGTTTGAAGACTGAGTTTGAAGACCGACGGCCCAAAGGCTGGGGTCGACCACGGCTGCACAAAGGTGACGAAGATGGATCCGTAGCGCCATCAATTGGATTTGTTGATTTGTAGTTGTGGCGACGGCGTCGTTCAATTTGGGGAGCAATACAATTTCTGGGCTCACATTTCAGAACTCAGATAGCGATGGACAAAAGGATTACAATACATTTTTTTTTTATTGGGTGGCTTTGTGAGAACTGAGAAATTGTTTGGTTTTGGTTTGAATTGGGCAGGTAGAGAAAAGTGGATTTAGTTAATTTCAATTTTCCTTCTATAATGAATCTAGGTTGGTTAGTTTATGATGTCGTATTATTGAATTCTTTTGTTGTGCTTGTTCAAATAGGTTTATTTTTCATTGATTTTCATTATCCTGCTTCTTAGTCTGACGCTACACCAAACGCTTCACTAAATTAGTCCAGCTTAGTCTATTCTAAGCCAGTCCAGCTTAGTCCTTGAAGTTAGTCCAGTCTGAGACAGTCAGGTGTAACAAACGCCCCCTAAAGCTCTCAAGCATCCAAGCTCCCAAATTCCCAAGAATCCCGAAGGATCGAGAAAACTCTTTTCGTTCTTCGCCAAATCCTTGGAGAACTGTTCATCAAGATCAAGCCCAAAAGCCCTTGAAGATCTGTTCATCCTTTCTTCAAGATCAAACCCCGAAGGCCCTTGAAGATCCGTTCAACTGTTCATCAAGATCAAGCCCCGAAGACCCTTGAAGATCCATTCATCCTAAGATCAAGCCTCGACGGCCCTTCGGATCAACAACATCAACAAATCCACACATCCATTCTTCAAGATCAATCCCAAAAGCCCTTGAAGATCTGTTCATCCATCAACATTCAAGATCAAGCCCAAAAGCCCAGCCCTTGAAGATCCATTCATCCATCAACCCTCAAGATCAAGCCCAAAAGCCCTTGAAGATCTGTTCATCCTCAACCTTCAAGATCAAGCCCCAAAGGCCCTTAAAGATACCCCCGTCCAACCTTCAAGATCAAAGCCCCGAAAGGCCCTTGAAGAAACTTCCAACCGTTCATCCAAGATCAAGCCTCGAAAACCCTTGGATCAACAACACAATCCATAAATCTATTCCTTACGGAGATCAAATCAAAGGACCAAATTATAAATAGATTGTAACCCCAACAAAAAAGTTAATACAAAATATTTCTTTGTACACGTGTTCTTATTTCATTCATCATAAGAAAATTCGTGTTTACAGATGTCATTAAAGAAATTAAAACAATGGTGTTATTTACACACTTATTTTTACTTTTCATACACTCTTTTCAATTTCTGATCGTCGAATTGAATGAATTGAAGAAGGCTTAATGAACAAAATTTAACAAGAATATGTAAGAGATAAAAAAGAGTGTGTGATAAAATTACTCTAAAATAATTACAATATTATAGACTATTACAATTATGCGGTCTTATCTTATTTTACTAAGGGAACTTTAACGAAAGTCTCTCAGTACTGTTCAGTTTAACGAAAAATCACATTTTTACACTAAAAAGTCAATCTTGGTACTATTCACTTTATCATTTATTTTATCCTTATTGTTAAAACTCAAAGTTTTCAAGTCATTTTCATTAGTTTTCCTTATTCTAAATGAGTTAGACATATTTTGAAGTCTTTCTCACAACAGAAGGTCACATTTGAGATCCAATATGCCTTTTTTCGTAATCACGTCCCGAATCGAAAATTATATATATTAATTTATGGAAAGTGTTATTAGCATTCTAAAAATCTCATTCTGCATTTCTCACAAATGTATTTTTCTTTCCAAATATAGAAAATTTAAAGTGTAAAATAAGATTTTTGAAGTTCCAACAACAATTCCTTAATTTATAATCAAATTATAGTATTAAATATACAATTCTAATTATTATAGGCTGCTGGATTTGGTTGAGATTAAATCTCAACCGTTCATTTATAATTAAAACTCTCTTTAGTCGCTTTTCTTCACTGTCTCTTTCTCCACTTTTCTTTGCTCTTCTCTGCCCAAACCCAAGTCTCTCTCTCTCGACTAGTCTCCTCCTCAATCCTCCCATTGTGGGAGTGCCACACCATCCAAATCCTTGCCTGAATTGCAAATCTACCACTCACACTAGTCACACACTTTGATTCTCTCTCGAAAGTCCAAATTGAACTAAGTCTCTCGGTCTCAGTTTCACCGTCGCAAATCCTCGACTAGAATTCGTACAACGAGACGCCACATTCATGGACAGGCGTCGTTAGGGCGCCGCCGCCAACAATTTCTAGAGTTTGATTTCTAGGACTCGAATTATTTTTTTCTGTGGTTGATTTTTAGGGTTTGTGAGAATTGGGATTTCTGAAAATTTTGATTATTTTTGGAATTGGATTTGGTTTGGATTTATTCCCCGAACCCTTGCGTCGTAGTTGATCTATTCCCCGAACCGAACCGAAATCCTAAAAAACTATTGGGAATACCGAAATTTTGGGTCGGTTTCGGGTTTTGAAATCTCGTCCCGAAATGGATTGGTTCGGGATTCAGGCTTTGGATTTCGATTCGGGATCCCGACTCTCGGATATTATTTTCTAGGATAGTATTCAACGTTAATTTTGATGGGGGACTTTCTTTTTCTTTTTGACCGGTTGAAATCCAGGAATCGTACTCTTTCTGAAGAAAAAAAAATTGTTTCTCCTTTTTCTTGCTCCTAATTCGTATCTCAATTTTTTCTTCTACCCTCCATCACAAGTTAAATGTGTTAACTAATCTAATTGTAGGTACTATATATATCATCATATACAGATAAAATTTTTTGAACTATTTTCATGGATGATAAGCAGATTAATTTTTATTTATTTTTGTAGATACTTCTATCACATGTTAAATGTTTTGTTTATCAACCTATGATTGTATTTTTTTTAAAAAGAAGACAACTGATGGTAAGTCACGATTACCCACCTATTCTAGGGGCCGAAAGACTCATAAAGGCATTTACATTTTTTAAAATTATTTTATATGAAAGTGGTTACCTTTTCATATTTAAATATCCAAATAAAAAATTTGAGTAAAAATACATAAATCAAGAAATTTAATTAAGGTTGAAAATAGGGAAAGTAGAGTAAATCCAACAACTCAAAATTTTTAACCTAGATTAAAGTACCCATAAAAATAGAGGTCCTGAGTCTGATACTCTAAACTGATGAGTCTGCTTGATTGTGCCCACGAACATGGTGAAGTTCTCTATTGCCTCTTAGGCTCGAAAGGGGAGAAAAACTGAGTTTGCCACCAGTTGTCCCCATTTTTAAAGAAAAAAATACCCATAAAAGTAGTAACCTACCTCTAGACTTTGTATCTACTTTTCTATATTTACCAAACATGGTTAAAAGAAAATATATTTCGGAATTCCTGAGAAAAGTCACGATAAATTATTTCCCAAAAATTCATTTTCGCATATCAAACACACAGTGTTTACAAGAACAACTAGGTTCTCTGTAATACCGAAGAGCCATTTCTCTTTTCTTTCTTTTTTTTTTTGTAAGAAAAACCGTATATAAATTTTATATTTTGTATTTTATTTGTTATTGTGTCCTTTTCAGTCTTCATATTAGATAGAAGCTAGGCAATCTGAATTCTGACTTTCCTGTTAAAGTTAGTTTTTTACATATGAGTTATTTACATGATTTCGGAGGTGGCATAAATCATAGAAGTTTCCCATCTTCCTTGAAAACAAGTAGGATTTGCTTGTAGTTTTACCAAACCATCATCCAATAATTTCATACAATATCAAAATATCTGATTTTTTTTTTCTTGTACAACTATGATTTAGCTTTATCAATTACCAATAATTGGTGGCAAGATAAGGCCATAAAAGCAGTCATATATTTAAAGTCTTAATCCTTTTTCGAACAGAATCTAATCCCAATCTATTGCTGTTGTGCTCTTTATATTTTGAGGGGCCTTTCTTTTTCTTAATCGTTTCAGTGGGGGCAAACGTGATGAAATTAATTACCGTTTTAAAAAAGGAAAAAGAATTATGAAATACGTTACTCTACATACACATCAAATTTCTTCTCTAAACTTTGTTTTTTGAGATGAAACGAATATACAAATTTCAAAAAGGACATCTTAGATTAAATTTAAGGAATTCTCAAACAAGGTTAACTTGGCCAATCTGATAGCCACATATCAAAGCTGATATGTATGTGTGACAATTGACAAATAATGTGTTTATTTTTTCACCAATTATCAAATTATGTGAATATTTATTTCAAGTTTGGGCTCACTTTGGGTTTCGTTAATTTGTAACGAGTAACGCTTTCCACAAGTGTACTAACACATTATTTGATAAATAAACGTGACACAAAAGTTGTGCCTTTAGCATTACTGTTATGTAAATAGAGAAGACATATTTTTGTTGGCCAAACAACACCGATTAGAGGGAGTGGTTTAGGTCTGTCCTTAAAGAATGAGATAGTATCTATATATATATGGTCTCCAAGCCAAATGGGATTATATGATAGTGACAAAAGTGTGAGGTGGTAAATTCCTCAATATTCAAATTAAACTAATTACTATTGTTTTATCAGTGATGGAAAATGATGATGTATATATATACCTAGCTAGAGGTTGACATACAGTGCAAAGGGAACCTCAAATTTTCAGATAGCAATGCAACCACGTACTGCCAGGAGATATTAGCCATGCATGTCTAACTATCGTTCTCATAAAAAATGACCAAACTAAGCCACTTTTTCCTACGGTTACCTTTTGGGATTTACATTGCCTTGAAAACACCAGATCATCTTGCAGTTGAAGTGGAATGGTTGCATTGCATATGTCTAAAAAGGTACGAGTTTTTTACCTCCACGGAAATTTAATGTCAATTATTAAATGGTAGATGTCATCATATAGGTCATAAGCTAGTAAAAGTGGACGTAACTTCAAGAGAGATGCGAATGAGACTTTCAAAGTGGAAATCTTTAAGGATTTTCCGTCATTTCACAGTTTAACGTTATTTTTCGTGCTAATATTATAAAATGTTGTGTAAAAAACATGAGGTGATAGAAAGTCCATGAAGAGTCTCACTTTTGAGAAAATCTCCTTAACATTTCTCTAACTTCAATTATCTTCTGTTTCTTATGTATCTCAATCATCAATCCAATCCACAAACTGCAAGTTGTGTAAATCCTCGTAAAATCTCAAACACCAAAATCCAGAATTACACGACCAGAACCTTTTATGTGTACTTTATGTCGCTCGGATTTCATATTCTATATGACACTTTTGTTTCATTCCAATATTCATATTCGATTTTGGGATAAACAAAAGTTATAAATATCCCTCTAGTTGTTCACTTGATTGAAATTAGGGCTTGTTATACCGGTTTTGACTTTTGATCACATATCAATGGTTAAGCAATATGTAGGATCCAATCCATCTATATTTAGAAAGCTTTTGATTAGTACGTTATAATGTGTTGGAAGATGGTTTTAGAAGAGGAAGGCCCAGTCATTTTCTTACTGCTACCTAGCTTAATGTTATCTCAAGAATATTGTTAAGGTCAGTCGTTCATGTACAGTTGATGAATTGTTAAAGCGTCGTTAATTAATTATGAACATCATGTGCATCAACAGTTAGAAGCCGCTAATACGCTTGTACAAACATTCATGATCAATAAGTTGTGTAGAAATCCATGGTTAGCATGGTAGCAAACCTTGGAGCTGACCTCGTGAAACAAATTAGGCTGGTAAACCAGGGTATTATGGTGGGCTGAAAACACCTTAGCTAAATGTTGGCTTAGGCTGGCTTAGGCCCCAATCCAGCTTAAGAAACATTGTAAGACCAATAAGTTGTTTCAAAACGGTATTTTTAACTAAACAACAATTTAAAGTCACCTTTTTTTTTTTGAGTACATTGATATTTTTACTCTAGGAGGAGGGGAAGTTCGGCTAAACCATACAATGGACACTCAATGAAAGTATTTTGTGTTTTTTTTTGCCACTCAGTACTACTGTCTGGTGATATTCCTCTTTGCTTAGAAGTGAGAGATCTTAGACTCTTAAGTTCAAATCTCGTGGATGGTAAAGTCACCTTAATTAACCTATCACTTGTATATTAACTAAACAATAATTTGAAGTGAATTAGCTAAACATCCAAATCATGTTCAGTCAACACTGATCGATGATGGCATGGCAGATACATGTAACAACCATAATAAATATAAAGAAAGAAAAGAAGGAACAAATTAGAAGGATAATAATGTCGGAATTATATATGATGATTAACATAAAGAAAAATTGACTTAAATAACTTAGAGGCATGGATAATTCAAATGATGAATAATCCAAGTTAATGAAGTACTGGTGGAGCCATCAATCACAAAGGCTTGCAGAAGATTTCATGGTGGTTATGATTATAAGTTATAACCCAACCTAATTTTTCAGCTTAACCACCACTATACATACATATATATATATATATCATAAATTAATTAGTATATAACACCTGTTAATACAAGGTTAATTAGGGTCAGATCAAGTGTATATATTCACGATGGTAATGTAATACCAACTGATTTAATGTTTACATAGAAACGAAGTATACGTGTCTGTTTTGTATTTTATCCATAATTGTCTAATTAGGCAATCTAATCGTGTACATCAATGATACAATCGATCATATCATATCATTATCTCTATTATTTGGCTGAATGAAATGATGTATAAATATCGTTTTTTATTAAACAGAAAATGCTTTCGTCGGTAAAGATGTCCGTAGTAGCTTAGTTAAACTTTTTTGTGTTGTTGTAAAAAGCTTGATTAAGATGGTGATCCGTTGAGTAGAAATAAAAGTTTTAAGTCATATAATTTCTTTTTAATGAGGCTTAGACCAAATATGTGTGACTTTCGAGCATGCCATGGGGACAGTATGATCATCTCCCTGGGCAGGCGGCCAATAGTTTGATGCCAAGTAATTTCCCATGCACAATTAGAGAACTTTTCAAATGATGCTAAAAACCAACCACATCATCTCTGGTCACTTGGGTTTAACTTTCCGTTCTAAAAGTGGCAAAGATGTGAATTTTGCATACAAACTACATATATAGTACACACACGCATCATATTATAACTTTTTGAACCACTGGATCTTGGATTTGTGATCACATGAGCTACAATCAACATTAATAAAATAATTTTGATGACCAAATAATGCTATTTCTAGTCTTGCAATGTAGACTAATTTGTACTTTAGCATCGACACGATATTAAAACATGACGCTGAAATAATAGCCATCCATCTCAAAGATTTGAATAATTTGCAATAATATATATGGGTAGAATCTGGGGACACACACTTTTAACATAAATTTTGACATTCATTTATTAGGGTCCACTTCGTAATGTATTTCAACAATTTGAACCGTCTATATTTTAGTACATCATTTATAGATCATCCTTGCAAAACCATTACAACAAATCCAAAACCATTAAAACATTCATTTATAGCAAAGAAAAATGGATAAATACAGTTCTGTAAAGAAACATTAAAATTAATCAAACGATCATATGATTTCGGATTTGGATGATTTTTTGTACACATGATCTTTGAGGTAAAACATGAAAGATAGATCGTTGAAATACATTGCGGAGTGAATTAATTCCACAAGAACGTGTGTAAGAATATGCGCCAAAAACATGTGTTCTCAATCCTAATCCTATATATATAATATGTATGTATGTATGTATGTATATGTATAAACATATGTACACTTTTTCCACTAAATTACAACTATATCCTTGGCAGGTTCTCAAAGATGTGAAGTTGTAGCCTTAGGGTAATTTTATTTATGTATTTATTTTTAACTTTCGTTTTAAATTACATGTATTTGTATATCTCGATGATTCTCTTGAGACGTGCTATGGTCATATACTCCAAATGAAAGAGGCTAGTGGATAGAAGAGATCTATATGGTTAAGGGTAGCATCATGCACATTGTAACACAGCCACAACGATATAACATAAATAATTCGATAATAATCACTAACCACCCTCCCTCCTTGTGATCTTTGAAACTTTCCACACCTATATGTTTCAGTACTCTCTCATCATTTCCCACTGCCTTTAGAGAACTCTCTCTCCTCTCTCTCTCTCTCTCTCTCTCTCTCTCTCTCTAATGAAGCACCAAGCCATTGATGAGCTTCTCTTTGGGAAAATACGCCCACAAAAGGCACCAAAAAAATTTGTACTGCTAGTCTGTGCCCTACTTCTTCTTACAATCATCCCACTCTATTACCCTTCAATATGCCGCTCTTTATTTGTGTCAAAAACTATTGATTCCAACCCACTAGTCCCCACTCCATCATCATCTGCTCAGGAGGAGGATTTGCCTCCTATAACGAGCAACTTAAAGTGTGACATATTTACTGGAGAATGGGTTCCAAATCCAGAGGCTCCCTATTACACAAACAAAACATGTTGGGCAATCCATGAGCACCAAAACTGCATGAAGTATGGAAGACCAGACACTGAGTTCATGAAGTGGAAGTGGAAGCCAGATGATTGTGAGCTACCCGTTTTCAACCCGGCTCAGTTCCTCGAATTGCTTAGAGGGAAGTCTATGGCATTTGTTGGAGACTCTGTGGGTAGAAACCAAATGCAGTCCATGATATGCCTCCTTTCAAGGGTACGTATGCCTAGCCCTTTATTCTTTATTCCTCCTTTACCATCTAATAATATTTGTTTGTTATTTATTGTTTAATGTTCCCATGATATGGTCTTTTGGTTTTCTTAGTAAATCAACATATATATACTTAATTACTAGTTCATACACAATTAATTATTATGTTATTTGTTGTCTTCATTTGATTTATTTAATCTAATGAAAAAAATAAAAAGTGTGTAAGAAGAGAAAAAGTGTGTATGGTTATTGTTTTCCAACTAAAAAAAGTCTTGCATGTTATGGTGAGAGATTTTGTTCGACTAAATTATTTTGCAAATTATGTAATGTGTCATTAATGTAAAATAAGCACGTTAATCAACGTTTAAGTAATAATTTAATCATCAATAACCATATCATATGGTTTATAAAATTTGTTATAAATAGTTAGTTTCTTTAGTATTACCATTGAATAATTTTTTTTTCCTTATTTACTAATTTAATAAGTAAAAAGTTGAACTACTACTGCCGCTACAAAGACAAATCCTGTTTATTATGTAATGATTGTACAAGTCTAATATATCTCTGTATACCATGAAGAATCTAATTTTTTTATAAAAGAATACACATGTGTCACAGACTCACAGCCAAGATTTTTCTGATAAAGCTTTTTGTGGTCCCTTCAATGAACATGCATGGTAATTAATTATCGACTTTAAAACTTGAAAACTAAAAGGAAAATAGGAGATTTTTCAATATGTCTGAAATATGGATCAAAATATTATATGTTATTGTATAATTAAATATTTTTTTTAAAAAAATATTCCTCTAATTGTATAATAATATGTAATGTTTCGCTTTATATTATGCACACACTAAAAAATTTCTCATAAAAAAGGAGAAGGTGAGAGAAAGTATATGCTTTGGATTGGATCTTGAAATATATATAGGGGTGTGATATCCATACACTAATTTTTACTTCTTCAATACTTTTTTGGTTTTCGATCGTCTGATCGGATGAATTGAAGAAGATCAACGGATAAAAATTAACAAATGATGTATAAAAAGTAAAAAAATATGTGTAGATAGCACACCCTTGTATATATATAGATATATAATTTCCCATAGCAACTGGCGCTGTCGCTTCTAGATTAGTTAAATAATTTTGTCCTAATATGCACGAGACTTAGATCTTCAAGGTTAGTTGACCTAAGCCTTTTACGTTATTGAAGGATAAAGGGGATTAGGTAAAAATAATAGGAGCCTTGTTATTATTAATCACAATATTTTGTCTAGTAGCTAGGTAGATGCATGATAGGAATCTTTTCCATCCCTTGTTGTGCGAATGAGTATGTCTTGTAATATTTCACATGGATTCTTGAAAAAAATAAAAAAAAATAAAAAAATAAAAAAAATTGACATGGCCAATGAAGCATCGAAACATGGAGGCTTTATATATTTTTCTTCCTAAGAATAAAAATATAAAAGCATGCATACACCGATCCGACTGGTCATGCATAAATCATCACTTAAATTGTCTAGTAAGCTATGGCACCAAAAAATCTATGCGTAGTAGTAATTTAGGTCAGTTAGGCAATATAGCGTGTTGGCCATTTTGCACTTGTGTTTGATTTCTTCTTTTAAAGTAGAATAATTAAGTTATTTTTTTGTTAAAGAGGTCTCAAAACACAAATGCACTACTTCCCAAATTCATAGTTAATTGCAAAGATCATGTAGTTTAAACGGTGTAAAACATATATTCATGTACACAAGACCTTGTGTGGTTCGATTCTCTCCCTCTAACATGGCTTCTATAAAAAAAAAATCTCAGTTCAAAACAAGAATAAAAATACAAAAATGCTTTTGGGCATTCAAGATAATGTCGAATTGTCTGTGGAGCCCCATGACATATATTCGATCAACCGAATAACCCACATACATACTTGTGGAGACAACTGTCGTCTAAACAGATCTAGCTTCCCATGTGTTAGTCTATTACTGTGTCTGTTATTATATGGATCATTATTTAGTTATCCGAAACCTTGTGCATTTTGATGACCTATTATATCTATATCTTTCACATGGCTCTCAACTTCCCAATACATAACATAAATGATTAACCCTCACTGTCTACGGAATAAAGCTATTGGTCTCAAATATAATTAACATTAATTATATTGGGTGGAAGCAGGTGATAAGAGTTTAAGTTCGAATCTCGTGAATAGAGAGCTCGATGTCAATTTATTCTCAACCCTAATGTAATTAATTACGTCATATCAAAGAAAGAAGTACTTATCATGCGATGTTTTATAATCACTCCCGCTAAAGCACTTCCAATATTTGCTAAACACTACCGAAGTTAATTTTTGCTAAACACAAATGTGTACAAATAAATGTTGGTTGGTGTTTAATTAGGTGGAATATCCAATAGATGTTTCAACTACCGAAGACCAGAGATTCATCCGCTGGAAGTACACATCCTACAACTTCACTATGGCCACGTTTTGGACACCACATTTGGTCAAATCCAAAGAAGCAACATACACAGACGGTCCGACCAAGACCGGCCTTTTCGAGCTCTACCTCGACGAATTTGACGAGGCATGGACAACCCAGATTAATGAATTCGACTACATCATACTTTCTGCGGGGCATTGGTTCTTCCGGCCGATGGTGTACTACGAAAATCGAAAGATTACTGGGTGCAACTATTGCCTCCTAGACAATGTACCTGACCTAGGCAAGCACTATGGCTATAGAAAGGCTTTTAAGACAGCTTTTAAGGCCATCAACAGCTTAGAAAATTATAAGGGTATAACATATGTTAGGACTTTTGCGCCATCACATTTCGAAAATGGAATATGGAATGAAGGAGGAAATTGTTTGCGAACGAAGCCGTATAAGAGTAATGAGACACGGTTGGAGGGTTTAAATTTGGAGCTTTATATGATCCAAATTGAGGAGTATAGGAAAGCTGAAAATGAAGGCAGAAAGAAGGGGTTGAAATACAGGCTATTGGACACAACACAAGCAACGTTGTTAAGGCCAGATGGTCATCCTAGTAGATACGGGCACTGGCCAAATGAAAATGTGACTTTGTATAACGACTGTGTGCACTGGTGCTTGCCGGGACCGATTGATACATGGAGCGATTTCTTGCTGGAGATGTTGAAGATGGAGGGTATGCGATCAGCTGAGGAGAAAAAGCGCCTGATTTCAAGAGACAGAAGATCGAATTGATGGATGCAATTAACCGAAGTTGGTACTTATTTGATCAATGGATTATTCATTTGTTGCAGAGTATTTTGGTGTTAAAAGTTTGTTCAAGATGTTATTGGTGGCTACAGAATGTAACTCAATAATAAGTATGACTAAACCACCTGCGCCTTTCGTATATAAAATGATGTCGTAAACCTAAAATTGCATCAGATAAATTTGTCTGTATAGGTAGAACCCTTTGCAGCCATTAAAAACTCCCTGTATAACTCCTTTGCAGACAAATCACCGCAAGTAGAAATAATCATCTTATGCAAAGCCTGACCGCACTTTAGCATGTACTTTGCTACTTCAATGTCGACTTGGTATCTCTTTAATACCCTATAAACATGGTCTTGAGGCGTGACATATTGATAGGAACATTCTTTGGTGGACTCCATAGATCCAAGTCTTCTTTATGCCCCGAGTCTTCTTCCTCCATCTTTGTAGCATGAAAAATAGTGCCTGAAGATAATTTAAAATTTAAAATAATATAAAATCGTTAAGAGGCAGTTCGTGCGGTTTAATGTAGCACAATTAGAATTGCATCTTTCTTTACATTGTAGCGTTAGATACTGCAGTAAAGATGTCACAGCGGTTGCTACCAAAGCTACTCAGGAGAACATCTTTACTGCAAAAGGAATGGATCACATATGTTTCCTCCCCTTATTATTCCAACCACCATTATCTTTCCCTACTATAATCCTGACTAGTCAACAGCGTAAAAGAAAGAAGTTAGGCCCTGCACAACGTACCTCAATACAGTGAGCTGAAAGGAAGGAAACGATGACAACCGAGATCAATATTGGCTTTGACGGCGGATTTCGCAGGATAGAATTTATATTCTGGAAAAAAAAAAGAATAAAATATCCTCTTTGACATTAAAGATTTCTAGCTTTGGGGCATTGATTAAAAGTTTTCACGCATTATTTTGAACATTGCATGCAAATTTCAAACATATCCTTAGTATCTTCAGTTCAGGTGCTGAAATGTTGAAAAACAAAGGGAGATCGTCTTGAATGTCACCATCTTTTCGATAATAAAAAAAAGGACAAAAGGTCCCCTTCTATTTTCAAATCTTCAAGAACAGGGCAGCACGAGAAAAGTTTACACATTGAATCCTTATCAGGCAAATAAATTGTAACGTGGAGGAACTTGAGACTTGGGTAGGAATGTTGTTAATGAAATCTGATCTCAAATTCAATTTCATCAGTGTTTTACACACAAAAAGGCTTTTAGGCAATTCATGTGCATATTTTATAACATCAAGATCAAGCTCAACAACTCTCCGCAGGTCAATCCAACCATTAATACTATGAGAACAGCCCTGACGATCAGACCAACAATGTAGACATAACTTTTTGATGTGCGATAAGTCACGAAAGAAAATCTCAACGATCATAAAAAAACCGGCAATATCACTGAAATCGTTGGTGCAGAAGTCTAGATTGGGAACAGAAGCCCACAGGTCCTTCGGTCCTGTAGACAGAATGGCGGTCTTCACAACACATTTTGTTTGAAGATATGAAAATATGTGAGAAATAACTTCACCTGGTAATTCACCTAGTTAGATAAGTCTTTGTTTTCAATGCACTAAATAACAATCCAATCCGATGTGTTATGTGCTTGTGGAACTTCAAACTAGCAGGTTTGGTTATATTTTTGGCACTATTGAACAGACCTACCTCTCTAACATGACCGCGCGCTATATACCAATCAATAATCACACATTAGATGATGCTTAATCACTAATTAGTAATCCTTACAGAAAAGAAAGATTTTGAACGTGTATTTTCCTTTCAGGTTGATCGAGTACTGAAATGGCGATGCCAACAGTATCAAATATGTTTGGATGGAATTCTAACTTGCACTTGTTTCCCACCGCCCACACACACTCGGGCTCTGCGTGCGGCATTGATGGTCTTATAGCTTAAATGACTCTCGTTCTTTTTTTTTGCCCGGTTATATTTATCAGTATTTGCACAGGCAAAAAAAAATTCATACCACCCAAAAACACTGTGACACATAACAGAGAGCAAAATAATATTGCCCGGAAGCAGAAGGTAAGAAACAATAATTTGATAGAACTCAACCAATAAAGAGAAGAATTAGACATTAATTAATTGGCAATATTCAAACTTATAGGCCCTTGAATTGTATCAGTAAATTAAGCAAATCTACCTTATACATTACACGCACATTACATTCTGGAACACTAGTACTATCAAAAGTAGTCATTGATTAAGAAACAACTGAGATTTTGACTTCGGAAGATGCTCGAGGAAAACCCTCTATTCTACGGATTTCATTCAACCAAAAAGATAGCGGTTTGACGCTGCAACAAAAAATCATATCCTGCAAGCTTCTTCCATGTTCAAGCAAAAATCTTACAATGTTGATCGTAGAATAGAAGACCGAGATATTGGTATAAATCTTCACCACCTTCAGGTGACATAACAAGGCACTGGAACTTTGAACTTGATTTTGCCAGTATCGTTCTTCAGTGCAACCGGTGTTCTCCAACAAGGGGTTGTTCCATCTCTGAAGAATGTTTCAAATATAAGAAGTATATGTTCATATGAAGAAAATAAAAGCAGCAGAATAATGTCAAAACTTACAGCATTGCGGCCTGTAGACCATAGTTCAAGTATGAGAGAGTGTACTACAGGAGAACTCTTCAATAAGCATGCTATTCCTGGGATTTCACATTTTTTCAAACTAGTACGAATATGCAAGGTCTGAAGATTTATAAATGAATATAGTAAACCATCTCCAAAGTATATATTTGATAGGACCTGCAAACAAAACAGATAAATCCACATATTACATGTAAGGAAATTTCCGGTGTGCAATATAATTAATATCCGTATGTGATTATAGACAAAAAGAAACTGACTCTGGTATGAACACACACACACACATTGGGACTACAAGAACAACCAAAGATAGGAAATTAAAAGCATTTCTCCAATGTGGGACTTGGATGACGGTCGACCTTCCTGTCATGCATTCTCCAGCAAAATTATGCAAGAATCTCAGAACTAGTAAACAAATAGAAAGCATGCATATATAGGTATATGTGTTAACCTCAAGACCGCCAGATAGTATAAGCTTTTGAACTTGGGATGATGCAGAAATAAGATTATTGACAGTGTTATTAAATATCTTCGCCTCCGTTTCCTTGCTAAGATTGACCTGGAGGGCGCCTGTTCTATGTAACCGTATCCTAGATGTCGTCAGGACAGGAAAGATGTCAATCAAAATTTTCTCGGTGATTTTATTAACTTCCCAATCAAGAATTCGTAGGTTCGGGGTAAAAATCTTTATCCAACTCACTACGTTGTCGAGCGGTATTGCCCTGCAAAATTGGATCTTCAAATTCTCTAGTCTCGTCCCACTGATGTCCAAACTGTTTATCACTATTCCGGATATTTGTACATCTTTGCGGTTGGGACTTCTAACTACAAGATCATGACTCATATTTTTACAATATTCTAGAGTCAATCTCTCAAAGAGAAGGGAATGAAGAACTAGTAAATAAATCCACATCGTCCATAGCACTATCCGAGAAATGCACACCGGTTAGAGACAATGTCTGAAGGGAACGGAGACCACTCTTAGAACTAAATTTTAATAAAATTAGCCGCCCTATGCATCCAGATTGTAGAGCTCCCGTTTCCAATTTGAGACTCCTTAACTAATCGCATTCAATTAAACAATATGGAACTTCACAATTATCTCTCGGCCAGATTTCAAGATTAAGTTCCTCAACTTTATGCTTCACCACCCGACCAATGAAATCATACAAATCAGAACAACTCAGATGGCCTAAAACACGAAAATCCCTTATATTAGAGTTTTCATGGCGCGGGACAATACTGTGGTTATGGACTTCATTGCTTTAGTTTGCTGATCAAGTATTTTCTCATTAGCCAAAGATTTGGGATAGAGCATTGGAAAAACCTCAGAGAAGTCAAGGACAGGATAGGAAGCCCATAGATAACTCCATCTTCTAGATAAAACACTGGTTTGCGCAATGGTTTTGATGAGTAACAAGGAAAGTATCTGACGTATAATATAGCATCTGGAAGATTGCTAATTCTGTCACTGTTTCGATCATTAGATTTGTTTTCTTCCTCCTCTCCCGGCTCTGAAGCTCTACTACTTTTCGAGTTTGAGTACTCCTCATGAGATTTGTTTTCTTCCTCCTCTCCCCTCTCTGAAGCTCCACTACTTTTCGAGTTTGAGTACTCCTCATGAGGTTCGTTTTCTTCCTCCTCTCCCCGCTCTGAAACTCTACTACTTTTCGAGTTTGAGTACTCCTCGCAGCGCGATGATTTGTAACAACAAAAAATGCTTTGTTTCCCATGGCACACAGTACGATGGTCGGGTTTTTGAGAACTGGTTTTGCGTTTTTGGTAGGGTTTGAGACTTTTGGGGTTCTTGTATATATGCATGAAGAATATACAGGCTGGCGGATGGGTAGGTATTGGATCTGCCTCTCTGACAAGAGCCAAATTAGGGAAATAATTTACTCCAAAAGGATCTAAAGAATCAAACCATTTTTTGTGATTAAGAAAGGCTACTACATCTTTCTCCTTTTGTTTTAGGAATGTGCAAGTAAATGCGTGAATGAAAGGTGTTGGTTTTCCAGTTGCTCATATGAAATAGGGTCCAATCTCACATTCATGTTTACGGGGCCAGTCCCGTAATTTACTATGGAAACTTGGTGATTAAGGATAATGTCCCTTTGAACACATCGATCTTTGTGCGGGCTATTTTCATGAATCGCCTGCCAAGGAAGATCGGCAAAGGAG
>JAOTRO020000029.1:2070735-2083097 GCA_028566515.2 Pyracantha coccinea | reverse complement strand
ACTTTGTAAACTCCCATTTGGTTGATAGTGGATTATTGGGTGAGCTCCTACTGCTCCGAGGACGTACTCCAGTTACATTGACTGTTGAGGAACCTCATTAAAATCTTGATGTCTTTTATATTTTGTTCTTACATTCCATTTGATATATATTTCTTGTAGGTTAGCTTGAGTTGGTTCCAAACGAGTTTGGTGCTATCCTAGCACAACAGAGGAGTGTGCCAAGGGTTGTTGATGCTGACGGCACAGAAGAGGGCACATCACAAGGGGGTGAGCGGATTTCAGAAGATTGCACATTGCTCACACTTATCGACACCAGGCGATCAATATCGTGTATCTGTACATAGTTTTTTGCACGTTATACATATGGATCATATTTCAATGCGAGACCAGTAATTAACTCAATATATATAAATAGATATTTGTGGTAGTAGATGCAACAGACTCCTCGACAACAAGTGAAATTCACAGCGAACGGTGCCAACATTTGCATCACATCGACAGGCTGATCTTCACCCTGATCATTTGATAGCAGGCTATATATCAATAGTTGCCGTCAAATGCCACAAGGCATTCGCGTCAGTAACTAGAACCTCAGAGAAATGCATCTCTCTCCCTGAGATTCTCTGCCTCTTCTCAGACCTTGAGGTAAATTCTTAAGGATGAAACTCTTGAAGGTTTAAGTATGCCTCCATCAGCGCAACACACACATGAGCCTCGCAGAAGAAAATCTGGAGGTCTTCAATTACCGTCGCCAACCGAATGTGGAGACTGTCGTTATGCCATGCCCTCTTCTATGCCGTCGGCCTCTACAACCCTTGGCAGTCAGACTCCTTTTCTTCAGATGCAGGCAAAGAAGAAAAAGAAAAAGGATTGTGTCATCATGTGAACTCGTTTGTCTAGCAGCTTTTTATTTCATTTGACATATTAATTATTAAATGTCGAAGCATGTAATGAACTTTATTAAAATTACATATATTTCAATTCCATAGAAATTTTGCTTTTTTTTTTTTTTTTTTGCAAAATTTAATTTCAATTCCATCATTATTTTCTTCTTTGCAAAATTTAATTAGCGTATTTCGAATCCCTAATGTGAGATCCCATATCGGCGGGGTGGGGGTTGGTCCATGGCCTTATATGTACATGTCCACCTCTTCCTAGCAAGACGCATTTTGGGCTGAGGCTCAAGAACAAATCCATGAAGGCGTGGCCCAAAGTGGATAATATCTTGTTACGGCAGAGGCTGAAATGTGACACCTAATCTGAAAATTGATTTGGTTGATGAATGTGCCTAAGACCATGCAATATAGATCCAAATTAAAAGTATAATATTCTAGGTTGAATTCGATTAAAAGCATTCAAACAGCAAGTACAAAAAGAATGTGTGTTTATACATACCAAATAAATTATTTGATATATTTTTTTTTTTGGGTCCATCAAATATATTATTCGATGAATTTGAAAATTGTCTTTAACTGAACCCTGCGTGAAATATTTTAAGTAATAATTACAGAAGAAACTACGAGTACCTAGAAATACATACACGTTGCAGCAGTTTAGCTAGGGCTTAAAGAAGAGGATCTACAAGCCTGCTAGCTAGAGATAGAGAAGTTTTTAGATCATCTTCAATGGAGAGGGCTAAATAGGCCAAAAGCTAAAAAATGATATGATTTGCTCAAAAATTAATCTCCAATTGATGACTAGGATTAATTCTATGGAGCCCATCGAGCTATTATTTAACAAAAGGAGCATCAAGCTGATCAAATGTAGTCTCTCCCTTAGCCCTTTATTGGGGCCAAGTTCCTCAGTTACAATAAATGGAAAGGAGATATGGCAGTTGTGGTCTTGAATCTTCTTTCTCCATTTGGTTTCTGGGTGGTTTCTGCCATGCAGATGACCACATACCAGTTTCAGCTATGGTAGAAAACAAAAACCAGGCTCTTTAAACCTCGACCTCTCTTTTTCGTCCCCCCTCGTAAATCATTATTCGTACCACACAGCTTTGCAGAAGAAAGATGGCTCATGATGATTTAAGGGACAAGAACATAGGTCATGGCCCATGTGAAGTAAAATAGTGTGTTCTCAGAATCTTCATGAACCAGCACGGAGAAAGAAGAGCAGGGTGAAAAATGAAAGAAAAGAGCAGGGTGAAACCACCGCAAACAATATCACTAGGTGAAAAACCCCTGCAAATAATATCACTAGGTGGAAAAAGACAGAAAAGAGCACGGTGAAAAGCCACCGCAAATTATATTGCTATGGCTAGTTCATTGCCTGGCTTATTCTTTACATGTATTATTAAATCACATACTAAGTTGCATATTGATGATAAACCGTTAATTTATTTCATACATTTAGATGATTAAATGATATTCTATTCGAATAATCTTTTGTATGAATGATCTTCAAATAAATATTAAGAGATGGAGCGATTCCGATTTTTCAACGTTTTATTGTAAATACACTTTATAAACTTATAAGTAGATGAATGAGTCCATCGTCTTAAAGAGGAATGCATGCATTATCTTTATCTCTAATGAACATGCTGCTCCAGCAGCAAAATTGCCCCATTGCTTAACGTACAGCCTACCCTTCACCCTATTATTTTTTAAAGAGAACTTAAACAATTATAGCAATATATATCCAGCCCCATTTTTTCAGCTACTGAGCTATACAAAACTTTTTAATGCTTAACTCCAATGGAGGATGAAAAGGACTTGTTGATAGTAGAGGTGATGAGATTGATTTTACTGGCACTGGCCTCTATCTCACAACTTTTTCAACCACGAATATATTTGTTCTGAAGCTATTGGTCTCATTTGATTGTAGTTTTGTATACAGAGGGATACTGTTCAAGTTTTAGATTCTCTGTAATTTGGAAAAGCATCAATTGGCTGTCATTGTCCTTTTACTTTGCGAGATTATTCCACACAATATATCTACTTACATAATGGTAATGTTAAAAAGACTAACTTTTTAAACTAAATTTTTTAAATTATATAACGTGTTTGTTGATGATTGTTAGAAATGTAATTCTCAGGACATGATGATGTTGATTCTTTATTAAAAGACATAATATGTTGATAAACCATGAATATTTTCCTTAAAAAATGGAAACAACTAATGATGAACCACGGTTATTCAACATTCCGAGCCCATAGGAAGCTGGTTGGGAATTGCAACCTACATGTGGCCATGATCAAGCAGATTCACATCTTACAAAGTATCGGAACCCATCAATAATACTGTTAAACAACATTTCAATGTATATCAAAACAAACGAACCACCAACTTGTTATATTTACACGTTATTGACATTATCGATACAAATTTTGTCCTTTTAACTTAATAAGGATGGACGTCGTGCACAACTACTCGGTAAAAAGTGTGCAATTGTATTACACTATTGTAAATTTCATATACCAACATTACTTGGTCACCCTGTTTACCTGTCTACAGTGAATACCCATTTTAATTGTTCGTCTCAATACACTTCAGAAACGATTTGAACAGCCAGCCTGTCAAGGTAAATGCGATAGGAACCAAGCAACTCTTTGAAAGTGGTGGCAAATAAGTTAATAACTCAATCTTTGATCACTAAAGACGGAAAGTGACCATATTTTTCTTCTTATTTTTAATATATATGTTAATAGTAAAACATATATTTGACCCGAAATCACATTTCGACTGAAATAGTTAACGGAACAAAACATAGTGATCACGAGAATGTGATTTCGGGTTATCACAGTGTTTTACCTCTATTAAATCTCACTTCAAAGAAAACTACTGTCACCATGCTATGCATAATTTTGTTCCCGGTGATAAGTATAGTCCATAGACATGTAGACAAAGCTGCATTATTGTCAAACCAAACATTGACGATGTGAACGGTGGAGACCACGAGCCTAATCTGAGAACTTTTTACCTTACAATCATTTCTGACTTCACTCTCAAGCAACTGTAGACCTGGCCATCATACTCCAATCACTTCTGGCACAAAGTACCTGATGACCATGCATATGAAATGAACCAAAGTATATATGCACTCAATTATTGTTGGCAAGATTTTATCCCAAGAATGAATGAATCAAATTGATTTTGGCTAATTCTGAAGCAGATGCGAGTTTGTTTTATAAATGAAACAATAGCGATTTTCCATTACTAATGATAACATTAGCAATTACAAGGGTCGGCATATGGATACAATTTTCAGTGACCAAATATTTGATCAAAAGGAAATTCGCACAAACAAGCAATGACGATAATTCTCTACTTGGCTACCATAATCACACACACACACACACACACACACTCACACTAGCACAAGCACCCTGGTACAAATATGCCACAAAGATGGCAGACGCAACATAATTATAGAGCACTCATAATGTCACCGCAACACAAGCGAGACCACATCAAACAATCGTTAACAAGTGAGGCTACATCAAAACCACAGCTCACAAGCGGTTGTTTCCATCACTCGCTAGTCAAGATGTTACCCGCTAGATGCAGTACAAAGAAACCTACACTGACCTACACTAATCTGAGAAACGAAATCCTCTGATTGCTCGTCTCCACCAATTGGCTCTCTCAACATGCAACTTTACCACTTCTAGTGAGATCCGCCACAACTATGAGCCAAGCAAGGTAAGGCCACCATAGATCTGGTCAGGGAAGCAGATGCGATTTAAGCTAGTTAATTAGGGTAGTGTACTAGCTCTCTGCACCTGAGTTCAAATCTCTTACAATACATTAGTGTAATTAAAAATAATATCGCCTTATAAGAAAAAATAATTCTGAAAAGGTCAGTAGTGATCAAGTAATGAAAAACTTAGTGCACATGCACCTGTTTAGAAGGTAATTATCCCCAAATAATGTGTATGCAATTATATGTAAGGTGGCTTTGCTATTTTTTGTCCAAGGTTGTATTTAATTATGAAAACTGATGCCCCGGCAAAAGAAAAGTTGCATCATAATTTGGTTGGTAACCCATACCATATCAATTTATTTGCTAATTTTCCTCAATTATCACATTATTATTGGACATATTACCTATATATAAATATATTTCAAGAATCCGATAATCTATAATCTTGCCTCACAATTCTCCACCATGAAGTTTCAAGCCATTGATCTGCCTAATGCAAAATACACGCAACCAAACAACACCTACAAAAAAGGTATTCTTCTAGCCCTCACCTTTCTTCTGCTCACCACAATCCCTCTCTGCATAAACAAAAGCACAACTTCTCCATTGCTATCTCCTAACAGCAACATTACCAGTGGATTAAAAACCATCGAAAACGAAGACCAATGCCAAATATTTACTGGGAATTGGATTCCATATCCAGATGGACCTGCTTACTACACAAATGAAACTTGCAATTTGATCATTGATCAGCAGAACTGCATGAAGTTCGGGAGGCCCGACACGGAGTTCATGAAATGGAGGTGGAAGCCGGAAAACTGCGAGTTGCCATTGTTCGATGCAGCTCAGTTCTTGGAGCTTGTTAGAGGGAAGTCATTGGCATTTCTTGGTGATTCCGTGGGAATGAATCAAATGCGGTCATTGCTCTGCCTTTTGTCCAATGTAAGCATTCAATTACCCTTAGATAGTCCGGCTATGGAAATGACTTCCGTAATTTTCTTTATACAAATCAGTACAAAGATTTTGAGTAATTTCAAGATAGTCAGGCTATGGAACTGACGTTGTTCTTTCTTTCAGGTGACTTATCCTGAAGACGTTTCTCACAAGCATTCAACAAACACGGATTATTTCAAGCGTTATGTGTACCACGACTACAACTTCACTATGGCAAATCTCTGGGCACCCTACTTGGTTAAATCTCGAGAGGCCGACCCTAATGGCCACAACATCAACAGCATCAGGACCCTCTACTTAGACGAGCCCGACGAGGCTTGGGAAACTGAGGTTGAAAATTTTGATTATGTCATCGTCTCAGCAGGCCAATGGTTCTTCCTGCCGCTGATATACTACGAAAATGGTCGCGTTATAGGGTGTCACAAGTGCGGACGAGACAATATGAAATCTTTTCTCACGCACTACGGCTACAAAAAGGCATTCCAAACGGTGTTCAGGACCCTTCAGAACCTCAAAAACTACAAGGGGGTGACATTTTTGAGGACGTTTTCGCCGGCACACTTCGAAAACGGAGCGTGGAACGAGGGAGGAAATTGTGCGAGGACAAGGCCTTTTTGCAAAGAAGAAATGAAGCTCGCTGGGTGTATTTTGGAGATGTATTTGGCACAAGTAGAGGAGCTAAAAGCAGCAGAAAAGAAAGGTATGAAAAGAGGCCTTGAATTTAGGTTAATGGATACAACTGAAGCTATGTTGCTGAGGCCTGATGGACATCCTAACTTCTACGGACACTCACCTCACCGGAACATGACTGTTGCTGACTGTGTTCACTGGTGTTTGCCTGGACCCATTGATACGTGGAATGAGATTTTGCTGTATATGTTGAAATCCGGGCACAGAACATCCTGACGGGCAGAAGAAGTTCCGTGCACTTTGAATGTTACTCTAGAAG
This sequence comes from Pyracantha coccinea, assembly GCA_028566515.2. Taxonomy (NCBI): domain Eukaryota; kingdom Viridiplantae; phylum Streptophyta; class Magnoliopsida; order Rosales; family Rosaceae; genus Pyracantha; species Pyracantha coccinea. Next base: position 2,076,549 of record JAOTRO020000029.1, on the reverse strand, counting down.
TATTAAATATCATTACAATGCATAGTTAGTTTGAGATACTGGCATTGCAACATAAAAAGGTAAATTATAATAAAATGCTTGATGAAACATTATACGTCCACATTGTTTATTTTTTTATACACATTTATATTTTGTTTATTTTAATGTGATTATATATAATTAATGGGGACAGATCCGTGACATCATTTTTTTTACGTAACTTTTACACATGGAGTTGGGATCACTTTTTACTGTATTTTAACGATTTAAATCGTCTATCTTTTAGAACATTATTCATAAATCATCCTAGCAAAAAATTAGACAAATCCAAACCGTTAATACATTCATCTCTAGAGAAAAAATAGACGAATACGATTCTACAAAGAAATCTTAAACCCTTAATCTAACGGTCATATGTTTTCAGATTTGGAGGATTTTTGTTAGAGATGATCTTTCAAAGCAGATCTTAAAGATAGATGGTTCCAATTATTAAAATACATTACGAAGTTAATTCCACAAAAAAATGGATCAAAAATTATGTAAAAAAAGTTGTGTTACGGATCCGTCCTCGTAACTAATAATGATAAAAAAAAGTGCTCGATGCATGTGGTAGATACATAGATTTGAGTTATTATGATTATGCTAGCACGATCTTGGTGAACAAGACAACGTACTTGCAAAAATTTGCTGGTGTTTGCTGGCTACTGGTATATTTTTGTATAAAGTTTAGGTGAGTTGTTTACTTCCTAATATTTCGAAAGCTTATGGACAATCGGACGACAGCGAAATTTCGGTGTATACGAAATATGATTCTCAAACGCACCACTTGTTCTCGCACACAAACTTTAATTTTTTAGCGTGACGATGATGTTATTAATTTAAGTTTTATAATATTAATGGATATATACTAGCGTTGATATAATATGATCATGAGATAAAGCACATCTGTAAGGCTGAATGCTTGTGGTTTTTCTATGTCATTCTACCATTTCGGGATTAAAAAGACTTACATATGCATTTCAGCCTTCTCTGATCATCATTGTGTAATTCACCAATGCTAAAAATCGAACCCAAAACATTTCGTGTGAGATACAGGCCTAGAATTCGTTTTCAACCACTTTACCATCCCGTGGTGATTGGAATATTGGGATTCAGGTTGGATGAACTGACCAACGCAAAGTCTTATTTCAGTTTTGAGTAAAAACTTAAGATGACGAATTTAGCAAGTTGAGCAAATGTGAAATAATTTCTTAACTCACATGTTGAGTAATCTATTCAGGCAAACACAGCCTTCTGAAATAGTAAAAGAATGATCACTCTCAATATGTAATTAGTGCATTACTATTACCATGTGTTGATATTTAAAGGGAGAAATTTTAACATCTGTCATTTCAAATCAGTTGGCTTATGAGGCACATTTACACATACTCTTGAAGTTCCATAAAAAATCTCTATATCGCATTCACGTACTTCAGAATTGACTTCATTTTGAATTTACTCATAAGGAGAGGCGGATATAAGATTCTTCCATATAAGGGCATGCACCAAAATGAATTTGCCTAGATTAGGCCCTTGGAGATACACCTGAACCTCCATCTCTATATGTAAAACCTATTGGAATCGCATCCCAGGACCAACATGACCAAAAATTTGTCAATAGAGACCCACATTTGCCCAAGTAACCGAATCAGATTATCCTCACAGGCTTCATTAGAGCAACTGCAGGATGATCCCATGCTTCTTCCAGCAGCAATAGGCAGGCTTCCCTCAGATTCAGAAGATGAAAATAATGACTCGAACAATGACAGAGAAATTGCCGAGAGTTCAACTGACGATGTTCAATCAGCTGCATAAGATGTTGCAGATATGAAGAAATGGTGCTATGCTTGGAAAGTTTCAACAACATGGAGGAACTTTGACGATGATATTCAAAAGCTTTTGAAGCTTTTCCACGGCGATGCAACTTGGAGAAAGCTATTTGCGAGCATGCCTGATAACAGGAAGAAACCTTTCATCCTTGGGCTTGGTTCATGTAATGATTCAGCAGGTAAGCGTGTTTATGTTTAGCAGCGCGCAAATTTAGTTCTACTAGTCCAAGTTTTTTTGTTAATCGAAGCTTATCTATTTCTTTCTTAGTACGTTTGTTGATAGTGTACTTGTTGCAGCAACCAGGGCAGGTGGCAGAAACAACTCATTTGGTGGTCTCAGAGGCTGGGAGGTGTCCAACAGGTCGAAAAACGTTGCAGTCAATTGCCCTTCTCGCTTTCATAAACAAAAATAGATTACCATGCACGCCCCTTGCCGGCTAGCTACCCTCGCCTACCTCATCTATAGGCATTTCTATCCGCCCGCACATCTCGTGACTGTAATGGTTGGGGGTTGGCTCTGCTCGCCAGTTGTGCTGCGTGAGCCTCCACGGTGGCTTCGGCTGCCTTCTTTCTCTTTCGCTCTCTATTCGCTCGCTCTCTGCTTCCTCAGCTATGAAAGAAGACGCGCCTATCAATCCACAACGTCACAATGAATTTGTTGCATTACCGGGTTAATAAAATTTGCTGAATACTGGATTCAAAATTAGCAGATTAATATGCCTCAGTTAGATTTCTACTGCTCTACGTGTTTGCCGGTGATTTTGGTGTCTGCTAGAAAAATTAATGGAGTTAAAGGGATAGGATCAAAATGTCATGCGAGAGTGAGTTTGAGGACCACGGAAAACAAAACAAAAAAGTTGAGGGACGAAAATGAAAGACGGTGGAAATACTCTCATCACTCCAAGAGATTTGAGTCTTACAAAATAACTAGTAAAACAAAGTACCATTCTTTATTTATATACGTTCAATATTTGAAACAAAGAATATTTCATACAACAAAGTTCTTCACACCCCCTCTTTTACAATACAAGATATATTAGGTTTAACATACAAACAGAATTTCGAAATATCGATAGCGTCTTCATGGAACCCTCTTCAAAACGAGATCTTGATGAAGACCAAGATGTTCAAAGCTAAAATGTAAAGCACAAAACCCGACCTGAGCAGCATGAGCCTTTGCTGATTCTCTGCTCGGCCATCGGCATTTCTATGATTAGCATCAAGGATATAATCAGACGAAGCAGGTCCTTTTCCTGATGCACTCCGTCCAAACCTATTTCTAGCAGTATTCATTTCTATGTTGCTACTTTCAAGATTTCTCCACAACGCATTCAATCTTTCCAGCTCCGTCTCTTTCAAATGAATTTCATTGACCAGGCCTTCTGCTTGTGCCTATAAACACTCGAGATAACAATGAACAAATGTTTTACCATATATGAACAGAGAATAATACAAATGACATCTGAGAAATAATAAAATTCAAATATTACTGAAAAGTTACGGAGATACCTGTTTTGCTTCTAGCTGCTCAATTAGGCTGTGCAGTTGTTTATCCAAAATCTTCTCTCTTTGCACTGCACAAAATAAATTGCTTACAAATTAGTCCTACAAACTAGAATGACTGATAGTTTGCTTACAAGGGGTTTCAACTAACAGTTGCAAAATTCAGCCGAGAAGCGGGTAATGAGTTTATACAATAGCCACATGTTGCACCATATGCACCACTGAGATTCCAAAAGGCAATACCATGCTCGCCATACGGTACACACGACTAAGTTTGACTTTTTTAAACCTGACCCAAAAAACAGAAGAAAAGAACTCAACTAACCATAAATTTCTTACCCCTTCCCCATTTTCTTGTTCAAAATTTTTCTGTTTCTAATTTTGTGCAAACCTTATTTGCTTGAACGTTCCTAATACCAACAATATATTTAAACAAAAAATAACTAAATGGCCATTGTAAATTGAAAGTATAAATGCATTCAATAAGCAAACAAAAACTATATATAAAACAAATCGGATGAGTAATGTACGATATCTACCTGGCGAAGGCTGACTCAATGCATTATCTTGAATTTCTGTCCATTTTTCCTCTAAATCTTTCACTACTGCTTCCATTGAACTCTAAGAGATCACAACATCTTTTCAGCAATCGAGATAAAATAAATTCAAAGTACATACACATCTGCAATGAACGAAGATGAAACAACTGCAAGATCAAAAGGAAGATGAGACGGACCAGTTCTTTTTTCCTTTCCTCTAACTTTTCAAGTATAGCCTTCTTTGAAGCTTCTACGTCAATTTCAGTTTCAACTGTTGTCTTTGGGTTACCAGTGGATTCATCTGATTGACCAGATCGACTGGCCTCCAATGCGGTTTGTGCATTTTCGAGTTCATATCTCAAATTCCTTTCATTCTCTTCCATCTCCTGGTAACAAAAATTCAGAAAAAAATTGTGGTTTCCATTAACAAAAAAACACTATTACTCGATGATATACAAGATTATAATACACGTGTAGGCCTAGAATACATGCTGAATAAGAGCATCGTGCAAAAATAAGTTGTGGGAAACTCAAGGCTCACCATTAGCTTCCTCTTAAGCAAATCCGCTTCTTGAATTTTCTCCTGTATTTTACTTTCACAATTGGATATAGCCCTTTCATACGCAGCATTCTCTTCCTGCAATGTCACCTCTCTCAACTGTGCCTGTCCACAAGTACAAATGGGAACTATAAGAAAGAAAATCAATCAACGATGAAAAACATCGCCTTTTCGATTACTTAAAAGTTGAACTATAAAATTCCATAGCAAAAAATCAACATTCACATAAACCCAGAATAGAAAGGTTCAAAATTTGAAGAAATGTCCAACAATTCAAAGTTGTACCTGAGAATTACAATCCAAACAAAAAACCCAGATAGAAAAAACCACCGAATTCGAATCAGAACATCCCAATTCAACAACAATCGCACAACGATCCAGAAAAGAAAAATCAATCGAAATTCAGACCGAACCGAACCTGTTCGCGGGTGGTGGAATGGGACTTCAACTGGAGAGCAAGGGCGGCGTTGGAAGCGAGGGAGTGGGCGTGGAGATCAGGGAGGCGCTGGGAGATGTCGGAAGGAGGGAGTCTGAGCCGGAGATCATGGATCGAACGGCTGAGAGAAGATGCTTTGCGATCCAAGTCCAGGACATACTTGTGCTGCTCCTGAGTGAATATCAGTGGGATGTCTTCTTCGTTGTCTTGCCCTCCACCTCCTCCCACTACGTCTGCTGCCCATGCTAGCAGTCCTGCCATCTCTCTGGAATCTGGATGGCAACGCAAGGCAAGGCAGTACCGGGGATTCAGAACCGACCCGAAAACGAAGCGGGTTGGGAGCAATCCGGGTACTCGAGTTTCTGGTCGTCTGCACTTGTCTCGCCCCCGGATCTCATTTTTAAATTTCCTTCTTTTATTTTTTTAAGTGATTCTTTAATGTTTTTCTTTTTACATTTCTAAAATATTACGGGAAATTCCTTATAATTCACCAAATCAGTTAATTTGTGCCGTTGAAATTTGATCAAACGGTTGAAGTTATTATAACTTTTAAATTGGAACCCTGTTTGTAGCCGTTTGATCAATTTTCAACGGCACGAATTCCATGATTTGATGAATTAGAAGGAAGGGATCCGGCGATTCGCCCTTTCCAATATTACGTATAGTTTTAACCTGTTATGGCAATGAGGTGGCAAATATGTCACCATGTAAGAGGGACTTATTCATGTCTCGCCGGGGACTTGACAAATTTCATAATGAAATTGATGGAAAGTGACAAAGTGAGGCAAAAATCGAGTTTTAGATATTAAGGGGTGTAATTTGTATTTCAAGCATGAAAGTAACACTGATATTGAGTTCCAGAAGACGTTGCTAAACATAAGTGATAAGTTGTAATAAAAATAATGATTTTTTTTTCTGTTTCAGAACTCT
>JAOTRO020000029.1:2034212-2045146 GCA_028566515.2 Pyracantha coccinea | reverse complement strand
AATTATGGGGTACGCGACGCCACCACTATCACTTCTTGACAAAATCTTTTATAGCTGGTTTAGAATTATTTTTAAGATGATTAAAAGTGTTTTTGGTAAAAATATTTTTTTAAAGTAATTCTAAATTTTTATTAAAATTGTAAGTAAACTCTGAAAAAAGCACTTGAAGTGCTTGTTGCTTGCAGGAAGCACTTTAAGTGTTTTTAGAACTCAAAAAATATTTTCTCTAAAAATACTTTTAATCATTTTAAAAACATTTCTAAAAAAGTTTTGAGTGTGTCGAAAACATTATCCGTCTCGCCAATTCCTGAAAAACATCCAGAAGTTACACCTCCATTTCCAAAAAGCCCAACGATCCGCCACCAGTTTAAAAAACAGCCCAAGGATCCGCCACAATACTAAAAAAAACCTGGCCCAGATAAATGGCACGACCAAAACAGAGTAAAAACGGCAAGAGTTTTGGTTCCCCACGTTCTGAGCGGTTTGGCCTTTCAAACCAACCACAGCAAAAGCTCTCTCTCTCTCTCCCATTTTCTCACACTTACATCTTTCGTCTGCAATTTCTGCAATGGAAGTTGTGTTCTTGTTGACAATGGTCCTTTTGATACCCACCCATTCTCAAACCACGCAATTCCACGATAGCCCACGTACTGGAATTTTGTTTTTTTAGTTTTTTCCTTCCTCCGTGTTCTAATCTGAAAGTTAGGCCTTTGAAACTACTTGCTGGAGGTTTTTTTGCTTACTGTGTTCTCTGTTTCGTTCAGTTAATGATCCGGGTAGAAGAACAAGTTCTCGTAGTCGGCTTTCGAGACCGCTAATCGGACGTGATGGGAAGGTTTATGCTTGCTCTGATAAAGATTTACTTGCATTTGAATCCAACGGGTCCATTGCTTGGACCATGCATTTGAACTATACCTGCAACTCCGATAAGGCTCCGGTCCACGGTGGTAGAGGAAAGGTACGTGCGTTTCTTGAAAATGTCTGCTCCGGCATCTGTAGTAAGCAGTGACAAGGCGCTTTTCATAGGAAAGAACAACATTTTCAACTTTTTTTTTTTATGGAAACGCTTTTGGTTATTTGAAAGCGCTTCTCGTCATGTATGAAGGCTGCTTGAATATGACATCTGGAGTGTGGTTCAAGTTTTGAAAGCACTTTTTGAAAAAGTTGTTTATATGTGAAACTGCTTTGGCAGATATATCTGGTTGCAGGTAACAAGGTGATTAAAATCAATTTGTTGAACAATGGAACTTCTGAACCGTCAGCACAAGTTATGTTAAGTAGTGAGCCAACTAAAGACGAACAAGGTGGGGTTGTTGGGATTGCAGTTAGCACATTGAGTTCATCTATATTTGTAAATGTAAAAAATCGGGGACTCTTTGCATATATGACACGGGGGCAGTTGCTATGGAGTGCGGGACCTGTCATCGATCTATTTGGTTATCGCCAAGGTTGCAGGAAGAACAATGCAGATTGTTATTTCAACTCCGTCCCTGTGATTGATGAATGCGAGGCTAGTATATATGTAAGGACATGTTTATGTATATTTTTCAAATTTTTGGTTGAATCAACCGTTTACCATGTGACAGCATTAAGTTCTTACGACAAAGTTATTAATTTGCAGATCTCGAATACTGAAGGTGAAATCTACTCGCTATCAATTCGTAGTCCTCACTTCAAATGGATCCAGGATTTAAGTTCTTATGATAAAGTTTTCACTATAACCGCTGGAAACAACGGTAGATTGTATGTTACTGTACCAGTTAAGGCTCTATTGTTGGCGCTAGATGTTTCTTCAGGAAATGTGTTGTGGGAGGGAATTATTGGTCCATTAAGTAACTCAGATTACACCCCGATTGTCGATTCTAATGGTAGTAGCTCTATGTTTCTGTATACGAACTTTACCAAATTCTGCTTGTCATAGCTCACAATGAATTGATCAGCTTTTTTTTTTTTGCTGCTTCATCACATACAACAGGTTGGATATCTATTGGTTCCTTAGATGGGTTCCTATACTCATTTTCGCCAACCGGGATTCTCAAAAAATTCTCAATGACAAACGCAGTGGACTCGGTGATCCAAGTCAGTCCTGTACTCGACTGCACTGGTTATGCAATTTATATCTCTCAGACGAAGATGGAAGGGAAGATCAGCCATGCCGTAGGTGAATATACTTATGTGTCAGCAATGAAACCGAAAAGTGTTCGTATTACCTTGTATGTTCCAGCCACCGGATCCATCTACTGGTCCGATAGCTATCCTGGTAATTTTGATTATGTGGTGCTTTTAGTGACCAAATTTAATTAGAGTCGTCCATTTTCACCATTTATATTGCTTTGCTCTAATCCTTACAGCGGTTGGTTCTTCTAGGTCCGTTGTCATCCTTAATGACTCAGAATGATCTTCGCCATTTTATACTAGACGAGAGGATTCTTCTTGCATTTGTCGCTGCTTCAAGTGAGAGTCCCTTCTTGGATTTGTTGTACAACTTTTTGCGGTGTCCTGAAATATGTATGAAAATATGCCTTTGTAGGCTAATTGAGAAACGTTAGTGTACTCCTTAGTACCTCTCTTTCTTTCACTACAAGAAAAGTGGTCGGCAAGATCATCAGATCTATCTGCTCGCTTGATATTTTTATGTATATCTTTCGTACAGCTAGCAGTAATTCAGTTTACTTATTGATCCATTTGTTTTCATTAAATGGATGCAGGAACTGGAAATCCATTGGCATGCCGTTCCACGCGTAAGACCTAGCTTGGCAATTTCTTCGACACTCGTTTATATTTCAGTTCTTGTAACCTTCTACTTGTACTGATCAGGTCAAAAGCTCATGTCTAGCTGCTCCCAAGTAAGGCCGAAGCTGGACAGCATGTACACTGGTAAGTAGCGGATCACGCGAATGCTATAGTTGCAAATCTTGAACTCGGAGGATTTCAGCTGCCAGTCCTTCCTGTTTTTGTCCCCATCAGGTAATGGAAGGGCAATACTTTTGTTCCTGCTTTTCGAATCTGTAATCTTGGTACTACTTGCTGGACCTGTGCGATTCTGCTGCATATTCTGGAGTAAAAAGAAGCTTCAAGGCGAAAAAAACCTCGGAAGTTTTCTTGAAAAGAGAGTAAGGTTTAAGTCCTCATCATGCGCTTTCAACAATGCATGCTCCTTCACCTTCTCAAATATGTTTCTGCCATTGCTCTCAGCGCTCTCTCCGTCTCAAAAAGAAGACGTTCGACAGGACAATCACAGAACTCGAGCAAAAAGCCGCGGTCGAAGCAGTGACCAACGCACAAGTGCTCGAGAAACTGTCGAATCTGTTACAGAAAAGGCAGTTCATAGAGAGGAAGCTCTCAACAACATATAGTTTGGGCAGAGATGGCGGCAGCAGCTCGCGGTCGAAATCTCTTCTTCCATCATACGATGGGAAGAAAACAAGGAGTGTAGTCCACACATTGAGTGATGCATCATCGACTTCCAGAGAAGGCGGCAGCAGCGGCGGAGGAGGAGAGAGAGAGTGGAGTTGTTACGAAAGCAAGGGGAAGGCAGCTGCAATGGAAGAAGAGAGTAGTTCAAGTGATGGCTTAGGGTTTCTGGCAAAGAGAAGTGCATCAAAGGCAGCTGCATCAAGCTCTAGAGAATCTGAACCAAATATAATGATTGGTAGCAGTAGGAGCTTGTCGCTGAAGAGGAGAAGGGCTTTGTCGTCAACTAATTAGAAACTAGGTACGAATTGGATCACAGATGAAGATTAGAAGATCGAACAGTTTGGATTACGAAAGTTTTACGGTGAAATACGTTATAAGTAAGCAGGGGAATGAGTTCATACCATGAAGAGGAATGCAAGCATCATCCGTAATTTTACATTTGATGACAAAATATCTCATGTGTGTAGCCTTCACTAGAAATTGTTTTATGGGAAAGCTAAGTTATTAGTCTCTTGTCTAACAAAGGTAAGGAAAGAAAGGAGTAAAAAAATTACATTTTGTCGCGTCAGGTTTTCGCCCAATTTTAAATTCATACAACGTATTATAGTTTTTTCAATTTTAAACGATTCATGATTTTGTACCAATATCATGTAACCGCTAGTCAATTTGTCAAAATTTTCCTTTAATCTGTCTTAACTATGTGGCTCAAATTTGGACTTCAAGTCAGCAAAATGTGCGTTCCACAGTTGTCACATTATCATTTAACTGTCAATTTAAAATGATTGTATGAAATTAGTACGAAGTCGTGCTATGAAATTGAAAAAATTGAAAGACGTATAAATTTGAAATTAAACGAAAACTTGAGAGAGAAAATGTACCCAAAAGAAAAAGAAAAACGAAAATGATCAAAGAATCAAAAAGTCAATGATTTCTCTACACTATAAATATAGCAAAAAATAGCTGCGGCGGCGAGCCCGCGCTGTTCCGTGCGCCGCAGCACACCCAATCATTGCGCCTCTCTTCCCCATCTCACACTCGGAATCCAAACCGTCTCAGGACTTCGATTGAAGGTGCGGTGCTTCTATACAAAAACCCTAATCTCACTCAACTCAAGGTAAATTGCACTCTTCAAATCCCTAATTACGAGCCCCTTTCTATCAATTTTCTCTTTTCCGTTTGGTTGCCGAGAAACCCTGGAATTTTAGGTCAGAAGGTAAATTAGCTTCAAATCCCTAATCCGTTCATAATCTTGTGTCATTGCCTACTTGTTTCCTTTTCAGTTATTTTTTTTGTTTGTTTGTGAAATTAGTAATAATTATTGTGATTTATGCTTCAAGATTGGATTTTTGAGTTGAGAGAGTGGTGGGTCTGGATAGCTGGTTAAATTTAAATATATTTTTTTGGGTATAATTACTGTATGTCTGTGGTGTTCCTACTCTTGAATGTCCATTTTTATTTCATAGTCTGGACATTTCAACTCCAAGATCAAATTTTTGAAACATATTTATATGCGTAAATATACATAAGTCTGTTTAACTGTTTAAATTAATGCACTTTAGTATCAGTATTTGATTCCGATATCATATTTGATTGGTTTCTGATCTACCTATGATTTTTTATGTTGTGCAGAATACTTTCCGGGTGGTCTCTTACAAAAGAAGTTGCTTCTTTATAAATATGGAATCCGAGAATTTTATCAGTCTCCCTGATTCTGGTGATTCTGTCATCGAGAATGCGGGGCATGAAAGCGATGTTCAATATGAAGTTAAAGAAAATGGGGAGATTCTGGGGCATGAAAGTGATGTTCAATGTGAAGTTCAAGCTAACAGTGAGAACCTGAGGCATGAAAGTGGTGTTCAATATGAAGTTAGTCATTGCATGCTGGAATCAAACCTTGAAAAAGAATTGGTCGATGGTGATTCAGATATGGAAATCGAGGACATAAACAACCTTCCTGCCTTGAACAGTTCTCGTTCGGAAAATGAAGAAATCAAATTAGTAGGTAACAAGAACGGGGATGCTCATTTTATACAGTCTGAAACTGTTACAGTTGCAGGGGAGTCAAATGTTTTGTTCCCAAAGGTGCATGAGAATGGTTGCCTTCCGGTCCAAGATTCAAGGACCTTTGAAGTCCACAAAAAGGGTGGCACTTGTATCCTTCTTCCACATTTGTTTTCTTAAGGTTTTCTTCTTGTTTATTTTTTATCTCTTTCCAACTGTGAAACTTTGTGGCATGTGCAAATATGTTTACTTCTTCAACCATACAATGCTGTATGCTAAAATTAAGAATGCTGATGATCTTCGAATTTTTGTTATCCGTAATTCAACATTGCAAGCTATATCAGGTGTTAAGAGAGCTAGAATGACAGTTGATGAACAGCAAGCTTCAGTGCGTGTGACATTTGATTCGTTGACAAGGTGGGGTTGGAGTAAATTGTTGCATAGTGTTTTGATATGCACTTAAGCCGAAAATACAAAGTATATAGAGTATTTCTATTTGCTGTTAGTTTTCCATTTGTCAATTTCTTAATGATTTGTGTTAATTTTTCTAGAGCTAGTAAACAAAAGCTTGAGGAACTATTACAGCAGTGGTCAGAGTGGCATGCAAAGCATGTTTCTTCATCTCAAGTAAGACTCCTCATTTAGTTGGCCAATCATCTTGACTACTTTATTTTGTGACATGACTTTCCATGGGATGAATCAACCAAAGTATTAAGTTTTAAGTTTAAGATACATTTTCTCTTTCAATCAAGTTTTCACTCAAAAATTGGGGTGGCTTGACTTTAAGTTCTGGTTTTTGGAAGTACTTTTGAACATTTGACATGGAGAGGTGGTTTGTGAAATGCCCTAAACTTTGAAGAATGATTTTTTTTGTTTTGTTATAATTCTGGTTATACTGCATAAAAGCAAGAGTATCTGAGAGAATGAGAGGTCTTCAATTGATAGAGTCAAATCGATAACATGGCTACTCCCTTGTTTGATTTGTTGACTAAATTATGGTGATGTTTTTTATGCATTATCATTTTTTTCTTCTTTTGACTGTAATGGGTGTATCATTACTTGAGTCTTGTGATTGTTCAGGATTCTATTGAAGTAGTGGAATCAGGTGAAGAGACCTTCTTTCCAGCTCTTCATGTTGGCATAGAGAAGACATCTGCGGTGGTGAGGGTCCTGCTATAGTCTGTACTTTTCTCTATATGCGTTTTTGTGACTTGAGTTTAGGTGCTTTTCTGATTACGTATCAAAAATGCTGTACTGTGCTTAGCTGCTAAAGTTATGCAGCCACTGCTTGTGGCAACATCTCCTAATTTAACTCTCCTCACTCCCTTTTGGGGACAGGACGTGCCCAAAATCCTACCTCTGTTGTGCACTTGTACCACAACAAGGATGAAATAGTGATACCCAATATGTGTTCAATGGTTTCTTCAAAATTGTTAATTTTTCTGTTTGTCAGAAAAACTAGAAAAAGGGAATGTTGTGTATGAGTTTCATTGCTTAGTGCTATTTGTTAGTTTTTTCTGAAGCATTCTTTCACGTGCAGTCTTTTTGGATGGACAACCAAACACGGAAAGCAGATAACAACGAATCCAACCTTTTGGATAACAATGACGTGCCCCTGTATGATCGCAGTTATGCCTTAGGTTTGACTTTGGCTGGTAGCTCAATTAATGCAGAGGGGTAAATATCTTATCAGTATTTTAAATTTATTAACATCATGCTATTGGTTTTATGTTTTATGATTATGGTATTACTATATTTGCTGAAGGTTTTGTAGTTGGTTCCTTATTTTCCATGTTTTGGTCCTTCTGATAGCCAAGTTTATTTCCTTGATCTTCTTGATGGAGAAACCACCAGAAAATTAAGAATTAATAATGAGTGGCAAGAGTGAAGGGTGACTGGACTCTGAACATTGTTAGGTATCTAAGTAGAGATCATTTAATCCTTAATCTCATCATGACATGGCATTCAGGATACTTTGTATGGTAATCTGGTGGTGAAATGTTTGAATCCATTTCATGGTTGTCTTGAGCATGACTTCTATATATAAGCAAAAAATTGTTTTTGCTTGCCTTACTGATCTTTGATATATTCTTTATTCTTATATAATGTTTCAGAGGCTTGGAGATTATAGATGATGCAAGTCGTTGTTTCAATTGTGGCTCTTATAGTCATTCGTTGAAAAAATGCCCAAAGCCTCGCAACCATGCTGCTGTCAACAGTGCTCGCAAACAGCTAAAGTCCAAACGTAATCAAAATGCTAATTCCCGTAATCCAACACGATATTATCAGGATTCTCCAGCTGGAAAGTATGATGGTTTAAGGCCTGGTGCTCTCGATTCTGAGACATGGAAGCTTTTGGGGCTTGGGGTGAGTGATCACTCATTATGTTACAGAAGACTTTTTAATGTCAAGTGGTGTTCCTTAGAAGTATGACGCAAATGCTGTTAATTGAACATAGCTTCTATTCCAGATTGTACTAGTATAGAAGCTTAATGGCGTGCTTGCGTTCACATTGGTCTAGAATATTAAGCACCAATTTATTTATTTATTATTTGGTTGTGTGCAGGAGTTTGATCCACCGCCTTGGCTTAACAGAATGCGAGAAATTGGTTACCCACTGGGATATCTAGGTATTTGAATATATTTTACTGAATTGGCCTTGTCACTTAAAAAAACTGATTATAATAATTGTCGTAGTCCCATCAGAAGTACTTAAAAAGAAGTTTTCGGAACATATTCAAAAAGTTCAGGTTGAATAGTTCAGAATTTATTATTGCAATTTAATAATTGTTTTTGGTAGTTTGTTGTGTTGTGTGGGGGTGTGCAATGTGCATTCTTGGAGAGATTACCCAGTATTCGCCAAATATTTGAGGTTTTTTTGCTTTTGTGATGCATGGGGTTTTCATATGCTTAGACTTTATGGAGAGTGATGTGCTAAAATCCTGGAGAGCACCCTTGACCGTCTTTTTCTTTTAGATTTAAATTCTGTTTTCAAGCCATAACACTTTGTCTTGTTATTTTTAGATGTAGATGATGGGGATCAACCATCAGGCATAACAATATATGCTGATGGGGAGATTAAGGAAGAACAGGAGGACGGTGAAATTGTTCAGACAGACTATGCTGACCCGGAGAGGAAAAAGACAGTCGAATTTCCAGGAATAAACGCACCAATCCCAGAAAATGCTGATGAGAGGCTTTGGGCACCTGGACATTCAATTGTAGATCTCTCTAGGAACCGTTCACACAGCCGAATAAGCCATCATTCGGAACCTGTCAGCAGAGGGCATCACCGCGAGCAAAGGTGGTCCAGGGATTATAGAGACGATGGGCCTCCTGGTGTTGACCCAGGTTTTGCGCCATCTAGTTACCCTCCAAGATATGGTAGTTATGATTACGGTTACAACTCTCACAGTTCAAGTGCTTCAGCACCAAGAAGTCCTACCTTCGGAAGGTCCCAGTCAGAAAGGGGTCAAAGAATCTCCTCGTTCAATGAAGGTTCTTTTCCTTACTCTAATTCTCGTCATTCACCAAAGGATTATGGCGCGGGGAATACTGAAAGTTGGAATGATGAAAGCAGGAATGACTATGACCTTGATAATTCAAGTTATAGTAGGGATAGGCTAGACAGGTATCGCCATCATCGTTGGAGGTAATGACGTTGACATGTAGCTAGTAGAGATGCTTACTGTGAGGGATATAGGGATAATTTGATCAAGGAGGGAATTGTACAAAGAACTAGATGTGATGAGTTTAGATGGCTCTGTGATCAGCTTCTGTTGTTGTATGTTATTCTCTAATTTAATCTACTCTTCTTCATTCTTTTATTTTTCTGTAATTGAAGATTCGAAGTTTGAAAATTTATAGTCGCTTTGTTTCGTATACGAATTTGCAGTAAATTACATTTTCTCTCTTCAGGTTTGGATGCAATGTCAACTTCATACAACATTTTAAAAACATTTTGATTTCATTTATGTACTTATTATTTCATTGCAATTTCATACATCAGTTAGTCAAACCGTCAATTTATCTGGCCAAAACTTGTTTAGGGCCTCATCAACGTTTACAGGGGTTGGATGAGCATCAAGAGATGTTGGATTGGTTTCATGGAACTAGGTGGTTGAAGGAATTTTCTTTTTTTCTTTGTGTCTTTTATATTTTTGTTAACTACAAAATTTCTATGATCTATTTTAATTTTAACTTTATACAATCATGAAATCATATGGCAAAGGGTTGGGCCGTGCTTAGGACGAAAAACTAAGGTCATCTCCAACCGATCCGGTCAGAGGGTTATAGGGCTAAAAATAGCTAAGAATGACACGAAAATCATCTCCAACCAAAGGTTAAACCAAAGGGCTTGTGGGCCCCATCAAGCCCAAACCCCCAAATCAGGCCAGCGGGTTGGCCATTTCCAACCAGCCAGTCCTCCGGCGCCATAATGTCAAACTTGATATTTTGCCAGCCCTCTAGCTTTAGAATGTCAAGCTTGACAGTTTGCCAGCCCTCCAGCTTAGCCCATTTGAATGCCAATGGCTAGCTATCATCATGCTGCCATCAGGTTACCGTTGAAATTTGAATATTTTTTTTGACGAATTTATTTATTTATTATTATTATTATAATAATTTAATGCTTGGGGATCAAGCCAATAAAACTTTGTCTTTGTTTCTTGAAAATAGGAAAGGGAATAGCAATTTCATGTTAGGGTTAGGAGAGGGACTCTAGCACAATCAGAAAAAAAAAATTTATTTATTTGTTTATTATTTATCTTTTTACTTGCGTGGCGTATCTAGACGAACGGAGGTAAAAAAAAGAAATTGAGAAGTAAAATCCAGGTTTTTCGCAATCGGAGCCAAACATTATCTGCTTAGTATGCATCTCTGATCCCTTTACTCAGGTGGCGCATCTTGACGGACAGAGGTAAAAAAAGAAATTGAATAAGACCGTTACACATATCACCGTTCCTCTGTAGCGAGAAGTAAAGTCTTCAGTTTTTAGTCGCAGGAGCCAGACGTTATGTACGGGTTGTAGTCAATTTGGATTTCGCATGATTTTAAAGGATTTTTTTGAGTGATAGATTTCAAAGGATCGTAGAATCCTTACAACTTTCAAATGGATTTTCAAAGATTCTTATGGATTTTGATTAAAGATTTGAATGGATTTTGCGAGATTTCTTGTCATTTAAAGAATTGTTTTTTTAAATAGAAAATAAAGATTAAAAATAAATAAAAAAACTTGAAAAAAAAATTTAAGAACTTTACCCGGTTCTCCCAATCCTCCATGTTTTCCGGATGCCCAGTTCTCCCAACACTATAAATGGGTTCACTCCTATGTAAATAGGAAAAGAATCTCAGTATTGGCAATGAATGCGTGGATTACCTCGTCAGGGAGGGATGCAGCGGATAATTAAGCTTGATTTTCCTTTGGTTGTTATACACCTCCAAAAAGAGAGAAAGAATCTCGGTTGCAGAATGGAGAAAGAAAGAAAGCTCGGTTGCAGAGTGGAAATTATTTCACT
>JAOTRO020000029.1:2015167-2026968 GCA_028566515.2 Pyracantha coccinea | reverse complement strand
AATACATCTGATACATAACTTAAATGCTGCAATTTGTCCTCTGAAAAAGGAAATATTGAATGAATTGATCGTAAATTGACTTGTTCTCATATTTTTGGTACTCCACCTTCCAAATACTAGGCATTTTTATCAATGTTTTTGACCACCAATTTAAGGCCCTTAACCTTTTTCTTTGCCAACTCAGGTTTATATGCTTTGCTCAAAACTCTCTTATAACTTGGGCGAGATATATATTTAAGTCGGTCTAATATGATGTACCAACAAAAACGATATATACACAATTTGATGGCTTCGGTTTCGTGAGATAATGGTTCTGCGAGAATGACCCGAAAACAGTTTTTATGAACATATCATAAAAAGGGCATAAACGTCGATTCAACAGAGACTGTCGAGCGTCAAAACATAAAAGACCCGCATCATCGCGGGTCTAACCCGAGTCTCGGGTAAGCCATCTCGGCAGCCTCCGCCATGTTATCCTGTTAACTACTGTTGCAACATGCCAAACATGAGAGAGAGAGAGAGAGAGAGAGAGAGAGAGAGAGAGAGAGGGAGATCATGCAGTTCAAACAATCACTACCAGAAGGAAATAAAGATTACAAACAATGTGGACGTGGAGGAGCTTTCAGTCCAGCAGTGTAATATGCACTGCCTGCTGCTGCTACTGCTGGCTGCTGCTGCTGCTGCTACAAGAGAATAAATCTAGCTTTGTCTTTAGAAAAAAACAAAAACAAAAATAATAAGAAACAGCTCCAATGTCTTCCTGAGTCCTAAACGATAAGAGGATAAACCCTAATCCCTCCCACTGAATTACTTCCATGGTTCTAACTACACTTTAATTGGTCATGCACAAATACTACCACATTATAAAAGCCAACAGCAAACCTAAAGTCGATGCAGTCAAGTTCCCGTCGTCCAAAATCCACCGTGGCGGAAACAAGTCTAAACTCATTATGTTGTGAGGAAGGTCCAAAGCTTCTTTCCTATCGAGGCTTGACCAGGATGTTCAGATGATTCTTCTTCATCGTCGTTGTCTTCTTCAATGGGAGTAGCTTCCCGGGATTCACTCCTATACTCATCTCCATCGACATACTCCTGACCCCCTGCTGTTGAACCATTCACCTCTTCACTCGCTGCTGGATTCTCTTCCTGATTTTTCTCTGCATCTGCATCACCATCTTGCGTGTTTGCAAGAGTCTCGCACTGAGCACAAAATAAAAAGGAACACCGCATTAGATAAGCAGTCATGATGCTTTTACTGACAAACCGTCTTTTGAACAAGAGTGTCCTAAAACAAATAGAAGGGTCGTGCATATGCACATGTGCCATCTAGTGACATTCTAAAGGGCCAGTGAAGAAACACATTGAACACTCACCCGCACAAAGTGTGAGCTTCCACCATTCTCGCTAGCAACTCCCACTGAAGTAGCAGGAGCAGCTTTAGAGTAATGAATCACTGCCTTCGTACCTCTAGCTCCATCAACCTCCTCATTTTCTTTGACAAGGTCACGTGAGGCAGTTGCAGTAGCACCTCTGACTCCACTGAGCAAATAATGAGAAAAAATAAAACCTTGGTTGCATGGCAACGACCACCAGATTTTCGTTAAGCTAGAAAATGACTTTTACATCCATTATCCAATACACAATACTCTAGAACCATGCAGCAAATAACAATTCTATTCAAGAAACTACGACAGATTGCTATGTTTTTTAAAGACTTACGTTTTCGGTCGCCGGAGATTGTACCGACTTTCCCCTGGAACTTGTTCAGCTGGAAGAACTTTTTCTCGCTTCTTCTTGCGCTGGGAACCCATGACAATGTCAGAAAGTCTTTCACTATCACCACCATCACTCAGAGCAATCTGAGATGTCTGAGGGCGGCCGCGCTTCCGTCCATTTCTTGTTGTTCTTTTGTCAGCAAGACTGGAACCACCAAGGCTTTCACTTTGCACGTCGACGGAATCCTCAGCAGTACCGTTTGCATATTCACTGTCAGCCTCCTCAAGTATAGCCTTAGCATCTTTGACAACTGCTTTCATAGTGCGAGCTCTGTTTACTGCAGGCCTGCGACTCCTACCTGGCTTTCGCCGACTACCCTTCAAATCAGAAGGCTGAGAATCTTCTGGGACATCAGGTGGTGCCTCACTGTTCATGTTGCTATGCTCATCATGTGAAGGATATTGAACAACTTCGACCTCTCTGATGCTGTTGTCAGATTGAATCCTCTGGACATCAAAAGAACCACTTGGAACTCCTAAAGAGATCTCAGCCTCGTTTTCAGTGCCATGCACTCTTTCGGATGGCTCTACATTTTGCTCACCCGGAAATGGTGCCTCGTTTGGAGAATTTTGAGGAGCACCAAACTCAATCCTTTTCCCTGGGGAGAGATTAAAAATCTTTGTGGTGCATTTACGAAGCCAAGATATAGTTCCACCAGAAACTGGAGACCTTGGATCATCAGCAGGAGACATCTCATTTTTTTGCCTCTTAGAAGCAGCCAGATTTTCGTAGTCATCACTCAATCTCGGCTGGGGAATGACCTCTGCATTTTCAATTTCAGCTAAAGGTCGTAGATGCACAAACTCCAAGATCATTTCACCACAATTTGTGCAACTCTTGAGCTTCTCAATAAATGAAATAAAGGATTCTCTCTCCTTAATAAACTGCTCACGCTGATCTCTGAGTTTCCGGCTAAGGTCAAGAAGTCCATCAATGTCTTTTCCTATCTCAACTTGTTGCCTTTCAAGATGTTCCTTATTTGCATCAGCTTCTTGTCTTTCCCTTTCTATTTTAAGCCTTTCAACTTTGATTTCTTCCATTTCCCTTCTAGCTACCTCTCTCAAGTAATTAACATTGTCTAGTTCTCTTTCTTGTTCTTCTGCAAAAGATTTTTCTCTTTCACGCAAGGGTTTTTCCATCTCCTCCAGCCGATTCTGCATATCAGTTTCAAGCTCCCTTTTCCGTGTCTCAAATTCATGAAGCATTTGGCTTCTCTCACTTTGAGCTTTCTCAGTTAATTCTGACTTCTCATGTTCCATATGGGCTGCAAATGACTCCCTTGCCAGTTTAAGATCCCCCTGCTCCCTCTCTATATGGTGTTGTGCCGCCACCCTTTCATTTTTCAACCTTTCTTCTTCAGCATGTTTCCACTTTTCTATTTCTTCCTTCTGTTCACCCACATTCTTCAGTTCTTTCTCAATCTCAACTCTTTTGTCATCCAGGTCCTCCCACTCTCTCTCAAAAAGCTCCTTTTGCTGCTTCAAGTCTTCAGCTTCCTTCAGGAGCAGTTCTTTCTGTTGCCTGTACTTGTCAATTTCCAGTTTTAATTCTGACTGCAAGCGGAGATAATCTGACCTTTCTTCTTCAGTTACTTTGAGCAGATCCCTCTGCTCACTAATCTTCTGCAGCTGTTCCTCATTATCAGCCCTGATCTTCTCAACTTCAGCCAGGAGCCTAACCAAATCCTCTTTATCAGTAACTAGTTGCTTCTTCTCGCTTTCCAAGTTCTTCTCCTCAGACTTAATAGACTTCTCCTTTTCCTTCAGGGATTTCACTTTTGTTTCAAAGTCATTCTCTTTCTCCCTGAGTTTTTCAGCTTTCTTTTCCAGAGCCTGCTCCCGTTTCGCAATTTTCTCCTCCAAGTGATTGATTTCAGATTCCTTTTTCTCCACATCAACTGCCCTGTTTCTCAATTCACCATCCAAGGATTTTCTCCTTTCATCAATTTCCAACTCAAATTCACATTTCTTTGCATCCAGGGTGGCATTGTGTTCATCAATAAGCTTTTGGATCTCAACCTGGCAAAAGAAAAGAGTTGGGGACCATTAGAATAATGATTTCACTCTCATATTTATCCATTTTTAACCTTAAAAAGTTTCAGCTTTTAGTTGTAAGTCAACTTTAATGCCATAGAAAAAACAGAGCATCATCACATAAGGTTTAAGTAGTTATTGGCCTTACTTTTTCTTTAGCATTGAGCTTTTCTTCCCATACAAGTAACTCCTTCTCCTTCATCTCGAGGTTCATTCTCAGAGCATCATATTCCTGCATATGATAGAAACTTACTTAAACGAATCAATTATGACATTCAAAACAGCTCACACATAAATACATAAAATATTCTTGCCTTCTCTTTCAGAGTTAGATTTGCTAGCCTGTTGCTTATATCATCCTCTTTCCTTTTCAATGTCTCATTAGTTGCATCGATCTTCCTCTGAGCATCTTCCAGATCCTTCTCTTTCTGCTTAAAACTCTTATCAATCTCATTTGCCCTCTCCTCTCTTTGGTTGAGAATTCTTTGGCCCTTGGCTAGCCTCTCTTCTCCCTCTTGCAATTTCCTTTCCCATTCTAGCAAGTCCTCCCTCCGCTTGGACAAAGAAGTCTCATGTGCTTCCTGTCTGAGAAGAGACAAACTAGATAAATTAAGACAAGAAATAACCTTGATATTGAGAAGTGGTCAACAATGCTTTAATAAAAATCATAAAGAAAGAAAAAAAAACATATTGTAATAGATTATAGAAAACACCAGAAAGAAAAGTTCAAGAGCCTTGATCTTACTCTGAACTGAAGGATAACCGATCTCGTCGAAGTGCACTTTCTCGAGACTCTAAGTCTTTCAATTTCCTCTCAATTTCTGAACTTTTTCGGCTCACTTCAGCAAGCTTGGCATCAGCAGCACGCATCTTTACCTCTAGCTCCAATGATTTCTCTTCTACACTAACAACCAAAGCATTTGCCTCAGCCAACTTTGATTCAGCAGTAAACTTAATTTCTGCATTTTCTGAACGAATCTCATGTAGAGCCTTCTCTAGCTGCAAGGTTAATGTACCAGATATTAGTAAATCAACCACAATCAGTTAACTTTCTAGATGAGAAGATAGACTTCCAATAATAACCGTCGATTCTGAAGTTTAAAGTCTAGCCACTCAAAAACAGAAAAGGCTGGTTTTCATTTCATATAAAGTAAAAAAGCACATATATTTACTAAGAAACAAAACGACAAATACATTGTATGGTGAGCATTCCTTAGTCAATTGAAAGATCATAAGGGAAAGCAAAAATTGACAAAGATTGTATATACCACGATCAAATGGATGTTTACATAGCCCTCCAAGGCTTTCTACAAACTGATAATTCACCTAATTAGTTTCTAGAGAAAGAGAATTAAAATAACTATAAATAATGTACATGTCGAAGAGCCAAAAAAACAAGATTAGGAAGATAAATCTTACATCATGCACACATTGCTTCTCAACCCCCAAGGCCTTCCTCAGATTCTCCTCTCGCTTTTCAATTTCTGTCATTGCAATCAAATGGGCTGATTGTTCTCTTCTGACAGCCTCTTTTGCTTCGTTTAATGACTGCCTGACTTCTTCATACTTAGAAGTCCACTCCTTCTTCTCAATCAAGAGCAGACCCATATTGTACTGGTATTCGAAAAGCTGTTCAATAAAAAACAATCATTCATATGAAAAGCATGCATCAAACAATTGGTAATAGTAAATTCCATTCTTAAAAAATGAATCATGTGCTAAATTACAGGAAAAAAGACGAATGAAAAACCCGAAATTTACAGGAAAAAACTGAAAATTTGAAACTAGTAGAGCAAACAAAGCATCACAAGATCCAACAAGCACTCGACCAACCTCATTTTCGAGCTCCGAAACCCTGTGAGCCAAGACTTCGCGGTCAGTGGCCGCGCCGCCGGATTCCACTAACATCTTCCCCACATTCTCAAGCATGGAACCCGAAACTGGTGTCGCGGGTTCAAACAAGTTAACACCTTTGCCCTTCGCAACGATCCCATCCCCGGAGTTTGAGTTCGGGGCACCGGACCCGGTTCCGTTCTTCTCCGCCCCGGTTCTGGGCGTTCGAGACCAACCCGACCACCGTTGCGGCGTAAACATCAAGAAACTCTCTATAACAATCCCAGAACAATTACAGATTGCAACTTCAACTTCATAAGCGCATGCACGCCGAAGCCAACTCAACGATTAGGGAAAAAAACCCTAAATTTCAGAAACAGAAATCCCGCCGGAGAAAAACCCTAATTTGAGAAGCGAAGTAGCGTTCAGGAGTGAAACCCCAAGCCAGGACCCGATCGGAATTTCAAAATTCCGGCGAATTGAAGTTTCGAAATTCGGATGAAAATTGAGAATTCTTGCTTCAGTAACACTCTCTCTCTCTGGTTTCCGTCTCTTAACAAGAAGCCCTAGTCCGGACGTGAACGGAGTTCCTAAATTCCGGCGAATAGGAGATTTCAAGTCCGGAAACCTCCTCAGTATCTCTCTCTCTCCCTTGTTTCTCTCTCCTCTCAGCCACCTTTGTGTGCTGGTGTGCGGATTACTCACGTTCCTTCATTTTTTATTTATGGGCCAGCGCGGAATTTCATGTTGAAACTACCAATTTGCCCTTCGTTTTCATATAGCTGAACACAATACTGGCAGGGCAGTTTCGGAATTCCAACTGACTGGCTTTATGGAAAGCAACGTGGGTGGCTGGATTGTTTGGTATGTAAAGACGAAGTTGCCCATGGTTGGAAATGCCCGTTTGGACTGGCGGAATGGGTAAATTGGGGGAGAGGTAGGGGCATTTTGATAAACCTGGCATGTTCTCGTGTTTTCCAAGGAATATACCTGTGACTGTGTACCGAAATGCCACGGTGTACGGGAGCTGTTAAGTTGGGAAAAAAGGAGATTAGGCCTTGAAGATAAGCGTCTCTTTGTCGCATGTGGCTTCTTCTTCATCATTGCCCACTTTCTTTTTCTGCTAAAAGCTTTTCAAAATATATTATTTGAGCATATATATGCATATATATATATATATATATTTTTTTTTTATACAAACGATATTAAAACCGTGAAATTTAAATTTAAAATCTCAAATGCAATATAAGACGTTATTAACTAATCAGTTTTTTATATTTGGTTTCAAGATACTAAAACAATTGGCATGGTCTAGTTCGTTTCACTTTGATGCACAAACCGAAACCCAAATCGAATAATTACTTTGTATGGTTTGATTTTAATTTGACCGCTCGGTTATATTCAATTTGGACTTGAACTCATTTATATTTTGTTTGATGAATTTGTGACATGAGAAACTCAAGCCTAATACTCAACTCACATATTAATTCATCAATGAACTCAAATGGAAACCACCAAAAAATGCAATTACGAGAGCACGAGGGATGTTGTGATTTTTACTCTATTTTATTTTTTCACACACTCTTTTGATTAGTTAATAATTATTTAGAGTATTTGTGGAATAAAATGCGGTGTGGAATTGTCATCCTATATAATTAGATAAAAAAATTATTAATAAATTGAAAGAGTGTGTGAAGCAAAATGTGACGAGTGAAAATAATTGTTCCAAAAAAATCAGTTGTACATCAAATTATGGATAGACATGATATAGGTGTTTTCAAAATAAAACACATACATTCCAAGCGAATTTAGTAACATCAAAGTCCTACTGTTAAACACAAAATATTCACCTTTTTACATCCAACACTTTTACATGAACAGCAAACCGGCCCCGGGAATGAACAAAAAACCAAAAAAAATCCAGCATTGGTCTGAGAAATGGTGTCATCAAAACTCCCCCCTTTTAGGTTCTTGGCCAACTCGGTTGTTATTTTTATTCATTTTTGGATTTTTGTAGTTATTTTTGATGTGGGGTTTTGTTTGTTTTCCGACAGAAGTTGTGATGCTTTTGCTGTTGGAAAAAGCAGGGTGCTTTACTTAGCATTATAATCTGTGAGTTTATGTAAAATGTGGATTGTTTAATAAGTTGGTATGTAAGATCAACAGTATATTCATGGTTCACTGCAGAATCCAGGTTGTTTGAATTTCCAACGACACGAATGCTGGCAAAAAGAAAAATTAGAAGTTTGACGGCCAGTATAATCTTGACGAAGTTTCGCTGCATTACGAAGTACTCAAGTTTGAGCTTAAGTTAGCTGTAATCTCAACAAAGTTAAATCCTTTCATTACTATTTCATTGTTTTGCTTAACGTATGTGATACTCTGGATGAAAATGACGTTGGAGCATGTCAGGTGATATTAAGGAATTGACTTCTGTTAATTTAGATTTCTTGTTACGGTTTATGTTGGGATGACTTTGATTCTCTGTCGTGCAATGCATTTCATCATGGAATGTGAATGGGAGGACAAGGTTTTCCTAAGAGGCATTCTCATCGGCTTGAAACTTGAACGAAAAGTGTCG
Organism: Pyracantha coccinea; assembly: GCA_028566515.2. Classification (NCBI taxonomy): domain Eukaryota; kingdom Viridiplantae; phylum Streptophyta; class Magnoliopsida; order Rosales; family Rosaceae; genus Pyracantha; species Pyracantha coccinea. The sequence goes on along the minus strand of JAOTRO020000029.1, from coordinate 2,018,745 downwards.
AAAATCTGAGACCAATGCCTTCAGTTTCTATCACTTAGTAGTCGTTGTTTGTTTGCAAGTATGTATGTTTTGAACACCTCTTTGTGATGTTATGCAGACATTTAGCAGTTCGCCAAGGCATCGCTGTGGTGGAGGTCGTAGCCAGGTCGAGGTGGTTGACGGAGTGGTGGTTACTACGGAAGTGGTTACGGCAATGTTGGACGAGGCCGAGGCCATAATTTCTCTTACCGCGCCACCTAGTAAGCTGCAAGCATTGTTCTTGACTCTTGAGTATGCATAAATGGAATGAACCTCAAAACTGTTGGTGTTTAATCCAAAGTGGATAGAGCGATTAACGGCTAGTTAAAGACCATTAAACAATCATATTGAGAGGGAAGCCATTTGTTTTCTACCTTGTAGAGGCTTGTTTTGGATCAGGGTATAAGCTCGAAAGAAAAGAAAATATTACATAGAATATCACGAGGCTACGAGATCTGAATTATATCTGCAACTATCAACCGACGACAAGAAGAAGTAGCTTGCCAAAAAAATAAAGAATAAAACTGCCTGACTAAAAAAATAAAGACTATATCTGCAACGAGCCAAACAACTATTATGATTTAAGAAAGATAATAATTATGTTTTGTTGAATCTATGATTATTTACATATTTGACAGGTATTAAACCATATAACCAAAAGAGTAAATAAAAATGAAAATCTTGGATTAGGCCACCTCACAATCAGCTTCTCCAACTTTCTAATCAAATAATATCACGTCGCTATTTATTTTTTTCTTAAATTCAATCGATAATCATATTGATACGATACGATACTGAATGGTCGAACATATGAATATGAATGATTTAATAATCAATGTATCGATATTGAGTAGTCGGACACATCACGCCGTTAGCCCGCCTGCCTCAAGATTCCGGTTGAAGAGACTCAACAACTCAAGTTTCCGGTTAAAAATACTCAACAAAATGAATACGGATAGCAACTAGCAAGAGAGGAGTATGGACAACTTACCAATCAAAGAAGGAAGAATGGTCCAACGTGGACTAAAGCTGACGTGTCACATCTCAGTCGAAGAAGCCTGAAAATATTTCAACCGCCACCACCTCCACCGTCCCCTAATGTTAAAGAAAGAAATAGTCCGCTGACAAGACAGATCCAAGAATGGAACCCCCAAATTAAACCCCTTTTTTTCTGTCAGAACCCTAATTTTCCATCTCTGAAAGATTTCAGAACCAAAGGAAGGGAAGGAGAAGAAATGGCGGCGGTTCCGGTCGTCCGCTTCCCGATCTTGAGGGCGGTGAGAGTGATAGGAGTCATAGTGGCGGCTCTGGTTCTCACCTGGACAGTTCATTTCCGCGGCGGATTGGCTCTCATCTCCGATAACAAAGATCTTATTTTCAACGTACTTCTCTACCGAAATCCTCCTTTTCTCTCACTTTCTTCTCCTTAAAGTTTTAATCTTGATTTTTCATAATTTTTTGTATAATATCTATTGGGAAATTAATTTCGAATTTTCTTTAAAGGTTGATGGGTTTGCTTAGTTGACTTGTTGTGGGTACTGGGTTTATCATGTTATTTGTTTTAGAGCTTAATCTTTGCTTGTATCTTAAGCTTGTTCCTTGTGATCCCCGCTGCACTCAGGTTCGAATCTCCATTCCCGTAGTTTAGATTAGATTAGAATATCGTCCCGATCAATTTGTAGTTCAGGATCATCTTGAACTGGACATGATGCTTCTTTGGCCAATTTTCCTTGTTGTTTGAGCTAGGAGAAATTTCTCTTTGTAAATTAGTATTTGGTGCATTCCCATTCTCTCTCTCTCTCTCTCTCTCTCTCTCTCTCTCTTATAAATGGTTGTTGTGTTGCTTGTAGGTTCATCCAGTATTGATGGTGATTGGGCTGATACTGTTAAATGGAGAAGGTAAATTTTCTGTTCTTTGGGAACTTGGCCCCGTATCTAGTTACCGATTTTCTGTTGTTTGTAATCTAGGCTTAAAGTTATTGTGATTGCCTTGGATGATTTTGCACTAGTACAATGAGTTTCCTAGAAGCATGCTATGGATGATAATGATGAGTTTGAAGCGTTTGTGGAGGTCCATATGGTTCCTAAGTGAGAAATTGATTCACTTACGAGAGTTTTGCTAACTATAATCGTATGTTATAAATGGTCTTGCTGGATTTTAGATGTACTCGGATACTTTTCTTTTTTCCTCCTTTGCCAAGAGTTATGTCTTATGTGAGAGCTAAGTAGATTTTTTGTTCTTTTGCTTCACTTACTGGTACATATGTTTTGTTTGCTTCTAAAATGTGAAATAATTATATAGGGAAGTTATTGACTAGCGGTATGTTAACGAAAATTATTATGAATTTGAACAATCCTGTGTTTCTACAATGATGCAGCCATGCTAGCATACAAGACGGTTTCAGGAACAAAAAACTCGAAAAAGTTAGTTCATCTTATGCTACAATTCCTTGCCTTTTGCTTAAGCATCATCGGTGTATGGGCTGCTTTGAAGTTCCATAACGATAAGGGCATTGACAACTTCTACAGCCTACATTCGTGGCTGGGTCTAGCTTGCCTATTCCTCTTCACCCTCCAGGTACCTTTATAGTTACTATTTTTCTTGGCCTGAGAAGATAGCTTGTACAACTGCTTTTATTCACCATCGTTTTCTTTTTCACAGTGGGCTGCTGGATTTGTAACGTATTGGTTCCCGGGAGGCTCGAAACACAGCACAGCTAACTTGCTGCCATGGCATGTATTTTTCGGTGTTTATACTTACGCCCTTGCAGTTGTTACTGTAACTACTGGTATATTAGAAAAAGTCACCTTCCTTCAAACCAACCAGGTAATATCACGCTATTCAACTGAGGCTTTGCTCGTAAACTCTCTCGGAACACTGGTCGTCGTTCGGGGAGGTTTTGTTATTCTTGCCGTTGTTACTCCGATGAATAATAATAAAGGTGATGTTCTCAGAGGATCAAAAGAGTAAGCACAAGCTGCGCAACTGTGCTTACTTAAGTTCACAAAGAAGGAGGTGTGGTCAGTTGTGGTTGTTCAATGCTGCTCCATCCTCTCTTGTCTCGATTCTTTGGAAAAGGCGTTTAGAGTTTAGGACACCGAAGATATCCCGGCGATGAGACGAAGAGCTGTCTACGTCAGGTACAACGAGCTTGTTTCGACCTACAACTGCACAGCTCTTCTCTACAATATATTTGTTGGTCTTATTGGAACAGATCGACCAGATGTCGTTCCTCAAAAACTTATTCAAGGAGGTTTGTTTCACGTAGTCTGATCAAGTCCAGCATCGATCGTCATCTCGACTACAAACAGCTATCTGACCAAGCATAGGCCGGTGTGAAGGATGTCGTTACACTTTTCCACAGTCCTTCGAACAAGGCATCAATGCGTGTCCATGCATCGCTGAAGCAGATTCTCGCTGGTCAGCATGCTCATGCTACAGAAGATCAAGCTAGCAGCCACTCATCAGCTCCAAAGACACAAGAGCCAGAGATCAAGCTGGGTAGGTCTTTCCACGGAACATACGAAACTACGAACAGCCTGCTGACAAGATTTCTATG
>JAOTRO020000029.1:1998794-2015067 GCA_028566515.2 Pyracantha coccinea | reverse complement strand
TCAGCATAACCGAAAACGACCCTTTCATCCATATTTGCAATCTCAGTTTCCTCCTGAACAGTCACATGGTGATCAACAGTATGCTTTAAATGGACCCAGTTCAGGAGATATTGAAGATATCTTGCTATCGTCAAAAAAGTTGAAGATGGAGAACAAAAGTGAAAATTACCATATATTGGCTCCTTCAGTCTTTCAACCTTGTGCTCCTGAAGGACTTTCATATCTGCAGCAACAATCTGAATCTCCTGTATCTATTAACTCTGAACTAACGCATGTGGAGATGGAACCTGTAAATAATTCCATACAAGAATCAATGAGGATCAATGACGTTACAAAATGTAATTCTGACAATATCCTTAAACTGAGCTCTGAGAGCGTGCCCATTCCTTCTGGGGAAGGATCTGCTTGTCATCAGAGGGAACAGATAGACCTTACTAGCAGTAGTGAGATTATAGACAATGTGAAAGAATTTTCTGGAAAAATGGGGTCGAAGAGTTTCCATTTTTTCTCAGAAGAGCTTAAAGAGGGAACTGTGAGGACTGAGTTCATCCAGACAGTGCCAGAACCAGACTCTGATTTTGAGGAAGTAATAAAGCCACAGAATCCAGAAACAAATAGTGTCCTGTTGACGGAACTATTTAAAGAAGAGAAAATCAAGGAAAATTTTTCGAATCTTGGGCAGAGCATTGATCAGGTAATAATTTTATATTCATCATTACTACTGCTCCAAGAGTTTCAACTGTTTTTAATTGCCTAGGTTTTCATTCATTTAGCATGAAGGGTAATATTCTTATGCATGTTGTTTGAAACAGAGTATCTTGATGGAAGACAGAGAAGACAGTGAGAAAGTGTGTCAGTTGTGCGCATTAGGAAAGCTGTTTTTTGCCCCTGCACAAATATATTGCTCATGCTGTGGTCTCCGTATCAAGCGCGGTGTAAACTATTACTGCACACTAGACGAGCATAGTTCACGATATTGTTTTTGTAACTTGTGCTATAAGGGGTCTCGAAGAGGAAATATCTCATTTCATGGGATCCGTATCTCAAAGGCAACACTTGGTAGAAAGAAGAACGATGAGGAAACTGAAGAACCGGTAAGTAAAGTCATACTGTCTTCTTATCTTCTGAGATCGTGAAAGTAATTACTTAATTCCTGAGGCTTTTTATGTGCTTGCAGTGGGTTCAATGTGATAAATGCAAGGGCTGGCAACATCAGATATGTGCTGTCTTGAATGATAAAAGTGCTTTGGGAGGCCAAGCTGAGAACACGTGTCTCAAATGCTTGTTAAAAGAAACAGAATGTGGGGAGCTCAAGAACTTACCAAAGAGTTCTGTTTTCAGTGCAAAAGATCTGCCAACTACCATGCTTAGTGACCATATAGAACAAAGACTCTTTAGGCGCCTCAAGCGAGAGAGAGAAGAGAGAGCAAAGGTTGAAGGAAAAGAGTTTTTTGAGGTAAGAAACAATCTCCGATTTGGAATTTCGTACTTTCAGCTTATCTGATTTATTTTCCATTCTACTGAGAATTTTATTTGTTTTGAGATTTGCGCAATTTCGATCACTGGATAGGTTTCGTGAGATGAGTGCCTAGCGATTAGGATTAATCCATTTAATCATGGGCTGCTTGATCTTTATTTTCTATCTAATGAAGTTGCTTGTTTTGGATAATCGTGTGTGTATCATCATACAGAAATGTTCATAATCTAAAGTCCTTTGAAGCTGCTTGTTTGTTTTTTCTTAATGGGTTGTTAGGTCCCGGGAACAGAGTGTTCTGTTGTCTAAATGGTTTGTTCTGTTGAAAGTGTAAAATGAATATATCCAATCTAATGAGAATAAATACTCTGCCTTTAAGTCACATGCTAATCAACTCAATCATGCTGGTTCAATGTAAATTAAATTTTGATTTGAAAGTCCTGTTTTGATATTCAGACAGAATGTATTTATGGTACACAATCCTTTCTGTCTACTTATTGTTTGATGGGTTGTTAGGTTCCAGGAGCGGAAGATCTTGTTGTGAGAGTAGTGTTATCTGTTCAAAAAACACTAAAAGTTAAGCAGAAGTTTTTGGATCTCTTTCATGGTGAGAATTACCCTGCTGAATTCCCATACAAATCAAAGGTGAGACAGCTTTTACAATCCATAGACTTCTTTTTCCCACTGAATCTCCTCTCCTTCAGTATAATTGCTTGTTTATTACAACTTTAGGAAAACCTAATTGCACTTTTTCCTTTTTGCATCCAGGTTATTCTTTTGTTTCAGAAGATTGAAGGAGTAGATGTATGCCTTTTTGGATTGTATGTGCAGGAGTTTGGCTCAGAATGTAGTCACCCGAATAAGCGTTGTGTTTATATCTCATATCTGGATTCTATTAAGTACTTCAGGCCAGAGATAAAAACCGTGACTGGAGAAGCTCTTCGTACGTTTGTTTATCATGAAATACTGGTAGTTACCTCTTTTCCCTATCATTATTTAGTCCCATGTTATTGGTATGTAAATCGACACATGTTTACTTACATGTTCTGTTTTGCTATTTTTTTGTACAGATAGCTTACCTTGAGTTTTGCAAGAAACGAGGTTTTGTTACCTCCTACATATGGGCGTGTGCCCCTTTAAAGGGTGAAGATTATATATTGCACTGCCATCCAGAAATGCAGAATATGCCCAAGCCTGAGAAGCTGCGGCAATGGTCTCCCTCTCTCTCTGTCTCTCTCTCATGTGTGTTTTTTTGTCTTTGTGTATGCATTTCTGCATATTTTCCTTCTCTGATTTTAACTAGTTCACTTGTGCAGGTATCAGTCAATGATAAAAAAAGCAGCTGATGAAAAAATTGTGGTCAGTTACACTAATTTATATGATCGGTTTTTTATCCCCACTGGGGAATGTAACTCCAAGGTAACAGCAACTCGTTTGCCATATTTTGATGGTGACTATTGGTCTGGTGCTACTGAGGATGCGATCAGGGCGATTGAACAAGGGATGGCAGATACGCAGAAGAAATCAAAGAAAACAATAACAAAGAGAACTTTGAAAGCCATGGGGCATACAAATCCTTCTGATGGCTCTACCAAAGATATTCTTCTGATGCAGAGAGTAAGCATTTTAAACCTTTTTCTTTCTAATTCTTCCTACTAAATTGCTGGCTTAAAAGCTACCTTCTAATTATCTAATTATTCACTTTGCATACTCTAGATGAAGCAACCTTGGTGGCTTAAAATATACCCTATCTAGTCAAGTGAGACAAGTGTGCGAACTCTGATAGATATGGGTACAAACAGAGCACAAACTAATGCTTGATTAATACGATCGCCTTCATTTTGATCTGCTACTTCCCAAGGGTGTAAGGAGGGCAATATATTATCCAGATTCTGTGGTTTCCTGGGAAATATCTCAATTCCTTGATCACAATATCAATATTTGAGTGTGTGAGTGTTAGCCTTAAATTTCAACAATGGTAACAGTCAATAGGTCTTCGGAAAGAATAAAAACTTACACGAGCATTGTCAATTGCGTTAATGCTGTTAATAGATTTACCCTCTTTTTCTACCTGTTATTATCTCTTGATCTTATTTTGTTGCATCTTCCTTTTTAGATGGGTCAAACCATTTTACAGAGTAAGGAGGACTTTATAATTGTCGACATGCAGTATGTTTGCACGCACTGTCATGAAGCAATATTATCTGGACGACGCTGGTCTTGTGGTCAGTGTAAAAGTTTTCACCTCTGTGGAAGGTAATGAATCACTCTGAAGTCTCTCCTTCTCTTCCAAACTTTTTATGTCTCCTTTAATAAGAATGTTCTCATTGAAATTTAGTATTGGTCATCCTTCTTAGTTACCTGATATCTTATTTCCCAACAAGGAATGAGTGGGATGAGCACTACTACGTAATTGATGTGTAACGTTTATCTCAATTTACTTTTTGAATGTATATGTTGCAGATGCCATGACGCTGAGCGCAAAAATTGTGGACAGGACATTCACATCTCCATCAACATGGAACGACATGTGCTTTCTCAGGTGAACTTTAAACCTTATGAGCTCTATGGTATTCTAGTCCCTGTAGCACTGCATATCTGCAGACAGGATTAGCCTGCCCGGTAGATAGCTAAGCGAGTGGCAAAGGAAACATTAAAGTTTATACCAGTCAATTAGTGTTAACATCTACCAAGCTTAAAATAATATGAATTGGCCTAGGTACCAGTTTTACCAAATGCATTGTAGATTTAAATATATGCTCCCATTAATTGTTAGAGTGACATATTTGTACTTGTAACAATTAAATCTGATTAATTCGTATGGCTTTTGCTCTTTTTCAGGTTGTGGTGGAGGATATGCTTTCTGACACTAAGGACGAAGATGTTATTTCGAACAACAATTTACTTGAGAATAGGCATAGTTTCTTGAGCTTGTGTGAGAAAAAACACTATCAGTTTGGCACACTTCGCCGGGCCAAGTATTCCTCAAAAATGATTCTGCATCATCTCCATAATGCTACTGTGCTAACTTCTGGGAACACATGCAGTCTTTGCCATAAGGATGCTGTGATTGATCAGAGATGGGTGTGTGAAATGTGCCCAGAGTTTGATGCTTGTGCAACATGCTATCGAGAGAAAGGAAGCTCCTGTCATATTCATAAGTTGACTCTAAGTTCTTCCTCAGCTAGCCGTAGCCATACGACAGAGAGTCAACAGCCACCAAAAAAAGGATTTCTGGTATAAAAGTTATAATTTTTAATATTTCAACATTTCTTCGGATTTGCATGTAGTAGTTTTCATCTTTTCTCATGATAATATTATTATTAAAAATAATGATAAAGATAATATTCATCATTCCTTCTTCTTTGCAAATAGTAATTTTAGATAGCCAAAGGAAAAGTTGCACCGTGCGTGTGTACGTGTTTTTGGCGATGTTCAGTTTCTTTGTCAGGTCATTATGCTTTGATTAGACTTACAGCGTAAACATGCGGTGCAGGTAAGGGAACTCCTGGATGTTTTACAGCATGCAACTACATGTTACTCAACCAAGATTCAGCCTTGCTTTTACCCAAACTGCCTCCAAATGAAGAAGCTAATCTACCATGCAGTCAAGTGCACGGTTCGGGCTTCAGGAGGTTGTCAGTTCTGTAAGAAGGCATGGTCCGGATTGATTTTGCATTCGATAAACTGTAGAAAACCAAATTGTACCACACCGCGTTGCATGTGAGTATTCTTTGCATTTAGCCACCATCCCCTCCACACAAAAAGGGATCTTGGCTTTTTCGTTTTCATTATCTGCATTACCATAATTGCTCTATTTTTTTTGCTCATTTATCGGATTATTTGGTTTTGAAGGGATCTGAAGAAGCATGCAGAAGAGCGTCGACTGAAGAATTAGTCAGGTAGTGAGCAGTGAAGGTTGCTAAGAGTTGATAGTCTAAAGTGTACAGAATAGGGCAGGATTGTCAACAGCGGCAGCCTAACGTATAGAAAGTTGAGCAGCAGGATAACTTCCAGCGTTAAGTATTGCAGCGCTCAACGATGTTGTCAAATAAAAACACAGTAAAATCTGAGTCTAGTACCAACCCCATGTATACAAACTTTGTGGCATTCCTTCAGACGGGTTGGGATTCGAGGGGTTGGTACGGTTCCAAAACAAAATAGGCTTATAAAAGGTATGCCTTTGATAACTGGTTAAGGCTCTTTCTGCAGTCCTTACCCCTTCCCTGAACAGAGTAGTTTTCTTGGACGTCGGTTGACGAGCACATGTTTAGAATTGGTAAATCGGAACCTCTAGTTTGAGGCAACCACAGTTTTTACGTGTTCTTCTCGTTCTTTAGGTTTCTGATGTAATCTTCCGGTGGCTTGGATCATTTATGTACTTGTACATGTAAATTCAATGTCGTTTATTAGTATTTACCAGAAAGAGCTTTCTTGTGTTGTGTCTTCTCTGTGCTCTAGTTTTTTGAAGGAGGATTTGAGCTTGGAATTTCTTGTTTGTCAATCAGCTAATACTTCTGCAAGAATGACTCGAAAACAAGATAATTTTTCGTCAAACTCTTCAGCGTCGAGACATAAACGTTGGTTGTTACTAGAAGCTCCCGAACAATAATCTTAGTCTATAATTTGTGAAAAATTTCAGTTAAATAAAAATTAAAATGATGAAGAATATCTTAAATTTTTGTCAAATTATTTTGGTTCATTGTTTATCAAATCGAGGGTATTCTGATCATTTTAATTTTTTTTTTTAACATAAGTGTTTCATGTAAGTACCAAAATGATTGAGGTGGACAAACTCAGCATGTCACTTCTATCAATTCAAGTCTTAGGGATAAAAGTGAGAAATTATGACAATTTTAGACACTTTTAACTAAAATGCCATTACAAAATGAAAAATGAATACACAGATCAGGAGAGCAGTATGGTCAACGTGCCAAAAAACCCAAATAAAGAAGGGAAAATGATCATTGCCGGATTCTTTTGCTAGGGATCATAGCCGGGTTCTTTTTCTGGGATTCTTAATAATCCTGTGATCATGACCGTTCATCGTACATCGTGCGATCAATTTTCGTCAAGTGCAATTTATATTTAATTTTAGAGAAGAATGGTCCTGCGTGGACTAAAGCTGACGTGTCATATCCCAGTTGAAAGAAAGCCTGAAAATCATTCGACCGCCACCACGTTCGTCGGTCCGCGCAGGAAACAGATCCAAAAATCGAAATCCCCAAAATAAATCCCCCTTCTTTCCCTGTCAAAAACCTAAATTCTCCATCCCTGAAAGATTTCAGAGCTAAAGGAAGAAGAAGAAGAAATGGCGGCGCCTCCGGTCGTCCGGTTCCCGATCTTGAGGGCAGTGAGGGTTATAGGAGTGATAGTGGCGGCTCTGGTGCTCACGTGGAACGTTCATTTCCGCGGTGGATTGGCTCTCATCTCCGATGACAAAAGTCTTATTTTCAATGTACGTCTCTGCTCAAATCTTCATTTTCTCTCACTTTCTTCTCCTTAAAGTTCTAATCTTGATTTTTCATAATTTTTTTATATTAATCTGTTGGGAAATTAATTTCGAATTGTTTAATGGTTGATGGGTTTGCTTACTTGACTTGTCCTGGGTACTGGGTTTATCATGTAATTTGTTTTAAAGCGTAATTGTTGTCAATTTATGCAATACTGTTTTTCTCTTCTTTGCTTGTATCTTAAGCTAGTTCCGTGTGATCCCCGCTCCACTCAAGTTCGAATCTTCATTCTCGTAGTTTGGATTAGATTATGATATCGTCCCGATCAAAAAAGCTCATTCTATTAAATTTTTATAGTTCACTATCATCTTGAGCTGGAAATTGATGCTTCTTTGGCCAATTTCCTGGTTGTTTGATCTAGGAGAAATTTCTCTTTGTAAATTAAGCATTTGGTGCATTCCCATTGCTCTCTCTCTCTCAAATTTATATCTTTGTTGTGTTTCTTGTAGGTTCATCCAGTATTAATGGTGATTGGGTTGATACTGCTCAATGGAGAAGGTAAAGTTTTTGTTCTTATGGCACTTGGCCCGGTATCTAGTTACGGATTTCTCAATGATGCGTCTCTCTCTCTCTCTCTCTCTGTGTAATCTTGTCTTAAAGTTATTGTGATTACCTTGGGTGATTGTGTCCCTATACAATGAGTTCCTAGAGCATGCCAAGGATGATAATGATGAGTTTGATGTGTTTGTGGAAATATATTCGTATTGTATGTTAAAAATGTTCTTGATGGATTTTAGATGTACTCGGATACTTTTCTTTTTCCTCCCCTTCGCAAAGAGTTGTGAGATAGCAATAAGTATATTTTTTGTTCATCTTGTGTTTCAATTACAGGTGGCTTTATTTCCTTTGCTTTAAAATGTGAAATAATTCTATAGGGGATTCTATGGAATCTGTGAAGTTATCGACTACCTTTATGTTTACCAAAAATTGCTATGAATTTGAACCATCCCATGTTTCTACGATGATGCAGCCATGCTAGCATACAAGACGGTTTCAGGAACAAAAAACTTGAAAAAATTAGTTCATCTTACACTACAATTCCTTGCCTTTTGCTTAAGCATCATCGGTGTATGGGCTGCTTTGAAGTTCCACAACGATAAAGGCATTGACAACTTCTACAGTCTGCATTCCTGGTTGGGTCTAGCTTGCCTATTCCTCTTCACCCTCCAGGTACCTTTATAGTTACTGTTTTTCTTTGCCTGAAAAGATAGCTTGTACTACTTTTTTTTTTAGCCAGTTTTCACCGAGGTTTTATTTTCCCCAGTGGGCTGCTGGATTTGTAACGTATTGGTTCCCAGGAGGCTCAAAACACAGCAGAGCTAACTTGCTGCCATGGCATGTATTTTTTGGTGTTTATACTTACGCCCTTGCTGTTGTCACAGTAACTACTGGTATTTTAGAAAAAGTCACCTTCCTCCAAACCCACCAAGTAATCTCACGCTATTCGACCGAGGCTTTGCTCGTGAACTCTCTCGGAATATTGGTCGTTGTTCTGGGAGGTTTTGTTATCCTTGCCGTTATTACTCCGATGAATAATAATAGAGGTGATGTTCTCAGAGGACCAATAGAGTAAGCACAAGCTGCTCAACTGTACTGACCTTAGTTCACAACGAGGGCATAATTTTACCCTAATATATGGATTACAAGATTTTGTTACTGGCAAAAGATGAGTGTACTAAAGTAACAATTCCTTTGTTTCTTCCTTCCTCATCTGTTATTTATTTATTTATTTTTGCAAAATGGTTATTATTGGTTCTTTACAAAGCAAGGGTAAGGCTGTGTGCGAAAGAAGTTCCTCTCCTCACCCTCGTAAAGTGGGAAGCCTTGTTGGCTTGGGTCTCCCTTTTTGGTTATCATTATTCATGTCTTGGTTTATTGGTGGCATGATATGGCATCTGGAGGTTCCATTTAGGATAATAGGGTGACAATTTCAGACACAACTCAAAATCTTCGCTGGTTTGGAACGTTGCGCTTTCGTTTTTAAATAATGATCTGGATTTGTAAAAGAAGAAAATTGTATAATCATCCAGTTGAGTTCTTAAGATGTAAATTGTAATCAATGGCAAGAGACTTGTAACACAAGTGGTACAAGAGCATTCATATTTACACCTGAGGTCCTATGCTTGATTCTCTTCCTACTCGTATAGCTTTGTATAAAAATAAATGAATAGAACTGAAAATCGAGATGGCGCATTTTTTTTATTTATAATTATTAAGATGAGGAGGAGAGTTCAAAACTAGTACAATAATTTAAAAGATGACAGAGTTTCGAACATGTGACGCATTGGTGAAACTCAACACTCTATCGGCCAGTATATTGGACCACATGCAGAGCCCGGTCATTAAAACAGACCAATGCCACGAAAAAGCCGAAACTTGTGTCTCAATGACTCAATCCACAGACGGACACAGACGAGTGAGCGAGATAAAAAGCTAAAAAAAAGAGGAACTTCTGGCTCTGGTCTTCTTGTTTGCTAAAGGCTGCTGACTCCGAATCCACTGATTTCAGCATGCACATATAATTTTGAAGAAAACTCGAGAACCATAAGACAATTTCCGAGAGGGGAATTTAAAATGATCACATCCACAAGTGTTCTCTTCTATATTCGCGCACAATGACGGGCACGCTTGTGGGCGGAACCTAACAGAAGCACAAAAACATACGCGTCATCAGTCTTTTTCCTAATCAGAATGAACAGAAGTAATCTCATGAGCCATGAGTCGTCGTGATGACTTGCAAGTTCAGAATTTGTTGCAACAAGAAGAAAAGGACTTACCATGCCATAATCCGTGATTATCATTGAAATGTAATCTGATGGCAGTGCATCGTAACTGCCAATGACAAATTAAAACAGGAGTGCAGGTTACTACAGGGAGATTAAAGCTGAGAATCGAGTTTAGTGCACAACACAACAGAATAATTAACACTGCACATACATCAGATTCAGAGGCTGAAGATTTTCACAATTCGCGTGACCATCCAAACGATTGACTTCCTCCCTCCCAGGAACCTTTAGAATGACATCTGGATCACCTGCAAGAAGAACCATTACCTGAGTAACCAAGCAAGCACTTGTTATAAAAACTTTTCAGGGGACCAAAATTCAATGCTATGAGTGCATACCGAGCTCGTTAGAGCATATCGAATCAAGCTGTACCCTTTCATGAAACTTATATGCCTCACAACATACCAATACGGGTACACGGAATGCATGAGCTACCATAGCAACACAAGCAGTCCCAACCCTTGAGTAAACTGTTCCATTAGACAGCACTGAAGAAGCGCCTAGAAAAACTCGAGTAACTTCATGCATGACATAGGAAGCAGCATTTATATGAGTGTACGTGCAGCTGAGGCCGTTTCCGACCAACCTACGAAGTAAACGCTGTCCTTCAAGCTTTGGACGAGAGTCTACCACCACAACGCGAAACTGTTTGCCAAGCTCATGGGCATGCAATAGCAACATTTCAACTGCACAGGATGACCCGTACGTTAGAAGAACATCACCATCCCTGATTTTGCTAACTGCATGCTTGACTATCACGTTATCAGCAAGTATTATCTTCTCGGCTATGAACCGATCAATATCTGACTGGAGAGATGCTTTTGCTTCTGACTCGGACATAGTCAAAGGTAACTTGGCCATTCGGCTCTTCAGAAACCGAATTGCATTCCCCATGGTGATTGAAAGCGGCCTGCACTCACTGAAAAATGAAACGTAACTACTTATTTTTGCTGTCAAATCCCTACTCAGGTTTTTCTCTGGTGGCGTCGAATAGTCTTTAATGGCCTCCTGAAGTGCTAGAAGCATGGCAATACAACGAGCATTACCACCCGATATATCTCCTGATAAATACTGCAACCCAACCTGACATTCGTACAAAAAGCTACAATTAGATAGAACCATAATCTGTTTTATAATCACATTAACCTCTCGACATCATCAAGCGAAAGGCTCAAACCATAACAAGCTGACATAATTATCTAAATACCTTATAAACAGCAGGATGCACAGGGTCAAGTTGGAAAAACTTGGACTCGAGATCAGGAAGCTGAGTTCCATGCTCGTATTGAGGCAAATGCCTGAACAACTCAACCCTGTTCCTGGCCTCAGTTTGCTTGACCACCGACCGCCTTTTCGCCTTCTCCACACGACTCTTATCATCATATTGCATTCGCGGATGAGGAACTTCTTTCTTCCTCTCTTTCTCCGGCAGACGTTCACTGCCACCACCTCCGCCACCGCCCTTCTTCTCAGATACCGCCACAGATGATTGTGACACAAGTTTCGTGGCCTTAGGCGGCTTCACATTTGCTGCTGCCGAAGCAGAAGCAGCAACAGAAGGTGTTTTACCTCCATCAGCTAGTAACACAACGCAAGGAACACATTCATAATCAACATACGAAATTCGAATTCTTTGAATTCAATTACATTTCTATTAAAAACCACTTGTGAATCAGTCAAAGCTGGAAAAACATGCCTTTCGCAGCGGCCTTAGCTGCTCGTTGAGCTTCCTGAAGGGCCCGCCTTTCGGCTTTCGTGGTTTTCTCTTTCAGTGGCTTCGAATTCCCAGCTCGCTCGCTTTGCACTTCCGTTGGTGCATCAACATCTTTCTCTGCAAAAGTTTCAATCTTTGTTTCTTCAAGCTTAGCAATCACAAAATGCCTGAGCTAAATTAAAATCCCAAATCAAATCAAACTAATCGAGCAGCAATCAGCAATTACCAGAAATCCCAGAAGGCATCTTGACCACGGAGACAGTCATCAACCCACTCGCGGGGACGCTACTCGCCTTCACGGGAGCCGTCAGATCGAACCCTCCACTAGGAAACGAAGAAGACGTTGTCAAACCCCCAGCTGCTCTTTCTCTTCTGAATGTTCGACCCGGCGACATGACGACGTCGTTCAGGAACTCACCATTCCCCATCACAATTCCATACGACGACGACGCAGCAGGAGGCGAGGCGGGGAAGAGCTCAGGGGAGTTGTTGTAACTCTCGACGAGTACAGACTCTCGGCGGGCCGGTGAGGCGGGAACCGCAGGAAAAAGAACCGGACGGCTGGTATCGGAGGAGTGACGTGGCGGGGGGATCATTACCGGAGAGAGGGAGTTACCGGAGGGGGAGTTGGAGACGGGAGGCGAGGAGGAGGCGAAGAACCCGACTTGTCGGACCTTGGGGTCGCTGACTGCGCGGGGAGGCCGGCGAGGGTCCATTTGGGAATTTGTGGGTGTGGAGCGAGGGTTTTTGGGGGTGGGGAGAGTAGGTTTTGGGGTGCGGAGAGAAAAGTTTGGGGGGTTTGGATCGTTGGATTTGATCGGCGAGGGGAGGGAGAAGAAAAGAAGTGGGAAATTTCCCTTTCTTAACTGTCGTTTAATATTTTTTAACATTATCGTTTGAAAGTAGGAACAAAAATGGTGACTGCTTCTGCCATTGAGCATTATGCACAGGGCCATTGACGATGACATAACAAGATGCTCAAAAGATTCTTCGTCTTTTTCAAATTTTGTTACTTATGAGACTAACAAAATAATCCGCATTTAGAAAAGTATCACCAGACTGTAACATTTGTGACATAAAAAAAGAAAAACAAAGTTTAGAATGACTTTTCCAATTCGAATAGCTTGCACGAAGGATATTCATGTGAAATGCTCGAGTGGGCGTGCGCATAATGACACTCGTTCAATTTTTATTCAAAATTCAGTGTTATTTTGGTAAAAACACTAGGAAGTTCCTTCTAAAGAAGCATTTGATACCTGCTTCTCCACAAAATGCTTTTTACGAGCCAAAGCTCTAATGTTTATCTTTGCATTTAAGATTATGAGTTTGTGTTCTCCTTCCTCTAATATCCCTAGTATCAAGCGAAAAAGTGTACACATGCAATCTGGCGTTCATATTGTGCCTATTCACCAATGGGAGCAGTGCAGAAGGATACAACGGGAGTGGAATTCACTATCTCGTTTAAGAATGTTTTGATGAGCAACATTCAGTAAAAGCAACGTGAATGGAAAAGATTTATAAGGATTCTGATAGAAACACACACATGGCCACAGACAAGATCAAAGAGGGGAGCTCAATTTTCAAAAATAAATTGAAGTGCCAAATAGAGTAACTGTTATTGGATAGAAGATGCCCAATACTACTACAGAGTACATGTAACACCACAACATCAATGCCTGGACCTTTCTACTCACAGCGCGACAGACAATCAAATTTTAAGAACAACGTTGCCATCGAAGTATAAACCCATGCATGACAACCGCAATGTTACAATCCTCTTCTTTCGGCAAGGAAGTCTACGAGGATCACATAAAGCTTGGGGCGACTGGACCCTTTGAAAGTCCAAGGCGAACTTCCATTGCATGATGTGTGTCCACAGGCCGGAAGGTTTCAGATTCCCGGGGGTCTGCAAATAGCACAACGAAACATATAATAAACCAAAACACAAAACACAAAAAAAAAAAAAAAAAAAAAATTCAGTATGCATTCCACTTGCTAAAACGGCTCCATAATACAGCTAACCAACCAGGCAGAGCAGACTTTTCTGGGGAATGACCCAAGAAAAGGTGATTGATTAAGGAAAATTGGACAATCTGGACTTCCTAGGTTTTACCAAGATCGACTGACCTTCTTTGAAGCTTTGGGTTCTATAAGTATGCAAGTTCCAAAATATAAGCATACTAAATGCATTTCAGGGATCAGCAAGCAATTGGAACAATTAAGCCATCTAGGGGATAAAACTTCACTAGTTTAGAGCAAAAAGTGATATTTCCACTCAAGAAGAAGTTTCAACTCATTACTTACCGATCCCTAATTGTTATATTTAGCATCTTGAAGATGAATAGAAATTAAAAGAAAAATCAAATTACAGAACGCAAACTCGCAAACTCCTAATGACATCAACACTACTTGAAAATGAATTGATCAGAACAAAAAAGGCTGCATGTTTCTAACTCATGGGGCTTACTACGGATGTTTAAACGGGGCAAGTACAAGAGGACCCTGGTTGGTGACCTATTTACAAAGAGGAATTTAATAAGGCTCCAATTGATCATAAACATTGAAGGAGTTCAAACAAATAGTTCAAAGAGAAAACCAGGAACAGCTAAAGCTTCAGATAGCAAGATTATTTACTAGGTATAAGAAAAGTATTTTCTTACCATTCAGGTAATCCTCAAAGCCAAAATCATCCAATCTTCCGGTCATGGCCTCCAAACCCAACATTGAAGAAGGAATTGGTCCAGCAGGCCTCTGGAATCTGCAGTTGTTTCAAAGAATAGAGTACAAATAGTGAGTCAGAATTAACTCCAATTTTACACATTTATGCACTACCTAAACTAGTATGCATTGGTGTATACAAACTAAAGCAAATAAACATTTGGTGTTTTAAGCTCCATCACATACACTTACATCCATCAATAATATACGGACTTTAGAGGAAACTCAGCCTACAAAACAAGATTCTGTAAGCTCTTTCTTACACTCATACTCAGTCAGGATATTTGATAAAAATAAAAGCACTTCAAATTGATAGGGAGCTGGTGTTATAATCAACTCAATATAGAGGATATGAAAGAACTTAAGAACACAAATTTCCATCATCTTATTCCTAATTGAATCAGTTTTTCGTCAATGAGTGAGAGACAACGATCCAGACCAGGCACAACCTAAGAGCACAAACCGTAGAAAGAGATAAACACCTACACAGAAAGAACCACCAAACAAAGCTCTAATGCAAAAGTTTCATACTGAAAAACCCTTACGACAATAACCAACAATCCCACAACGATTCCAAACAAAAAACGTAAAAGGGTTTCGCATAAAAAGGCGCCATAATATACAAATACAACAAAAGAAAAAAAACCCTAACTTTTCAACATAGCAACACATGTATACTTCCACTCAATCATAAAAAATAAGAGGAGCCCATTACAACAATTCACAAACACAAGTCAGAATTCGACAAAAACAAAAGAATCGCATACCGAGAAAGGATTTGCCTTTCGAGATCCATCTTCAGTGGAAACGCACTTCCATAAGTGTACCCCAAGATTTTCCTATTTATCTGCTCCTGAGTTACCTTCGCGTAAAACCCAACAATTAAATAAGCCCAAATCAACAAAATTCAATCACATATCTTCAATTCCAAACAAACAGCAACACATATCAAGAAAGAGAAGAGAGCAAGAGAGAGAGGGGAAAATACCGATTCCAAAGCAGATTCGAGAGGGTGCGCGCCGACGAGGTCGCTCTTGACGCCGTGAAGTCCGAACCGAAGGGCGTCGTTTTGGATTCCTCCGATTTGGTGCTCGATCGTCTTCGGTGCCTCCATTTTGCTTTCTCTGGTTCTTCCTTTTCCTCTTCTTCTTCTTTTTCAGCAAGCAATGTATTTTGTATAGACTTCGCTGCAAGATATAGGGGGAGTGTTAACTTCCGAGTTTTAACTTCAATTTTTGGGTTGGGTTAATTGGGCTTTTCGCTACGAGCCCGTGTAGGCTTGATTCAGGCCCATCATTTTCATGTGTTGGGCCAAACGCTGGTTGTTGTGTTTGCTTATGTGGGCTGGTTATTTTATTTAATTTGTGCAATTGTTCTCTTTTTTTTTTTTTTTTTTTTTACACAGTCCTTGTGTAATTTGGGTAATCATCATCTAGACTAGCTTTCTTGCACGCGTTTTGTGCGAAAGACTTTTTTTTTTATTCACGGGTGCTACGCGCAACTTAGAGAATCAAAATTTATTTTATTCTTCGCATTTGTATTTGTGAATAGGCTAAATGAATGACAACCTAATTGTCAATTTAAAAGATAGTTCAAGCTCTTCTCTACATCATGCTATTCACGCTGTAAAGTGAAGTTTTTTGCAATTGAGATATGAACAAAGGAGTCATGCAGACACCAATTTGATATAAAAATCACTAAATCTAAATAACTTAGGTTGCCAATGTACCATACAAATTAGTAAGCAAGTCAAGAAACTACCATTGATAATAAAACGATTCCACTTTTATCTTTCAAGATTCTGAAAACCTATCAAATAGAAGATAAGTTTTCAAAATTGTTTGGAATACAAACTCCCAAAACCTGTACATGCTGATTGAACCACCAACTCACTCAAAACATTTGATTCTGATCGAATTTAGATTCTGATTTCTTCCTGGTTTCAAAAAGACAAATTAACACAATCAAACCACATCTATGGTGATCATACTTCATATATGCACATATAATATTTGCATCTTTAGTACTTTCACTTTTAGCATTGCTAATATCACTTGTTATTTTTGGG
>JAOTRO020000029.1:1978876-1994406 GCA_028566515.2 Pyracantha coccinea | reverse complement strand
GTTCTACTATGAAAACATGCATTTTTGAAGGGGTCCACTCACAGTACTTAGCCGCCAAAAGCTGCGCCACTAGCGAAGATGGAAACGTCACAATAATTGCCCCTAAGCACAATAAATGGCACATTTAGTCAAACTCTACTCAAGCAATTTAATTTGGGAAAACGGACTTCGGAAACGGGTCCAGAACGTCAAAATTAGCTTAGGAGAGGTTTGGACGAAAACCCAAAAGGTCAACGTTGACCGTTGACCGATGATCGAGTCACTGTTGACCGTTGACCGAGTCAACAGTCAACCGGGTCAAACGGGTCAGGGTTTGGATCCGGGTTTGGGCTTGGGGTTTAGGGTTTTGGGCTTAGGTTATTAGGGTTTTGGGTTTAGGATATAAGGGCCGTAGGCCCTGATGTTGAAAAAGCCCAAAGGCTTTAGCCTAAGGGTTTTGGATTTGGGTTTAGGGCCCGGCCTAAAGGCCAAGGGCCTGCTTGAAAAAGAAATGGCCCGAAGGCCTAAAGCCTTACGGGCTTGGGCTAAAAGAAACGGCCCAAAAGGCCTTTCACTAAAACAACACAAAATAAAATAAAAGAAAAGAATTAGGTTTTGGGGTTGGCCTCGGCAGGAAAGGCCCAAATGGCTTGGGTTTAGATTTGGGTTTAGGGTTAACGGGTCGGGTCAACCCGTTTTCAGGCCAAGGTTGGCCGGTTTCTGGGCACGACTTCGAACGCCTATAACTTCTTCGTTACACAACAAAATCAAGTGAAACAAAAAGGAAAGTTGTAGTACTCAACGAGACGAAGAGATTGATACCTTGCACGCCGGCCAACTCGCCTTGGTTTGGCCGGAAATTTCCTCGAAAGGGGCTGTGCTCGCCGGAGAACTGGGGAAAGCTCCCCGAGTCGATTCCGTGTGTAAAACCTTGATAAAGAGAAGGTTGATGATGATGGTGATGTCCTCGTGCAGGTGGTGTGGCTGCGGGTGTGTGTGTGTGTTCATAGAAAGGAAAGATGGAAGAGAGGAGAGAGATGAGGGAGAGTTACGGGAGAGTTGAGAGAGAAGAGAGTGGAAGACCGGAAAACACAAAAAAAATAAACAAGGTGGGCCCCACGGGCTCACCAATTAAGAACCAAAAACTAATTTTAAAAGGAAAGGATCCCCAAACTTAGTAAAAATACAAAAATACCTTTTTATACAATAAAACTCGGGACGGGTTGTTTCACAAAGTGACTTAAGTTGACAAAAAATTGGATAAAATAACTTTGAATATAATATAGTAGGGATGCAATTAGCAAATTTAAATGAATTTATAGACTTATTTTACCGAAAATAATAATTCAAGAACCTAATTTTCAGTGAGGTGTTAGTTCAGAAACGAAATTGGCACTTCATCCTATTCCAAAATAAGTAAATTTGAAAGTCCATGTGGTAATGTACGTCACACCGAAACATTCATTAAATTTTAGGTTAATAAATGATGTGATATAAGATGTGATTATTATATAAGTTATAAGTTATAAGCGGGAACAAATTACTCGATGCGTTAAATTATGATCAATTAAAAATAATTCGATCTCAGCACGATAAGTAAAAATAGTCTATCAAAGATTATGATTTATTTATGCATTTGTATCAATTTACTTTCCTATAATTGCAAAAGATAAATATCTTTCTCGACCTTTTTTCTAATATTTTAATCGGAAATAGAAGGGAAATTGTTCTAAACCTTGTTAACGAGGGAATAATAGGATCATCTCCGAATCTTTTTTGTGAGGATTTAGATGATCAATCAATTGTGTTCATTCATCGTACATTGTATGGTTAGAAATTATTTTAAAATTGGATATAAATAGTACCTAACAAAAACTGATCGCATGATGTATAATGAACGAATACAATTGATTGATTTCTAGATCCACAAAAAGGATCTGGGGGAGGATCCTTGTCCTTTAACGAGGACCCTTTTTCTAATAATTTATTCAGAAATAGAAAGGGAAATTGTTCTAAACCTTGTTAATGAGGACAACATGACTACTTAAGAAGTATAATAATCCAGGATTAGCAAATTGACAGCAAGCCTAAACCTTTAGACTTATTTCTGCAACTTTGTATCTCCCATCAAATTACAAGTCTCAAATCTCGAACCCTCCCCCGAAACCAAACCAAACCCAAAAGAACAAAAATTCAAAGACAATGCTCCTCTTGTTCCTCCAACAACCCAACTGACAAAAATCTCAGACAGGCAGTAGTGGTGGTTTTGTTTGTTGGGGTCTCATCATCTTCTTCTTCTTCTTCTTTCTTCTCACTCCTCTTCTAATGGTAATCGTCCAAGCTTCCAAGCTCAGCCTCCCAAACCCCTCTCTCTCCTCCCCTCCCCAAATAACTTCCCTCCAATTTGAACCCCATTCTCTCTCTCTAGCTCTCATGCACTCTGACTCCACTTTCTCTCTCTACCCCTGTCTCCCCTCCCCTCTTTCCCTCGCCTCCCTCCCTCCTCCCCAAACCCTAATTGCCCCTCCCTCATCATCCTCCACCTTCCTCCTTCTGCAAAACCCTAATTCTAGCCCCAACACCCGGACCCTCTTCATTGCCTCCGGCCCTCACAAAGGTGGGTCCCAGGTCCTGCTCAGGTTCTACATTCTGCAGAACCAGAAGCAATTCGTGAGGGCTCAAGTTGTTTGCACCCAGAAAGGGCTGAAATTTGATGGGAAATTGGGGGTTTTGGTTGATGCCCATCATGGGGTTTCGATTAAGCTTGCCGGGTCCGTCAATTTCTTCGCCATGTACTCAGTTTCGAGCTCAAAGATTTCGGTTTTTGCTGTGAAAGCAGTTGGCGATGACGACAGTGGCGATGATGGGGTGGTTGTGAAGTTGATGAGGTGTGCTGTCATTGAGTGTTGCAAGCTCGTTTGGTCGATTAGCATTTCGTTTGGGTTCTTGATCCTAGGAGAAGATAATGGAGTTAGGGTTTTCAACTTGAGGCAGCTTGTTAAAGGGCGGGTTCGAAAGGCCAAGAATTTGAGCTCAAGTTCAAAAAATGAGGGCCCAAATTTGGGCTTGCCTAATGGGGTGATTGGTGACCAAGTGCATAGTGATGTGGGCGATTGTGGAAATAAGCATGGAGGCAGTAAATGTGGTGGTGTTGAGGGGAGTTTGGAGATAATTTGCAGTGTTAACTTGTGCGGGAAGAATGATAGGAATTATGTTTCTGGTAAGTAAGCGAATTCTGCGTTTTGATTTTACCTTTGCTGATCTTACCTTTGTGCAGAAAATGCAAGATTGCAAACGTTCTCTGTACATATGATTGCATATCCGTTGCTGTTTGTTGAGTTGGTACTTAATAGAGTTGGTTAGATGCTGGAACTTTTAATCTAACATTTTGCAAGATGAAAGCTTTATAGGTCTTCTAAATTTATCGACAACTTAAGCAAATCCTATGGCTTTATGATAACCATATAACCAATAAGGATAGCTTAACACACTGCTAACTGCTAAGTGCTATTTTTCCCCCATTGGCCTTGTTTTTTCAAAGCTAATTATAGGCTTTTTTATTATTTATTTATGTAAGTTAGGTAGTGTTGATAGTTTGAGCAATCCTCATTATATGTATGGGATATTTGTGAAAGAAGGTGAATGTGTTAACTCGTAAATGCATAGGCACGGTAGAGGATTCAAAGGTCACAAATATTCAGTGTAGGTTTTTCTTGGAAGTTTCAAGGATTGGATATGAGTTTTATTGTTTGCATATGATGGAAAAGGCTTAACTTGGATGGCTGGAAAGTTGTTGAAATCCATATTGGTGTTAACACTTTGGGAGTGCAAGGGTCAAGGTTTGATGGTGGGAAGTAGTTCGGGTTTTTAGAATAGGGGTTTCTATTCAAAAACCAAAACAAAGAAATGAGGTTAGCATTCCTTCGGCCCACGACTTTCAGTCCTAAGTTAAATTTAGGGTTCATGATGATGAAAGATCGTATGCATAGGCATCCCCTAATTGCATTAGAGTGACTATCTAGATATATTTTGTAAATTAACTAGCCACTAAATGAGGTTGGATCCTCTAGTAAATTAGTGTACTTTTATATGCAGTGTGTAAGTAAAAAGGGATTCCATCATTTGGTCAAGTACATGAATAATGTGGTTCTCAAATTTGATTTTATACATGCAATCTGAAAGATCACGATTGGGATTTGAAGTGACCTACCATGATTGGCTTAACAAAACAGTCCTGTATTACCGCGTTGAAATCTTGGTATCAGGCTTTTTCAGTGTTCTTGCTACTATTATAGTGTCATGATCACTTTGTCTTAAACCAGTACAATATACCCGTGGATCTTTATACACATCCGATAGCTTATTGAAATTTGTGTTACTATGGTTGTACCCAAACTCCTTCTCACAATGACTGGTCTATCACCATCACGTTATGGATTAAATGTGAGAGGAAGGGTTGTATTGTAAACAAGATCTTTTCCATTATGTGTTGTAACTTTAGTTGTAACATATCTATTTGTGTTACATTAGTTAGGCCTGTTTCTTAAGCCTGAACTACTTGTAACTTATCTATGTGTTTATCTGTAATTTACACTGACAAATTGTTTTTTAGGTATTTCTTTTTTACCAGGACATGGGTGCTACTCATATAAGCAGGGTGCTGTCCTTTGGTTAAAATCATAAGGATGCCTCTAGATGGTAAATCACTGATTAGAAAAGTAACTTAACTTTCTTATCATCGAATTGGAATCTGTAGCTCATAGACAGATTCTAACCTTGATCCCCTCGAAAATTCTCTACTGTAGTATAGTTCTGTAGTATGTTCACCGGATAACTGCACCTGTCCATTTTAGATGGAAGTGACTTCGATTGATTCTTGGTTTTAGATTCATATGAACTTGTGCTGCCCTTAGCTAATTGACTCGTGTCTCTAACGCTGTGTTTAACCTTGCAGTCAAGCAGAGGTCCGTTAAACTGAACCAAGACTCTTGTGAAGAGGGAGTGTGTTTTGTGGAATTCAAGGGAAAGGATTTTGAAACCTCAAAATCAAAAAGAACAATACCAGCAAAGGCAATTTCTATTGAAGCACTGTCCCCCAACAAATTTTTAATCTTGGATTCAGATGGAGGTTTACTCATTTTGCACCTCTCTGGTCCTATAATTGGATCAGAAATAACTTCTTGCGTGCAGCATTTGCCTCACATTATGAAAGTGCAAAAGCTGGCTGTTCTTCCTGATATAGATTCAAGTATGCTTCTCCTTCCCATTCCATTTTAAATATCTTTCATGCTTACATGTTGGAACACCGAAGGTCTTTTGGATTTGCAGTATGGAAACAATAGAAATAGATGATCTTAATGTGCGGATAATTGTAGGATGTAGCTTGGTTTGTATTTTTATGAATGAAACACTTATTGTTAAACTTTAGAGATAGATTCAACCATGAGGTTACTCTTCACTATCTCATTGCTCTCTGAAAAACTTGGAAACCTGCCATCACTTTGCAGGAACTCAATCTGTTTGGGCATCAGATGGATATGATTCTGTGCAGATGATGTTGGCATCTGACGTGGATATTGCAGAAAATGAGAAAAATGACAGTGAGGAAAAGCTGATTCATGTCTCAGGTTTTCATTGTCCTTACTCATTAAATTTGAAATCATGTCGTGTCTTTCATTGTAACATGTCAAATAAATTTTCTCGTTTTCTCAGTAATTCTATGAGATTGTGATATTATTATAATTTTATCATCTGTGGAGGTCCAAACTTGGTCATCAAACATTTGCACCCAATGATCCCCTAATTGATAGGGTCGTTTGCATTGTATTTACCTTATAATTTGAAAGTCGAGGTCATATGCCCCTTTTTGGTTTTAATTTTCAGTATTTCACACTCAATTCTTTTTTCTGTGCTAGTTCTTCTTACAGTTTTTGCCAGTGAAAAAATTCAAGATCTTATTCCTATGGCTGCAAATGCTATTTTGATTCTTGGACAAGGTATGTGGTTTTTTTCTTCTCCTTGTACTCTATATATTACTTTATATGCAATAAGTGTTGCTGGATTTGAAATATAGATAAAAGGTTAATCGCCATATGTGATTGTATTAAGCAGGAAGCTTGTACACATATGCGATTTCTTGAAGTTGCATAGTTACATCCACCTTTTCTAATTGGTGAGCAGTTTGTCTTGAATCTATTAACTCAAATATATATTTTTTCTTCTGTGGCTGTGATCTAAGCTGGTTTCTTCTCAGGACTTCTGAATTCCGGGCTTAAAAGGAGCTCTGCCAGTATGATTGTGAACCTGGGGTAATGTTACCAGGACTCAGAAACAAGTTATGATGTCTACTCTGTATTTTAGTATGGAGTCTTAACTCATATTTTGATTTTTGTAGGTGCTCTTCTTGTGTTCTTTGATTTCCATGGTCCCTTGCATTGTCTATATTACCGAAGTCAGGAGCTGCAGTTTCTTCTTTACTCTAAAGTGATAAAGACTTTGAGAATGCTGAGCTGTTGAAGGTATGCACTGTCGTTTAAATTTTTCCTAATTGAAAAATATCAAAAGAAGTTAATTCAGACTATGGGCTGTGGATTTCAATGATAGTTTGCATTCATTTGCTACATGGTAGTGTAGAGATCATATAGATTGAGACTGCATGGTAGTGTAGAGATCATATAGATTTACTCTCTTTTGTGCTAATGTGTAAGTGTTTAACAGCGGAGTCTAAGATAGTGAGTCCATGAGGGGCCAAAGGGTTTTCGGCCAAAGTAGCCATTCTATTCTCAAATACTTGTGTTTGGAATTTAAGAGTTTCTTGTTTATGTAACCAATAACAAGGATTCAAAGAAGGTTGACTAGTCTGACTTTAATCTGGTATTGGTTTCTTAATGTTTGCTATCATTGTGTGGTTTACATCGCTACATAAATCTTTTCCCCTCCATTTTAGGTGGTATGGAATCGGTACCAGTTGGGTGTGTGCCATTGCTTTCCGAATTCTAAAGGTTGATCCTTGCAGCAACTGAAGGCTACTTCTGTTGTTCAACCTAACTCCATGAGCTACAACTTTGTCATATGTGAACGTATTCGCTGCTGGTCCTTCTGTGTTTGCCTCTGTCGAGCATGTCTCTATTCTAAGGTTGTCAACTGGAGAACTGAAGTGCATTTGCCAAAGGTAAAAAGAAGCTATGAGACGGCTGGCAAGGTTTGAGACTGATATGGATGAAACTCCAGACTTTACGAGACTTTCAGTTCTTAAAGCTTGCAAGGTCTGTAATAACGCTTCTAACTTCGCAGTTCTATCCACATATTGACTCTGTAATAACGCTTTTTGTTGAACTTTATCCTTGCGATTGTCTAGTACTGCTGTTGATGATATGGAAATGGCAAATATACTGGTTTTCATCAGCATTAGTAAAACCCCCACTTCCTGTCGTGAACTTGCAACTGAAATTCTATTGTGGCGGTATCTCAACTCAAACGAGCATTTTCCTTTATTTAATTTTTCCGCATGATAGGGCTTAATTAGTTTGGAATAACGTCATACCAACGTTGTCGTTACTGGCAAGTTTCTCTCCTTTTCTGTGAGACCTTGCCATTCACAGGTGAAATTTCTCTGGAAACTAATGTTTTGAAGTGTTGGATTTAACAGACATCTTTGATTCACAAGGACGGTAATTACCTTAGCCAAAAAGGAAAATAAACGGACGATAACATCCAGATAAGACCGGATTATTTCCTCCTCTCGAAATGCGCAGTGAAAGCTTTAGAGATTAAATGTGGGGTGGGGTCACCTGAAACCAACATTGCATACACATCAGGCAAAACTGACGACCATGATGATGAGGGTTCCAGAGGGGATGGGGCCCTCTTGATCCCCATAATTTGAGGATAACTTGAAGAGGGAAAGGGATCATCGGATCCCTTTCTCCTCATTCATAAGTTCGAAAATTCAGACTATTGAAATTTGATTGAATGGTTAAAAATAAAAGTTTATTTTAAAAGTTATTATAATTTTAACCGTTGAATAAATTTCAATGACCTGAATTTCTAAACTTAATAAATTAAAAAGAAGAGATCCGAAGATGATTCATTTTCTGTCGACAATCACATGACATGGAAATTCACAGCCACACACGCACAAGCACTGAGAGACGTTCACTCTCTCTCTCTCTCACTCTCTCTCTCTTTCTCTCTCTATCTCTCTATCTCTCTAAGACAAACACACAGTCTGCTCTCCAGTTCTTTCTATCCACACTTTTTTCTTCTTTCCATCGAGATCCAGATCCAGGTCCAGGCCGGACCGAAAGCAACCCCACATTGTTATCTGCTTGCTTGATCAACTTATTTGCTGTTTTTGAAAAACCCATTTTCCCAGAAAATTATAAATAAAAAAAACCGGATGTGATTTTTACATTTGGTTTCATATATCACAAGTTTTATGCACTTCATAATCTCATTGGTTTAGACTTAGAGAGGTCTAAGGACGTAAATAATAGGCCGATATTTGCACTACGTAGGATAAGATATATTCTGCTTGGTCATATTTTTCTGTTATAAAAACTCTCTATAGTTTTTCTGTACTTCAAAAGGACGCATCGCTAATGTTGTTGATAATACATCAGTAACATTTATGCCTGCTTTATTGGCTACAGTAGCATCAACACTTTATTAATGATATATTGCTTAGGCTTCTTGATCTGGTATCCCACAATCATGATATATACATTCAATTGTGCCTCGGAGACAATCTAAGCATGCCCGTCCAGTGTGCTGCTTTCACGACATGCTTTGGTCTCGCGTGTCTTCCGATGTTCTTCTAGCGCCAGAAGAAGTTGTGTCCATCCCGGACATATGCCATGTCCTCCATGTTCTTAATAAAATAGGGACGCACGTTTCATAGCCATACTACTCAAAGTAAAACATATACGTTTGTACCACCAAACAACAATGTTTGACGTAGGCAAGTTCCTCATCGATCTGAATTCTCTCCCCTTCAATTTTCTCCTCTTATTCCTTTTCTCTTATTTGAACACTTAAAATTAAGTCACATCATCATCTTGATTTACATTTCCGTAAAGAAAGAACGAAGAAAAAAACCGAGAGAGAGGTTGGGAAGGAAGGGAGAGACCCAACTCCATCCCTCACTCGTAGTTGCTCAACTAGGCAATCCCAAATCCCAATAATTCCATAATTTAAACCCGTGTTACCCCTATCCCTATGCTCACCTGATTGAATTCAATTTCCTGACACTTCTCTGTCAAAAAGTTAAACACATTCACACAAGTAATCAAATCACATCTCCCCTGACTTCACTCCCAGCAAGCAGCAGTTTCGCAGATGGGGAAAGTTGGGTGCACTAAATAATGCACTCACATTTTCAAATGCTAAATTTGGTTGGACTGTTTGATACCAAAAAATTCAACACCATCGTACTATTTGCAATGCTAGTCCTTTCATAAAGCACAACTACAAACCAAAATTGCTTACCCTATGACCCCACGTTCCAGTGGTTATATATGAATTTTGAGATTCTTTAGACCAATTATGTTGTCAGTTTTGCACACGTACATCTCTCAAATCTTTGGCTCTCCGCAGAGTAGTGGTGAATTGTCATCTTTCAACCTTTGTATTTGGTAAAATATCCAACAGAAGCATAAGAAAACTATAGTCCGGGTAGGAAAGATTATCTCTTTCAATTAAGATATAGTCTGAGCGGCATCACTCGTCCAATAAATGTTTGTCACGTGTTTAAAAAGTAAATCACTTGTCTTGCCACTTGATGAATTGGTGACATGATTGTATCTTTTTAGCCATAGGAGTATTTTTCTTTTCAAATAACGGATTGTTGATGTTTTATCCGTAATATGTCGATATCACCATGGCCAACAAACGTATAAACATGTTATGTGTACTTTTTTGACAATATCAATGCATGTATTTTCTTTTGAAAAACACCCTAAAGAACTTACCCTCGATTCAAGTATTTAAAAGTCATACCATAAAGTTATAGAACTGTGTATAATTTTGAACAGGTAAAAATATAATCTTTGGTCTCAAAATTTGTACTGCAGTCTGCAGCTTTTCCCTTCACTCTTGTTTTTGGTCGAGCTCTTTTGGAAGGAGAAAGCGAATGAATTTTTACCCTTTATGTGCGTGTGTGAGTGTATCATTGGCAGCCAAAGCGGCAATACTTATTTCATGTGCTACTCTTTTTTATTCGAGCGATATCCTAACTTAACCAAAATTACACTGGTGCAATTCAAACTTTGAAGTCACATTGTTTTAGCCAAATTGCTTACGTCCAACGGTCCAAGCCTATCATATGCCGACATGTTTAATCCCACACAAATATAAAACTCATTTAAACTACATCTTCCCACAAACAGAAGCACATTTTACAGAATTTGGAAGTCTGCATGTTTTCATGCTTACTAATTATAAAACTCAAACCCCTTAAAAGAAGACCATTCCAAATTGAGAAGTCAGAAGAAGGAAAAGCTCATTCCATTTGATCTCCACCATGGAAGACTCACCATACGGTTCGAGAAGGCGAGACGAGCCGGAGTTCAACCTGAGAGAGTGGGCTGTGAAGGCCAGAATCAGCCGCGAAAACCCGAAGTCTAGAAGGTTTTCGGCTTCTTACATTCGAAGCTTCAGAGAGGACACAAGGTCTTTCAGATCAAACATTACAATCTCCAGCACTGCTTCTTCCCCTGGCTATAACTTAAGAGGTACCCTTCTCTCTGCTTCACTCAAAACCGAGTTTTTAAATCCACCATTTCTCATAAAAATAAAATAAAATAAAAAATAAAAAAAAAATCCTCCTCTTTGGCAGATGAAATCGACCCGGCAACTTACTCATTCACCACAGCCCTCAAAGGTACGAAATCATGATCGTGAAAGCATGTTGTTAGTTCAAATTCAAATTATTATATGCAGCTCAGAAATTCTTTGTGCGTGACGTTCTTAAATAACAAAGGAAGACAGACGTCGATTCCAAAACCAGACTAGTATAAATTTTCTGTGCAGAACGTCTCGTCTTTATTAATGTTCCACAGCCGGACTAATATACAAGATTTTGTGTTGTTCTTGCAGCGTTGCAGGCAAGGTCCGCTCATCACAGTTGGGAAACGTCATCACCGGAAGGGTTTGCTTTGAATTCAAAGTGGAACGAAGCAGAGAAATACATATGCAACCCTCTATCAGGGCAGGTTCCAATGGAGTGTTTATCTGCAAAAACACTTAGCGGAAGATCGTTTCGAAACGTAACGAATCGAATCACAATGTCTGCACCTCTTGTTTACTCTTCCCACTCGAGACCAATCCATACAACCAACATTGCCAAGCCTTTTTCTAATCCTACAAAAGAAGATTTGGCACGTCAATTTCCAATTCCAGGTTCAGTCATTTTTCTTTCTTTTCACACCTCTAATTATTTTTGTATTTTGCTTCTTCTGATATTGCTTTTTTGTTTCACCAATAGCTGTTTCACTTCAAAGTTCAGCGATATAAAAATGTTTGGTAAAAATAAAATGTTTTGCTTATTTTAAAAGTAATAGTCTTCAGAAGCTACTTTAATAAAAAGCGGAGTTGAGATTTTAATAAATATTTTTAATTCTTGTAATACCATCGTTAATTTTTAAAAATGACATAACACATTTTATCTTTGGAGAACAAAGTGATCACCACCTACAATTACAAACCCCAACCTCTTACATCACCACCGCCATTACCACCACCATTGTTACCACAATTGTGCCACCACCGTTGCCACCACAACCACATTTCTCGCCAGCGTCACTGCCCCTACCACCATTGTTACTTTTGCACCCAAACCACCACACCCGATTATTGGGACCACCACCACCATCACAACCATCACAACCACTGCCCACTATCATGTCCATATTTGTCATTATATATAGTTATATCGTTTTTACACTGTTTTTCATATTCGCAATACTTCTAAACATGTAGTTTATCAAACACTCAACTGTTTTTATTTTACATTATTCTTAAACCACATCAAAAACAATTTTAAGAAAAGCACTTTAAAAAAATAAAAAATAAAAAAAAACACAACAATCTAAAACTAGCATTTATTCAATTCAAAGGCCCAATATAAACGAGGTGTGGAAAAATCACTTCATTTCTCATAGAATGATAATTACAACTTTCAATCACAATTTATTTTTAATGTAGAGAAGCAAATAGATGGAATGAGAGATGTGGGAACTCAAAGCACTCCTCCTGATTTGAGTTCAAGTGGTTGTCCTAGCTCTACTTCAACCCCTCCGATCATGGTGAGATCGTCAAATCGATTTCGAGGAGGAGATTCGTCTAAAACAAGTGCAAAATCAAAATCTGATGAAGAGGTATGTTTTTGCTCATATTTGTAACAAAATGCCAAAGAGTTAGCCATGTTGTAGGTTTTTAAGACTAATGACAGCGAAATAAGCACAAATAAAACCGATTTACAAACTGTTTAAGATTAGAAGGACAACCTGTATACATTTTATTGCTTGTTTATTGTCTTTGCATTGAATATTTTATTAAAAATTTGTGACCGATTACATGATATGCATTTGGGATGCCGGCAGCGTTTCTCGTGTTTTTAATAATGATGTGTTTCTGAAGATGGGACAACTAAATGAAGGTCAGTTGGTGTCATGAAAAATATAGTATTCCCTTCAAGGTGGGGCACTGGCAAATTGAATTGGTCCCTCTTTGGTTCCAGCACATAAACTCTCTTCTCGGAATATCATTTTGCCTCCAATAAGAAAAGAAAAACTTTGGGTAGGGTAAGCTGTCACAGTGTGTCGGACCGTGTGCATTAGGAGTTGTATTCACAATTTCACATGGAGTCGAATAGTATCAAATACAGTTAGACTCATCCTTTTGTAATAGTACATGATTATTACGTGACAATACATTATTAATATGTGATATTCACAACCGTATGATCTCGAGTGTAGATAAGCTTCTATCCTCTCTACGTTGCAGGACAATTTGCATGTAGATAAGTTTCTATCCTCTCTAAGTTGCAAGACACTTTGCTTTAACTTTTTGCCTTGAATAATTTTTTACCAGATTTGGATCACATCCGGATTTAAATTGTGGGGATTTTAGGGATTATCACATCTTAATCATTCATCGTGTATTGTACGGTTAGAAATCATTTGATATTTTTTATTTAAAATTAAACACAAATAGTACCTGACGAAAACTGATCGCACAATATAAGATGAACGGTTAGAATGTGAGGATCCCTAGAATCCCCCATAAAGTGAATTCAGAGAGGATCATCTTTCTTTTTACCACCACCTTTTTGTTTTTATGTGGAAACCCTGAAGATTCTTTCAGTGCAAATGTTAAAAAGGATTCTTCACTTTTTCTCCTCCCCCCATCTGATCTTTGGGGTTCTCACTGAACCAACAGGATCCTCTCTAAATTCTCTTTGTAAGGATCCCGAGGATTCGTGAATCGTGTCATTTTATCGTACATTGTGCTTTCAGTTTTTATCAGGTACTATTTGTGTTTAATTTTAAATAAATAAATTTAATATGATTTATGACTACATGATGTAGGATAAATAGACACAATTAACGAATCTCCTAAATCCTTACAAAAATGATTTGGCGAGGATCTGGATTCCTCACTGAAAATGCCCCATCACTTATTTATTGGTTCATCTTTTTGGAAAAGATGGTCATGTGTTTCATGGTTTGTTATTTCACTGTTTAAGTGCAAATTTGTTGGGAACCGGATCCCCTCCGGACCCAAATAAACTGAGCCTAAGTATTAAAGGATCTGGGTCTTTGAAATTTGATCAAACGGCTAAAATTATTATATCTTTTAGAGGGCCTCTCTATTTGTAGCCGTTGGATCAAATTTCAACCATCCAGATCCTTTGCTCAGGAGACTCAGTTTATTTGGGTCCGAAGGGGATCGGTTCTAATTTGTTGCATCTTTGGACTAGGTGACTGAGTCATGTCCTTTCAAACTTTTTGCTAGGGTTTGTGATCATCAACTTGTACATGTTGTGATGGAGATTGTCATTTGATGGGGTCTGAGATGGATGAAAAATGAATTAATGAAGATTGTTGAATTCAATTTCTGCGGTCCAGATGATTTAATGAGAAGGTTCCGGACACTAAGGTCCGGAACGGATCCTCTTTCATCAGAGACCATGTGATTTACCATGGTGACTGATGGTTGCAGAAAGTGACACTAGTCTACTCTAGCTATTGACCTAACACTACACTTCATTTGAAATTGTTAGTCTCCATCTAGCCCCAAGCAACCATGATATATTCTCGTATCTCTATGTCAATTATTACGTAATATAATTGATGAGTGAGATAGATAGGAATCTCCATGTTAAGTTTTTCTTCCAAAATCAACTAAATTTTGCACCATCCAAATTTAGATCAAGCACAAACTAGAGCCGTTCCTGATTTTTAAGTGCGAGAGAAACTAACTAGGTTAAAGGGGTTTTCTTTTTTCATAGACCAGAAGCTTCTTGTTGCTTTATTTTATATTACTTTCCTTATCAAATTACCAAATATATAAAAGATGCAATTGAAAACAAAAGGAAAGAGATTTTATGTATGTGGCTACATGAAATGCAGGTGGAAGTGAAAGATACAAAAGAAGAAACAAAAAGAGAAAAGCAAAAGCAAAAGCGCAGGCTAGGTGGGTGCTTGTCATGGATGAGAAAAAGGTACAGAGAGAAACATAAACCAAAAAACAAGAAGAATAACTTTCTTTCTCATCTGAATCTCAAGGGGTGCTGAGAAAATTAAATTATTATCAGGAGCTGAAATCATTAATATGGTAAAAAAGAAGAAGAAAGAGAAGTGAATATTTGCAGGGTGAAAGCAGAGATTCTGTGTGTCTTTTGAGAAATCTTTTACAGTGAGGAAGAAAAAAGAACAATCCATCAATGTATTATTATGTTTATGTTTTATGTAGTAATACTTTGAGTCACTGATGATGTTAATTTTTTTGTTCTTGTTATGTTCAAATTGGCTGACAGCTTTGGGCTGCACTTATGCTTTTTGTTTGTGTGCTTTTGAATAGGATTCGAAATATGAAGATCAAGTAAATATTTTAATCTTGGGGAAATTATTGGCCTAGCCGTTTTTCAGTGTCATATTGATTGCATATCGATATCATCTCAAAGTATCAATAGCATCGACAACGCATG
This sequence comes from Pyracantha coccinea, assembly GCA_028566515.2. Lineage (NCBI taxonomy): Eukaryota > Viridiplantae > Streptophyta > Magnoliopsida > Rosales > Rosaceae > Pyracantha > Pyracantha coccinea. The sequence goes on along the minus strand of JAOTRO020000029.1, from coordinate 1,979,219 downwards.
CGCGACCTGTCCACATTTTCATAAGTACACTTAACCGCACTGAGAAAACTGTTTTGAAGATATGTGGGTGGGATAAACTTAATATAACTTTCATCATCATTGGTCATCCAGTCGTGTATCAATTTGTATGCCAAATTTTTTTGAAAATAACCAGAACTATCTTATGATGATGTATATCAAGTTTACGACCTCCGTCACGTGCAGGCTCATCCTGCACGTAGAGACTGGAGAGGAACATTAGAATAAGAGAGAAATATATAGGTGCTTTGCCCCATCCTACACCTGCAAGCGCCCAAAGACGCGGAGAACGAGAATATAACTGAAAACCACTTTCAAAAACGTC
>JAOTRO020000029.1:1961004-1973538 GCA_028566515.2 Pyracantha coccinea | reverse complement strand
AAAAGCCATATGGGTAAGTCTAATCTTATCACATCTCCAATGGAACCGAAAGTGAGGGGAAGCAGCCATTTTAGCATGCAGAATTAAGGAAAAGACCTCCATGGCAATAACAAAAAGGTAAAGGGACAGAGGATCCCCTTGTCTAAGACCACGCTTCCCGGGAAAATGTTGTTTGTGAAGCTTTTGACAAATGGTCAATTATGCCCAGTTGTTGCTTTCAAAAGTGTCAAAGAGGAAGGAAATCTCAAGCATAAGAACAAGATGCTTTCATTTAAGGCAAGACGAACACTTGTCTACTCTCTAATCTTCACTCTTCTCAAATATAAGAGGAAAATTTGAGATTGAGAGAAAAGAGTTTGGACTCGTGAATCATTTTATGAAGAAGTGACCATGATTTTGAGTTTTACAACAGAAAATGTTGACTCAAAAGCGGGTAGACAAGTGTGAGTCATGTCTTAGATGAAACCATCTTGTTATTAAGCCTTATAGGTGAAGGAGAGCAAGAAGGTAAATGTTGACTCAAAAGCAAGTAGACAAGTGTGAATCATGTCTTAGATGAGAGCATCTTGTTATTTAGCCTTATAGGTGAAGGAGAGCAAGAAGGGAGAGAACAATTTGGTGATCTAGAAAAATTGTCCTCGAGTCATCAAATGCCAGATATACGACTCCAAGAAAGACAATAACGCAAAGCTCACAAGTATATACTATTCAACTTAAAATAAATAAATAAAAAGCATAAATAATATAGATCTAAGAGTACTTGCAACAATGCAATAGAAGCAAAAAAAATGTTGGAGAAATTTGTTACCTTCAGAAAAGGGTGAGGGAACAACAAAAGATGAGCATAAATTTCAATGGAGAAAGTTTGTGATAAGTACAAAAGATAATGTAGATCTGAGAGTCGTATATTAGAGATATTGCTTGATGAAACAATCCATGTTTCATTTTTTATAACTCTAGTTCAAACCTCATCAGTCTCTCTTACGAATTGTTGTAGCTATAGCCATTGATTCAATGAGTAGCTTAGATTAGATTTTGAAACACAAGACGTGCATAAGTTTGAATTATAGTTGTCAAAAATAGAATTGCAATTATTCTAGCAGGCATGTTGGAGATAAAGAGTTGTGTCAAAAATGAAATATCCATAGTACCCTTTAATTTAACGTCTATTTGATGGAATAGACGAAAATAGAGTGAAGCGTTGTTTTAGACAAAACTGACAATTTCAATAAGTAAAGTGAGACGGAATCAGTTTCAAAGTAAACATGTTAGGACGCTATCTACCCGCTATAATAAACAAAGTTGTCTTAGAATTATGGAAAACTAAAAGGATAAAACGTCTACATTGAAATTGTGGATACCTATATAGAAAGTTAGAAACCTAACCCTTAACATATGCAAAATATACATCAGCCCCAAAATGTGGGGGCAATAGGGCTTAAAAATAAAATTCTCATAAATGAGTGGCTTAAAGTAGTTATGAAAAATTCAATGCCAGAAAAATGTTGTGGCCTTCAGTTAAATAAATAAACAAAAGTGGGGTTTTCGACTAAAAGCCTCTAATTTTCTTGTGTTTTCTTGTACGTTGACCATTAGTTTAGCAGCTGAAGGTGGTCAGATAGAGTTCATCCACGCAAACCATATCGCCGGTGAGTCCTTCGTGGCAGAAACCTGATGGACCAATAGCGATAAGGAGAATCCACTTTGGATTTCATTCTTTCCATGTCAGACTGTCAGTGACATTTCTTACTGTTCCTTTCAATCGTAGGCTTTTCATGAGTTATTTGTACTTAATTATGTCTCCATTAATGGCAGAACCAAGCACAAGTACAAACAACCTCAGACCTTGTCCCTCTCACAGAACCTCTGCATTGAAGTAATCTGGGAAATATTTGGGAGTTGGACTTGGAGGTACGTAAACCTACCCTTTTGAGATTTTTCTGTTTTGTTCAGGAAAGTAGGTATTTTGAGTAACGTTTGTTTGGTTGCTGAGAAAATAACTGAAATTTCCAAGAAAAAGTCTTCTGCTTTGAATTGTATTTGAAGAGAATTATGGTTTCTAGATTAAAAGCTTGTTTTTGGTAACTGTGGAGATTTTTGGTTGGTTATAAATGGAAATTTCTTTCAAAATTAACCAGGCTAACCATGTTAAGCTTTTGTGTTTTGTCTGGTATAAAGTTGGCCTTTTGAGTCTCTGTTTGGTCGCTCAGAAAATAACTGAAACTAACAAGAAAAGTCACATGCTTTAATGTTGGCCTTTTGAGTCTCTGATTTCACGTGATGAATGAGATAGAGTGCGGAGATAAACCACTGGTTATCACTATTGTTGTATATATTGGAGTCAGTTCATGCATGATACCCTTTTTGTTGTTTGGTTTCTTTCTTTTTCAGGAACACATGGCTGTGGTTCCAATATGCTACAAAATGCCATATAGAGGCTGTGCTGAAACAAATCACTATGCAATCGGACAGAGGGACAGAGGGTTTCGATGTGATTGTATTCCAACTTCCGAAAATAATGCAAGAAAACATAAGAATCTTGGGATGGTTTGGTATGCTGCATCAGATTCTGGGAACCATTTGAGATCCTTGGATTCTTACTTTGGGAAGCTCCAAAAAGTCACAAATGTGCCTCTGGATGATTCAAACACGACAAGGGAGCAACCACTCGGTAAAAATAATGGTCAGCTGAGATTAAAGGAGGGTTTGGAGTCTCTTGATGATTATCTTGGAAAACTTAGAAATAAAGGTAAAATTATCTTCCCAGCTGAGTCGATTGTGTGTGTTACTTTCAGAAATGACATTTTAATTCTTATATTTTATATTAACTCAGATGGAGACTCGACGAAAACATCTAGTTCTGTTGATCTTGCTACTGAAGACATTCCAATTGCAAAACCATCAGCTATCAATCGAGATTCTGGAAAAGGTGATGAGAGGGTACTGAAGGCATATAGAAATCCTATACGTAAAAGGGATGATCTTGGTCCAAAGATTTCTAAAGACTCGCTCGATTATAATGAAATCTCTGATCTCTACCTAATGTAAGACCCTGCCCTGTCTAAATTAGTACTCAGAAATATGCACCAATCGAACCGGTTACAAACTTTTAATCAGAAATAGAATTGGGGGACTAAATAGACTCATAAGTTCGTATATAAACCGCAGTTTTATGTTCTACCAGTTTTATTTCCGATTAAAAGTTTGTGACCGGTATATTTATTCATATAATATTGGGAACCGAAAATCCAAGTAAAATCTGGGAGCTCCTCAGGAATAATGACATTTTGCTTCTTTGTTCTTTATGTTGGATGCAGAAGCATATTAGGTTCTGTAAACATTGCAGTTTTTCTGTTCGAGATTGCGAGTCCGGTTAGGAACACTGACTTAGGGCTCTTCTCTCTTCCATTGCTATATGGAGCAAAGATAAATGATTTGATCCTGATTGGAGAATGGTGGAGGCTAGTCACACCCATGTTTCTGGTACAAGACTGATGATTCGGTTCGTGTTTCGATTCTGTTTCCATTTCAACATTATCTGTGATAATCTGCATTAGCTAGTTAACCACTGGATTTGAATGTGAACATATCAAATAATTATAGGGCTTTGCACATTACTAGAGATTTATCTGGCCTTAACATTTGTCGGGTATCTAAATATCGTTTATGAAACGTCCAGTTTGTTGGTTCTTAGTATAATGCAGCACATAAATATGCTTTCTGGTTTATGAAATATCTGCAAGATCCGCTTCACAATTTGTATCGATTAAGAAAATAGTAGGAATTCCTAAAGGATACATTCTTGAAGAGCATTATGCATATTCTTCTTCCTGATCAATGATTATCACGGGGCTCATATAACTTATGCAGTACTCCGGGCTTTTCCACATAGCTGTTGGTTGCTGGGGACTTCTTGTATTTGGGCCTAAAGTGTGCAGAGGCTATGGATCATTCACATTTTTCTTGATTTACATACTCGGAGGAGTCTCCGGCAACTTGATTAGCTTTCTTCATACACCAGGGCCAACTGTTGGTGGAACGGTAAGAAACTCAGCTCCTCAAATTCCACTTCATTTTCTACGAATCTAGTTACCCTTTTTCTCTTTTCTTCCGGATGTGCTTTAAGTTCGTAATGTGATTGTAGGGACCAATATTCGCCATGATCGGAGCTTGGCTCGCTTATCAGGTCCAAAACAAGGACATAATTTCAAAGGATATTTCGGAGAGTATGTTCCAAAAGGCTGTCATAACCACGCTTCTTTGCTTCGCGTTGAGCATTTTCTGTCCTATTGATGATTGGTAAGCTACCAGACGCATTTTCAAATTTTGAAGATACTTATTCGTTTTTTTATTTTCATGTCAGAAAACGTTACGAGATGGTCCCTGAGTGGCCTTATATCATATTATGTTGTTGCAGGACACATTTTGGAGCAGCATTTGCAGGAGTGGCATATGGGTTTTTGACATGCCCAACTCTTCAACTGGATGATGCATCATCTTCTTCAACAAGTGGCCAAGAGGAAGGAATCGCACTAGTTAGACGACATGCAGATCCGTGCAAATCACTGTTTTTCTTTGCCCTATTTGTTCTAGTATTAAGTTCTCTACTTTTCTTTGTGGAACCTCCTCTGAATGTCATAGCATCAGATACTTCTCTGTAAAAACTTCAACAAGGATGCGAAATCATCATTTATACAACATATTAGCTTATATGTGTTTCTAGCCTTGTGTAGCACGCAAGAGGGCATTTGTAATCCTGCAATTTTGACAGTGTTTATCAATTTTTGTCATGCGATCGATTTGTTTCATAGTTTGTGATACTTGGGCATCAAGAGTAGGGAGAAATTTTAGTAGGGCTACGTGACTAGGACATCTCTTACATCGGGTGAAACAAACTGGAGGCCGGATTGACAAATAAATGTGTGCCTGTTGAACAACGTCAATGACGATGTGGCCTTGTGCTTAGGATGGGAGGGCTATTGCACGTGTGCCCCTTGAATTACTTCCCTCATTTTCTAGAGATTTTCCTACATTTTTCTAATTTTGGGGTGGGCTATGGCACATATGTCCCTCAAACACTTCTAAGTTGTGTTATAATCAATCGTTCATGCATGTGGATAATTTAACCACACATACACACATGACTCACAATATATCATGAATAATTCATCCGCATGCATGGGTAACTGAAGAGAGTGTCCCTTTGAACAACGTCATTGGCCAACAAACGAACTCCCGTCAGCCTACATGTAATCCAAGTGACTTTTTGTTCTAACATATATGGCTCCCAACTCCAAACTATAATTTCATTTGTTTTGTTTTGGTTTGTTTTTTCAGATCAGAATTCTTCATGCATGGTTTATTTCCACGTTAAGGGAACCATGCCCTTGCTGCTGACACGTTTGCAGTTGGGTTCCTTGCAACAAACCACGTAACACACAGCTTTCTGTCCTTTTCTTCCATCAGCTTTGAACCTCTCCGAGTCACTCAGGCTGTGTACTTTTGAGCTTGGAGTTTTAAAAGTGTATACAGTTGAGATTGAAGTATTGCAGCTTGAGCTTTTGAAACTTCGACATAAATGGCGGTCGGAAGGATTGGTAGAGGTTCAATGGCTCCTCTTCTGGTGGTCAACTTGGTGGTCCATCTCATCATGCTTGGACTTGCTGGTTGGTCCCTTGATAAATACGTCAATGGAGAACAAAATCACCCCCGTAAGCTCTCTCTCTCTCTCTCTCACTTGATCACTCTATTCTATTTTTTCGTTTTCATTGCTTATTTTACGCGCACTCGATGGAAAGTATGCACAAATAGAACTGACTTTATAAAATTTTAAGCGAATTAGTAGTGAAAAACACTAAACATACAATAAACCGTACATAAATGAGGTTCAGGGTCTCGTTTTATTGTCTATTTAGTATTCCTCTAGTCGTTTTATTGTCTATTTAGTATTCCTCTAGTCATCGATGTACGTTAAGTTAATTGATCAGATTGTATATTTTATTATCCATTTAGTATCCTCTGGCACTCGAGTTGGGTTAAGTCAATTAATTAGATTGCATGTTCTATTGTAGGTGTAGTATCCCTCTAGTATATACCCCTATAGTACTCGATGTGGATTGAAAAGTGTCAACTCATGTGTACCGAGTGCAATTACCTGTGCATAGATTAGAGTAGTTTAGAATACGATGGTTGAAATAGGGTTTTGAGCTCCGACAGTTACGCACAGATTTGGGAGGGAATACATCGACTAGCTTCTTGTTGATCTTTGTACTGATAGCCGGTGTGGTTGGTGCTGCTTCTGTGCTTTCCGGTCTGATACATCTCCGGATATGGCGAACCGATAGTTTAGCCGGTGCAGCTTCTTCAGCTATCGTTGCCCTGACGATTATCGCCCTCGCTTTCTGGTAGTTTTCTCTCCCCTCTCCACACCAAAATCAACAAGGTGTCTACATTTTCATAACAAAATTCAGAAATTAATCAGTTTTGGTTGGATGTCTGGTGCAGTTTTGTGTGTAAAGAGATCATATTAGGAGGGCACAGAGGAAAACGCTTGGTAAGATAATTTTTAAGCAAATATTGCTGTTTGCTGAGGCACAATTAAACAAATTAAAACTAGATTATGTTAATTAATTGGTGTTTTTCAGCAAACACTGGAAGCTATGATTGCAATATCACTACTAAGCCAATTGCTTAACCTGGTGCTTCTGCATGCTGGGATGTTTAGGAGCAGACATAGACATGGTGGAATTGGCACGGGTTATGACCCCCGGAGCACCGGCACGACGACTGTGATCTGACTTTTCCGTTCATATCAGTAGCTGTAAATTAAACAACACAATGTCTCCGTTTCATTAGCCGCGCACTGCGATTGTATCAGTTTTTTTTCCGGTTAGTTTGGTGGGAATGGAACGCTGGACGTACCCTAATCCTGACACGAGCTAGAAGGGTTCGAAGGGGCTTATGTTTGTATGAGTTTTGGTGTATACCGATCTCAAAAACCCTAACGCAAAACAGTTCTTTACCGGATTCAAAAACCCCGGAAGCAAAAAATATGCAGAACGAAAATATTAAGTTATATTACTATTTGAACTTAGATAACACAGATAACACAGTTATACATAACCAACATCGATTCTTCGAGCTACCGGAAAATTTTTGGAAATAATTCCTATGATTCTGGTTCATCATCGGCTTTCCATTCTACGATTGCCAACGTATGGCGTCCTCCAGAAGCGACGAGTTTGGCAATCCAGTGTCCATTGTCTGCAGTGCCATTTCTGGGAGGGATGCCGATGGGAAGTTCCATCGGCTGACCAGTCGTGACCTTCCTTCCATATCCAAGGCGTCCATGGTCGCCTCGGCCAAACTGCCGATACAAAAACAAGTTGTTGAATGAAACAAAAATGGTGGAACCAGATGTGATGTGGAAGGAAACTCAAGATATTGCAAAAACTAAAGCAAAATAATGAGAAATTAACCAAATTATCTTTTTAACTCGTATCGGTTAAAAATTCTTACCGAATACATTCGCCCGTCACGAGTTAATGCAACAGAGTGAGTGCCTCCACAAGACACCTACATGAAAAATAAACACAATCTATCTCAAGCTGTTGGAAGGAAACGAGATTATTACGAGCCTGCAGGATTTTTGGAGCAATCGAGGATAGAAATCGATCAAATCAACGATAAAACACATTGTAGTCCGAGTTATTAAGAGTAGTGGCGAGGAATGAACTATAGATAGTACCTGAACAATATCCTCCCCAGCTAAAAGATGAACCCTTTGCGGCACCATTTTACTACTTTTATCATTGTCGCCAAACCCAAGCCTTCCATGTTCTCCTCGTCCCCAACCATACACCTGTAGTCAGATGAAAAAGGGAGAGAAGTAAGGATGTCCCAGTGACTCAAATGCAGATGTTACAACGTTAGCAATACCGAAATACTTGAACTATAGCAAGTTGATCTCAAACGGTCATTGGTGTATGTTAGAAGGGAGGAGGGGAGAGAAATCACCTCTCCATCTTCTGTTAGTGCAGTAGAATGCCATCCTCCAGCAGCAATATCCACCTATACAAGCAAAAAGGTTAAAAAACCACCCATTATAAACATATGGCAAACGCATTATAGAAGCATGGTGTATCACCTAGTTGCAGACGTTCAACTATGAAGGTATGAAACCTACGAACTATCACGTAACAATCTTCCCGGTTAGACAACAATAAAAATCGGGAAACAATGCACTTCAGTGTACGGTGGATAATGCGAAGGCACAGATTCAGAAAACATCGAGATAATCATACATGAGGCTAGGCATAAGCAACTACGAGAAATTAAACAAACAGATACACAGAAATGTGATACAAACCAAATTAAGACCAGATAGCCCCTGGACAGGAATAGGTTGTGATCTCGGCTGAGTATCCCCTGTTCCAAGTTGTCCATATTCGTTATTACCCCAAGCCCATAAAGTACCATCCTCCTGCAGAGCCAAATTATGAAATGCCCCAACTGCAATGAGCCTCACTGCATCAAGACCTTGTACACGCACAGGCGTTGAAATTTGTTTTCTGAAAATTAGAAGAAAAGTCCAGGGATGATTGTATGATAAACGACAGTGAGCGATGAGTTCACAAGTACATCCATGCACATAGCTGTTATAGTATAAAGAAAATTTGATATAGTATGACCTAGAAGGTTGGCTGCAATCTAAGAAAGATGCTTGAAAACAAGTTGACAGATTCAAGTCCAAGGGCAACATACATGTCTCCCGGAGGCCATGGCTGACCCCACGTCCATACTTGCCCATCAAGTGTAAGTACCACAGAGTGAGTACCCCCAGCAGCTACCTGGGATGTGAAAAATTAGAACAGGTCAAATACCGTTTTATAGAAAGAGATGTCTCTTGAGAAACAAAATCATCCTACATCCTAAAATTCCTATCATGCAACTCTCTAGACACAGGCATGGGTACCCACCTGGCGGACTTTCAGTTTTGGTGCACAGCGTTGAGGAATCACTATATCCCTTCTCAAAGGTCTACCAGTGTCATCTTTCCGCTCAGGTTCTTCGCCACACTGTCCATACTCATTCCCACCTGCACCAAACAACTTTGTACCCTTAGACTGAGAAAAAACAACTTCCGGGTCTATTTACCACACCTCAAGAAAACCAACCAAAACCTTTACTTGGAAGTTAAACATATTAAACTCCAGGATGGTTTTAAACATGACTTGGAAGCAACCATCTTTTGGCATTTGGCTTAACTAGCTTAAAGGAACACATTCTTTCTTCTATTGGATTCTAAATAATGAAAACAAGAGAACTTGAAACAATGAAATAAATATTCACAACAACTTCAAGAGTAAAAAAGCTTGATCAATTACCCCAAGCGTAAGCACGGCCTTGATCATCGACAGCCAAGCAATGCCATCCACCAATAGCAGCCTAGATTTCAAACAACCCCTAGTTAAATCCAAGGAAAATTATAACAAAAAAATTAACTATTTCCAAAACCAATCACGGTTATGATAAATTCGAAATTACCTGAACAATCTTGACACTGGCAAGAGCTTTAACCTGGCTTGGAATGTTCTCAGTTTTGGTCTCAGGAGGGTGCCCTAAGGTTCCTCTTTGGTTCCAACCCCATGTAAACAACTGATAACCCAATTCAATTCACGGCACAAAAAATAAAACTTTTAGTGAAGAAAAAAACAACAAAAATCCAAACTTTCAGTAAATCCAAAACCACAAATGCAACAAAAATCCAAACTTTCAGTAATAACCCAAAACCAAAAATTTTAAAAAAAAAATCCAAACTTTCAGTAAACCCAAAACCATAAATTCAAAAAGTGCAGAATACACACAAACAAGTAAAAAGGTAGTAATCAAAGCAGTGGATACAGTGATAAAAAGACAACTAAAACAAGAAGAAGATCAAAGAGGACCCACCTTGCCGTCATCGCAAATGGCGAGAGAGTTTCGGCTGCCAGCGACAACAGAGCGGATAGTCTGCGACTCGAGGGCTTTGACGGCGCACACCCATTCCTTCTCCTCGTTGTTCCCGATTCCCAATTGGCCGTCTTCCCCAGAGCCCCTGTTCACAAAGACAAACAGAATGAACGAAACCTGCTTTACCTTCTCTCTCTAGAATAGCATAACGGAGAGGAGAGAGAAAGAGAGAGCACATACCAAGTGGCAATGGCAGCATCGGATGCCATTGGAGGCTGAATCAGAGCTTGAATTGAAGCTATTAAAAGGATAGCAGGGAGAGGAGTGACTGTGTTGATCAATACTCAATAGAACAGCATATCGTGTTTGTGTATCTTTATATGTTGTGAAGCAATTTAAGCAGGAGGTGGGGCAAACGGCGGCGTTTTGCTTGACCAGTGGAGAAAAAAGTTTAGAAAACTTAAACGAAAAGCTCTCGCTATTCACCTTAACGAAAGATCACATTTCTACAAAGTCAATTCTGGTACTATTCATTTTACCCTTTATTTTGTTTTTATCGTTAAAACTCAAAGTTTTCAAGTTTTTTCATTAGTTTTCCTAAAAATGTTTATGCGGCCGTAGTTTTTCTAGCTTTGTTTTCTTTCTTTAATTTTGCTTGACAAATTAATTTTAGAATTTGTATCAACCAAATTTTTTTATGGGAATTGTTATGGGGCACTATAAAATTCTCTTTTTGCATCCCAAACAATATGGAAAGAAAAATACAACAACTCTCTATTTTGTTTGTAAATTTTATAGTTCAGTTATGCTCTCATGGAAAATTAAAGAAAAACTACAAGGGAAATATCAATTATGGCTCTACGTTATGTTTTGTCATCAACCCTAAACCTAAACTCTAAACCCTAATTGTGGGTTGGATCTTAAAAGTTTGCACAAAAAAAAGAAGAAATAAATAGAGAAAGAAGAAAGACAGAAACGAACGGACCTGGATCCTCTCCGGATCCAAGGGATCTGAGCCCACCAATCAATGAATCCGGACTATTGAAATTTGATCCAACAGCCACAAATAGAAAGCCACTAAAAGTTATAATAATTGTAACCGTTTGATGAAATTTCAATGGTCCGAATTCATTGATTAGTAGATTCATATCCTTTTGGATCCGGAAGGGACCCAATTTCAAAACGAACAAAGAGTGACGAGTAAGCGTCATGGGACGGGAGACACCACCACTATAAAACCGAAAAGATTGGTTTTGGGGAGTGGGGGCGCATTCAGTTAGACATGATATGCTTGTTTGTTTGTTTGTTTTTTTTTTCCAGTAGTTTTCATACTCTTCGTTGCTTTAATTTGGCCCATAATTCTCATGCGAATCTGGTCGGAAATGGATCACAAAATCAGTTTACTGCCATGCAATGGGTTCTTATAAGCTAAGTGGCAATAATTTTCTGAAAATGGTGATCGCCACGTTTAGTGATCATCGAAGCCTTTCATTTCTTGCGAGCCACTCCGATACGATGTCAGAGCCAAGAAACTCGTGAATGCCCAAAATGCAGCATACCAACAGGAAAAGAAACCAGAGAAGAAGATAAACATGGAGACGAGTTAAAACCGATTGAGGTACCCATTGTTTCAACATCAAAATGAATCAAATCGCGACGACAAAGCAGTGGACTCAGTGACTTATCGATTCAGAAGATATACATACTCAAGATACAAGAAATCACAAATTCACAAAGCAATAAACTGATTTGTAAAAGCCCCAATCAATCAATTCTAAGGCTGCAAAGTTAAACTTGCAGCGAACAATGAAGGTACCAACTTGGGTAGAGCGAATCGGATGTACCCGAAACACAATCTAGTTGAAAGAAGCATAAAGAATACAAGCTCCACAAGGTTTTATCTGGTAAAAAACAACACAAGCCATTGGAAATCTGAAAAAACATTGAAAAAAAACACTAATTTTTAACACTAAATCATATAGCACAGCACTCAAAGCACTGAACCAAATTCTTCTCACCAATTATAAAACGCAATTTTGCGATCTGTTGGAACATTCCAACCCTAGGCTGGAACATTTCAACCCTAAGCGCTGACGCACTCAAGACCGTCAAGTTCATAGGCAAATCCTTCTACAACCCACATGGCATCTATTACAAAGGTCCCAAGATAAAAGGGTACATAGTACAAATTATACGAACCAGAAGCCTCGTTACTGCTGTGCTTCACTGGATTCACGCTTTGATGCTTCCTTGATTTCGTCCCCGGCATCATCCTAAAACACCAGATAAACAATTACATTTGGTCTACCACAGTTAAAACACTGGAGTGGAAGAACATAATCATCAGCCAACCCCACTTAGTGGGAAAAGGCTTTGTTGTTGTTGTTGTTGGAACTTAATCATCAAACAGCATTGGATGAATACAAATTTAAATGATTGGTTACATCATTGGTATCACAAGAATGATGCATCCCGATCTCAAGACCCCCTTTCCTTTCTCCCTTTGTGGAGTAAATGAAAAAAGTACCACCAACCTTAACTCTAATAAATGATCCATACATGGACATGTTCAACAAGGTAGGG
>JAOTRO020000029.1:1927430-1937787 GCA_028566515.2 Pyracantha coccinea | reverse complement strand
TATCCTTGTAGGATAGGGGATCTGGTGCGCACCACAATCATGCGATTGCTCTATGCATCATGCCCTTCCTGTCCATCTCATTGGATATCAATTTGTCGTAATGTGGTAAGCTCCTTTAGTCTGTTTCTTTTAATCCAGAGTGTTACATGGATAGTAACATTTTGGATGTAAATTTTGAAAGAAAAAAAAAAGAGACGAAAACTATTTGGAATACCTGTATACTTCTATTCATTGAGCTTGGTTGCTTCTTGTTAATAGAATTATGGTACTTTGTAAATCAGTTTATCCCCAATTTTCTTGATTGATAAGCATTTTCTTTTTCTTGATGGAAGAAGGCTTTGTATATGCTTATTTATACGCATTAACTGTCTTGTCTTGGAAAGTATAATTGCTAATTCAGTGAATTGTCAAAATCTTTCTCAGATTCTTGCCACATCAACGCGAAGAAATGCTGATGGTAGTAGCAGCTTAGAAAATGATTCTTCAAAGGGTACAGAGGGTGACCCAAGTGTAAATTTTGGAGAAGACGATGAGAACATGGTTTCTAGAACCACAGGCGTGCTCCATGGTATTCTGAACAGAGATAAACACCTCAGATACCGAACCAGAGTTTTTGCTGCTGAGTATGTGATGATATTTTCCATACACTATCTGAATTTATGCATTAAATCTACTGCACAGAGGCGCACCCCCAAATGTGCCCAAAGTTCACTCCTGTTGAAGGCTGCAGCCCGAGTTTGTGTCGGGCATGATTCCACAAGGCAAAAATAGACATTGTATGAAAAAGACACAAGCAAGTGCAGCAGAAGTGCCTAAGATTATTATGTCATGGACCTCAAGAAAGTTTGTGATTGATTTTAAAGTAGCAATTGAAATATCAGATGAAAGAAATTTCATTTAGCATAAAATTAATTTTAGTCTGCATACTGTATGAGCCAGAAGAAAGGTGTAAATGTGCATAGCCCATGCCTTTAGATGCCCTCTTGTGTTTGACACTTACCAAGGCACAACCCCCCTTTTCTCTTTCAACGAACTAGTCATGAACTTTTGTCTTAACTTATGCTATTCTTCGTTTAATTGATTTAGTAATTTGTTGCTTTGTAGGTGTTTGAGTTACCTACCTAGAGCTGTTGGAAAGAATCCAGCTCATTTTGATCTCTATACTGCTAGGTGCCAACCTACTAATAGACAGGCCTCTAGTGATTGGCTCGTCCTCCATATACAAGAACTTATAGCTCTTGCATACCAGGTGTGGATGTGAAGTTTGTTTGTTTGTTTGTTTTTTCTTTTAAATTTTTATTATGTCATATCAAATGCCTGAAATACATGTTAGAGCTGACATTTCTTGTTAATTTTCTTAGATAAGCACGATCCAGTTGGAAAACATGCAGCCAATTGGTGTGGGGCTTCTGAGTACCATTACAGATAAGGTGAGTTTGTGTAAGACATGCTAATTCTACTAGTTTATATGCTATCGCAGCAGCACCACTTGGTTGGGTAGATTTAGGACTTCTTTGGATATTTTATCTTATTTTTCATTTGTTCATTATGTTTCTTAATTACTAATTGAGGAAAAACCACCTCAGTCCTTTCAACTGAACAAGTGCTACATGTAACCTGTAGGAATACAGAAATTTGCAAATACAGTCCTGAGTCATGCTTGGGCTCCTAAAATCCAAGCCTCGCCTGTACATTGTTTGGCTTTGTCTTGTTCCTCAATATTAAAGAAAATAGTTCTTATATGTAATTGAATATGATATGTTTCATATATAGTTCTTAATACCTCTTCTTCACATCATATTTTCTGATACATACTTGACTTCTATTTTCATTTTCCCTAAATCTTTGAAATGGAAGTAGTTTCTATTAATTACTACTCCCCTTTCCTGTCTTACTGTCTTTTAATTTATACCCCCATTGGGCTGAGATGGGAGAGCATCCTATTGTCCATTCTGTGCCGGTAGCCTATATGTCACTGCTATCTAGTTAGGCAAAGTCCTTTGTATAATTGAAATATTTTTTTTATTCTTATATCATGTACTTTGTTTTGTTCATAAAAATTTCTGTCTTGTGATGCTGGGAACAGTTTGAAAAGACGCCTGACCCGGAGCTTCCAGGGCACCTACTACTAGAACAGTATCAGGTATGTCAGAAGTGTTTGTGCTTTTCTTTCACTTGCTTCTATTAAATTTCCTGGACATAGATTTTAAATTGCAAAAAGATGTCCATTATCTCTGTGATAGCTCCTTGGAGGGATTTGACAGAGTTTCAGTTTCCGTTTCTCTTTTATTGGGGGAAATGGGAGGGGTGTTTATAATTGAGGCTGTATGAAATTCAGGCCCAGCTCGTGTCTGCTGTCCGCACTGCCTTAGACTCGTCCTCTGGCCCTATTCTATTGGAAGCAGGCTTCCAGCTCGCCACGAAGGTTCTCGATAAAGACAAATCTAATTTTATCTTTTCCTAGGTTTCTTCCTATTTATTTATTTATTTTTGTGTAACTGACAATGTGAAATCAATTGTCATTACAGATACTGACTAGTGGAATAATTAAGGGCGATCAAATTGCTGTTAAACGCGTATATTCATTAATTTCACGACCATTGAATGAATTTAAGGACCTGTATTATCCTTCATTTGCAGAATGGGTCTCATGCAAGGTATATAAATTTCATTGTTCAACTTTGTTTTTATGTTTTCTTGATTGAAGGAATCCATTTTTTTAAAGGGTACACTAATTTATTATTTGTAATGTAGATCAAGATAAGACTTCTTGCTGCTCATGCCTCTCTCAAATGTTATACATATGCGTTCTTGAGGAGACACCATAGTGAGGTTCCCGATGAATATCTAGCATTGTTACCATTATTTTCAAAGAGTTCAAGTATGCTTGGGAAGTACTGGATTAGTGTTTTGAAAGATTACAGTTATGTATTCTTGTGCTTGCATCTCAAGACAAAGGTCAGCTAAATGATAGGAAAACTGCTAGCTTTCCTCCTTTGCATTTGTGCTTTGTTTTCACTAATATGAATTTTTTTTAATGTTTTTGTGGCTACCATCTTATATTTCTTTCTTCTTACAGTGGAATCCATTTCTTGATGGAATTCAGTCACCTCTGGTATCATCAAAGTTGCAACCTTGCTTAGAAGAATCGTGGCCAGTAATATTGCAGGCAATTGCATTGGATGCAGTTCCTGTGAATATTGAAGAGAACGAGTATTCAAACTCCACTACTCAAAATATATCAAGCAATAACTTATTGTCCGGACATCGCATGGTTAAATTGGAATCCGAAGAGTATCAATTTCTTTGGGGATTTGCTCTACTTGTCTTATTTCAGGGCCAATATTCTACCCTTGGTGAACTGAAAAGTCCACTTTATATCATTAAAGCTAGTAACGGTGGAGATTCAGCTAGTGAAGAGTTATCTTTCCCAGGAATTAAGTTATATGAAATTGCATTACCGGTTTTCCAGTTTCTGTCGACCAAAAGGTTTGCCAGTGCAGGATTTCTCACTCTGGACATATGCAGAGAACTGCTACAGGTGGCTATCTGTTTCCTTTTCTCTTTCTCTTGTTAACTCCTAAAAGATCTAATGTGTGCATAGGCATCCTGTGAAAAGACCCACATGTTCTCATATGCAGTTTTATGTAGGAACTAGGAAGTGATCATCTTCAATCCAGAAGCGTCTGAATGACTCATTTTACTGCATTGCAATGATCAAAAGACATTGAAAAAAAAGGACTGTCACAGATAAATTATTAATTGATCTCTTCAAATTCTTGGATCTTTATAGTTCTGCTCATTATTGTTTTCTTTCCTTCTATAGTGATCATCAAATTTTATTCTGTTTATCAGTTACAATGTAAGGGAGTTAATGAGTTTGCAAGTCAAACAGAATAAGTTGTATTCTCAGCAATAGAAAATCTAGTGCAGCACACATACATTGTACAACTCACATCGTTTAATCAAAAGTCCACCTCTCTTTACATGTTTGTAATTAGTAAACATTTCCTAAAGATGCAGCATTACAATGTTGTCAGTGTGGTGCAATATGGTAGATTGATTTAAGAGTTAATTGATTTCTATTCATTATTTGTGATGTTGAGTTACTCATGAAGCCATATGCTTCTTAACAATGAAATAAGTTTTTGTTAAGAGAAAGTAAACACGAACTGTGTCATCGTTGCAAATTCTATAATTAAGAGCTGTGAGGTGGGCAGTTGGCCAATGAGGTACCTGGGTCTTCCCCTCGGCGGTAAGCCAAAATCTATTAAGTTCTGGGACCCGGTGGTAGAGAAGGTGGAATTGAGACTTCAAGGTTGGAAGAAAGCTTTTTTATCTAGAGGCGGAAGATTAACATTGATCCAAGCTGTCCTGGGATCCTTGCCCATTTACTACATGTTTCTGTTAAAAACCCTATGCTGGGTCATTGGTAGACTGGAAAAGCTAATGAAAGGGTTCCTTTGGGAAGTGGTTGAGGAAGGAAAGAAGCTTCACTTAGTCAAGTGGGAGAAAGTGTGTAAAACCAAGGAGGAAGGTGACCTTGGTCTGGGAAATTTGAGAAATCGGAATGCCGCCTTATTAGCCAAGTGGCTGTGAAGATTCCCTCTTGAGTCAAACTCTCTTTGGCATAAGGTGATAAAGAGCAAGTACGGTCTGGTGGCAAATGGTTGGGATGCTAATTGTCCGAGTCGAGGCTCGAGCAGGTGTCCCTCGTCTGACATCTCGGCTGGTTCCCCTTCCTTTCTTCACACTTGCAACTTCGTGGTTGGTAACGGAGAGAGGCTGAGATTCTGGGAGGACGGTTGGTTGGAGGGTGGACAGTTGAAGGAGCAATTCCCTAGATTATTTTTGTTATCAAGGACAAAAAACCAAATTATTTCCAGTTTGGTGGTTTCTTCTTTACAGCCGGTCAGTTGGAATTTTGAGTTTAGGAGAAACCTAAGAGAGTCAGAGATTGAAGAGGTGGCTGGTTTGCTGCAGAAGGTGGAGTCCGTGCGGCTGTGCCACTCTAGAGAAGACAGGAGAAGATGGAATTTAGAAGGTTCCGGCCAGTTCACTTACAAATCCTACAACTCTTTCCTATGCAACAATGAAGCTGTGCAACACTTTCCCCCTTTCTCTCAGATCTGGAAAGCAAAAGTGCCTCCAAAAGTCAAAATCCTTGTGTGGCTAGTGGCGCTCGGGAAGGTTAATACTTGTGATCAGTCCAAAGACAAATGCCTTTTGCATGCTTCTCCCCCCATTGGTGCGCTTTGTGCAAGTCCGGGGTGGAGAGCGCCAACCATGTTTTCCTCCATTGTCCGTACAGCATTCAACTTTGGTGGAAATTGCTCAAGGAAGCTGGAGCAAGTTGGGTCACCCCAAAGGGCTGTTTTGAGCTCCTAAGCACTAAGTTCGAATTCCTAGGAAAAGGGAGGAAAGCCAAAACCTTGTGGGGATCTCTGTTGATGGCCCTCTTCTGGAACATTTGGTTGGAGCGTAATAAAAGAGTTTTCGAGGATTACAAGGGAGTGGGGGTTGAGGAGCTTTGGGATAGAGTAAGACACTGGGCAGCTCTTTGGACTTCAGTTTCAGTTGAGTTTAGAGATTACAATATCTCTTCTATAACTAGGGATTTGTTAGCAGCCGTTATTTGATTCGGCTTAGCCTTACCAATGTTCTTTTAGTTTACATTAGGGGTCTTTGCTAGTTTTCTCCTAGCTCCAGGTGGATATCTTTTCCACGTGGCTGTCTTTACCTCTTTTGTAAATTCTTTCTTTTATTTATAAATTCTTTTGTTTCTATTCAAAAAAAAAAAAAAAAAAAGTAACACGTAGCTTTATTATCAAGTCCCTTCGCAGTTTAGTGATGACTTATAATTCTTATTGAATCTGTGAACATATCAGAATCCTCCAGAGTTTGAACTATGGGTTAAATTAAGGGTTAAAGCAATTTAGTTTGGTGCATTAAATTTTCTATATCTAAAGCAGTTAATTATGAGTAGATATCTTGACATAGTGAAGCAACGTACAATATAGTTAGCAATTTATTTTGTACATTGCTATCTCAATTATTATTATTTTTTTTCAAATATGTTTGGCATGTTATCACTTTCTTCAGTGGACACTTATAGTTCTCATCCTCTTCTTTTGTCATCAGGGGCTCAACTTATCTAAGCCACTTGATGTTTATGACATGCTTCGACGCCAAGTTGGTTCCATTTGCATTAAGGAGAATGAAGTTAAAATGCCTGAAGTTTTGAACAATTCACTCGACAAATGTGGTTCTCCATATCTGCTCCAAAATGCAAAATACGTTGGGCTTGAGAAGTTTGAGAGTATATCCAAATCAGTCATTAAAAAGTATCTCAAGTTCAATGATATCCTCAAGTGGTCTCAGACGTGGAGGCACATACTACGCAAGTAAGTTAACCCCCTAGGATGTTCCTGTCCATTTTGTCTCTTGCCTTGCATGATACCACTTTGACTTATCTTCCGTCAAGGTTAATCACATCTTGAGCTTTTGAATGGTTGTCATTTTGCACTTTCTAATTAGTATTATCGGCATCCATCCCTTTGTTTGGTAGATAGAACTCGGAGAAAATATACTCATTCTGACTTCTATATCACACCACACCTGTTGTTAGAGCTTGCACAGTTACACCACCACTAGTACCAAATTGTACTTTTCTAGAGTAATGTTCTTCAGAAAAAGAAACTTGTAAATCGTAACGTTATGTAATATCCTCAAAGTTCCATTTTGGCTACCTTTGTACATCGCATTTGATTATTCTTCAAAATTTTATTTTTTAGTACCCTTATTTTAGTACAAAGTTCAAACTGAATTGAAGGAGTTCTTGCATAATTATTCGATATTCAAAATGCTTGTGTTGTTTGAAAGTTGTAGTGAGACATTAAGCACTCCGTTGTGAAGACATTTGGGAATGCTGATCTTCTCTTGCAAACAGTCTTTTTCCAACTTACAATGTTTAGGAGCATCCTCATATTAACACTGAATTACATTGAATCCAGCAGTTTCCAACGAAAAAAGAAATAAAAAATTGTTTCGCACATGTACATAACTCGTGTAAATGCAGGTATCCAATCAATGAGACGTTAAATGATGAGGACAAGTCAAAATTGATGACGGCTTTATATTTTCATCCTCATAGAATGGATAAGATTGGACCTGGAGTTCAAGACATAAAGGTACATTATCTTGAAAGAATTTCTTGTAAATTGGTAAATGTTGCAAGGTACTTGGTAAAAGTATTTTTATAGCTGCTTTGTGCTTTCAACTTGATTTAGATGTACATTCCTGTGTTCAGCCATCTTATGGATATTAACAACTTGATAATACAAAAATTGCTTGCTCAGTGTATTTAGCTGTTGCTGGTTTAAACGTAAAGATGCAGAGCAATGACATTTTCCAGGCAATGCATCTTAAGTGCCAATGAGCAAATACTTGAAAGAATGCAATTTCATGATGATTTTCTTTCCTATCTTTTATAGATCGGCGCTCACCCTAAACATGAGGGGGTACACTGCTTTATGGTGGTACGAACAGATGGAACTGTTGAAGATTTTTCGTACCACAAGTGCGTGATGGGTGCTCTTGAGATTGTAGCACCTCAGAGGGTCAAGAGCTACCAGGCAAAATGGTTTGGCCACGGACCTGGGTAAACTGGTTCTTATCATGTGTATTCCCCGGTGTCCAAGCTTGTACAGTAGGTGTAGACTGAAGAAATAATTTCCATCCAAGTTAGCTTGTTGGGCAGCGCCGGTGGATAAAGTTAGTATTCATGAATTTTGCTCATCTAACCATACAAAGGGCAGCGACTCATTTCAACGAGACTGTTTTGAAGTTCTCATACCTTTATCAAAGCTGTAATCCTTGTTCATACATAGGCTCTCGGGTACGAAATGAGCCATCATCGGCCCAGAGTAACTAGTAAGGAAACAGAATATTTTGAGCTTGAAGAGGGCTTGGCGAAGTCGGCCATTTTTCTTTCGTTTTTGCTTTTGTTTTCAATGAAAGCGTCTAAGCTTAGTCTGTGTGGCTCCAATGCTCTATGCTTCCTTTTGCTACTTCTACTGGAACTTGTTTGCCTTACATTTAGAAACAGGCAGAAGAGATCTAGTGGAAGTAGCAAGGGGAAGCTGGCATTGGATTGAGCCCCCTTTTATTCTTCTTGTAATAATTTGACAACTGAATCAATCGTATTTATTAATATTTGTTTTTGGAGACTTAAATCATATTCCTCATGGTTGAATTACTGCATAATTTTGCATGTATGGTACAAGAGCTGAAACCCTAATTCCCCTGTTAAGGTGCCATGTCATGCATGCATGCATTTTCGTACTGCATTTTGATACCGCATGTTGTGGCATGTGTTGTTCGTAGTTATCATTTAGTGAGAAAATTATAAATTAGTGCGTATCATGTGATGCATAATTGTGATATGTGCCACAACTAACTTTATTGAGGGTTTGGTAACTCAATGCCTCCTTTCAACGACTCGCTTAGAGCATCTTCAGCGAGGGGTTTTATATGAGGCTAGAAAAATGGTGGATATAGCCCATTCTAAAGCTCCAACAAGGAATCTTTGGGGCTTTATAAAAGAATATCTCCCAATGAGGGGCTCTATATGTGGCTATATATATTTATTTATTTATGTAGTAATTTGATTAAGTGATGAATTTTTATTTTCTTTTTGTTAGCTTTTTTTAAAGTAAATTTTTGGACGTGCTATCTTAAATTTTTTTAATTAACCTTTCAACCTAAAAGTTCAAATTTTTACAAAGTTAGATTTCATCACTTATGAATTGTTGGTTAGATTAGATTCTCTTATCTCAATCTCATCTTTGAAAGAAATAAACCCTCATTTCGCCCTCTGAAATTATTTGATTTTCACGTATAACACAACAATTTACCTAGCACCAATTGAAAAATTAGTATCATACAATTTTGAAAAAAAAAATTATTTGAAAATTTCACCCACCAATGTCCATGAACGTTAAATCAATTTGAAATTTTAAAGGAAAACTAATAAAAAATGGCTTGAAACTTTGAATTTTAATGATAAGGACAAAATAAATGGTAAAGTGAATAGTCCCAAATTTTAATTCTTATGGAATTTTAAAAAAAAATCATTAATTAGCCAAATTGCAAGAAAAAAAAAAGAATTTAAAAAAATAATAAAAAGAGATTATAAGTGTATTCGCAAGTGGATGGAGAGTAATAGAATTTTGCTCACATGGGTTGCTACTTTTTGTGGGACCCACTGTTTTTTTGGACTAGATGTAGCCCAATTTATGCTACTCAAGAAAGGAAGTTGCTAGCCCCAGTGACAGATCTAGCCCCATTTTCCAACTCCTTAAGGATGAAATTTCTCGTTAAGGCTTGAAATGTACTAGCCTCATAGAGGATAGAACCCTCATTAGGGATGCTCTAAGCTGATGCTTCAGAATATTTTTCTTTAACTAAATCTCAAAAAAATTGATACCAATCAAATGAAATTGGCACCAAATGATACGATTTAATTTGCATGGGTGGAGGGATAGAAGGGAACATGGAGATAGAGAGGAGTGGAAGGGTTAACATACTCGGGTTGGGGGCTACTAATGTTAAGTCTTTTGAATATAATTCAAAGGTTGTGTTCTATTTTCATAATTTCATATAATTTTAATTAGTTGTTTGTCCACATGGCATAAATTTGACATCACATCAGTAAAAACGTAGGACCTGAAGTTGACACATTATCACTTAGCAGCCAAATTAACAGATTGACTAACAGAGGACTGACATTGCAACGAATTCGTAAATTGACGTATGACATTGCAATATTCAAAAGATAAAGTATGAATTTGTTATGTGACCCAAAGTTGAGAATGCAAAAGAATAATACTTGGCTAATTAAAGGATGAGTATGAGTTTATACTCAAAATTGTTCATTGCAGATTTATAAAACTTTGTGTTTATGATCAAAACCATTTATATTAGGCTTTTTATTCAAAATAGTCCATGAGATTTGCACTATCCATAACTTTGGTCCCTAAGATTTAAAATCAATAGAAGTAGTCCCTGAGATTATCCACCATCCATGATTTTAGTCCTTCTGTTAAAAATTCCGTTAAGTGTCCCGGAGCTCTTGGCCGAAAGTTTGGGCAATTTTTAAAGCTTCGTAGCTCAATCGTTTCTTAACCAAATTCGACCCATAATATATCAAAATGAAGATAGAAAAGTGTAGAATACGATTATACCTATTTGGAAGCCCAATGATTTCCGGAGATGGCTGGAAATAGCCTGAAAGGTGACTGGTCCGTGGGAAAACTGGAAAACTCGCCGGAAATTGGGTAAACTTTAAACGTTCATA
>JAOTRO020000029.1:1861077-1880933 GCA_028566515.2 Pyracantha coccinea | reverse complement strand
TTCGGATAAATATTATATGATGGGCTAGAGGCTAGAAAAAATGAGTTTGGAGGGGGAAAGTTAAATTTTCAGTAATTTTTATCATGAAATGGGATTTGAACTTGAAACTTTTTTAACAATAAGATAAGGAGGTACAATTAGACTAAAAAATGCTAGCAACTCTCTCACTTGAACCTTTCTGTTCCACCTTCTTGGCTCTCTTTTTCATTCTCCAATAATATTTTTGATGGTCAAAACCGTCTATTTTCTAGATCCCCATTTAAAGATCAAGTGTGCAAAAATAAGCAGAATAGATATTGTTTAACGGTTTGATTAATGTTGTCAAAATTTTATTGTTTAAGTAAGAAACATAGTTCGTTAATTTATTGGATAGTCATTAGATGACTAAATGATTTTAGGTTTAGTTTATATTTTCGTATATGATCTTGAAATGGTGATCTAGAAAGTAGACGGTTCTCATTGCAAATACATGAGGCTCCCTTATCATCAAGCAACATTGCACAATAAGAATGAGAGCCAAGAAGGTAGAACGAGACATTTCAAGTGACAAGGTTATTAACGTTCTTAATGATACGCTAACACCTAATTGATATTCTTATCTGTTAAACACACACACACACACACACACAACTTTAGTTAAGGACCTCGTCAAATAAGCTTATTTAAGGGACACCGCTTATAGGCCGTGGAGGATCTAAGACCCTAACCTTGTGGGGTCAAAGTGTAACAAATCAATAGCTCGCAGCGTGTAAAAGTTCTTCAATGTTTTTGCACAAGATAACATTTAGTCGAGAACTTACAGGGCATATGTCATTATTTACCAAGACATGTCGATAGCTTCCAAGGCTAGATGTCGAGCATCGCCTAGCTACCAAGTTGTGCTGCCGAGGCCTATCGAGCATGCATCACTTGTCAAGGTTTGCCAAATTATGCTAAAGAGACATTTAATCGAATAGTTTGTGGGCATGCTCAAGTCTGATAACAAATGACCATAGGCCATCCTACAACCTTCACCCCAAAATTCCCGACTTCATTAGGTTCCTGAGACCTAGTAGGACCTTGGCATCGCACACTCCGCATTGTATTTCAACGATTCAACGATCTATCTTTTAGATGTGCCCAAATCGAAAACCCTACATAAATATATGACCATTAGATTAAATGGTGGTCATTTTAGTATTCCTTTGGAGCACCGTATTCATCTATTTGGTTCAATACAATTAGCTATTTTTAGTGATTTGAATTTGTCTATTTTTCGCTAGATGATCTGTGATAAATGATAGATCATATCATATACTTATACAATTCACTTGTTAATAAGGCAGCAGCTTTAATCACTTGTTCTTATATCTATTTTTATCACAATTATGTAACTAAATAATTTTTTATTTGAGTGAATTTTTTCCTGGAATGATCATTCAATACAAGGACCTAAAAAATAAACTATTCGACTCATGACATAGGGTTTAATTTAGAGTGGGACCTAACTAGTAATTGACATCGTATTACCTTATTAATTAGTTAGAACTCGAGCACCACTCTATTACAATTTTACATAAAAAGATGCTCCTGTTTGGTTACAATTAAGTCATGTGGGATAGTAAAAGCCTGCATTATGATTTTTTTTTACAACTTGCACTGCATGTGCATCATCTTTCACGGAGCGTATACTATAGAAAAGCTTGATAAGTGCTCTTTCTGCGTAGTTGAATTTAAGTCCGAAAAGGCTCCTACAAATTTCGAATCTTGAGAAAGCCAAACTTAATAAAACTAATGCAACTATGTCATTAATTAATGAAAAATGCAACGAAAGTCATCTATTTAACCTATTTATAGATCATATGATATGTCGCCAATAGAAAACGAGTTTGTTAATCAAACACTTAAGTAATAATTTTCAATTATCAACATTCACGTCATGTAGTTTACAGAATATGATTTACATAGTTAATCTTCCTAGCATTATTCATAATATATATATATATATATTATATGTATATTTAATCTATGTGGTTGTGCTTCCATCATTCTAAAGAATATTATTAATTATTTATTAAGGAAAAAACATCATTAGGGTCACTGCAATAAGGTCCAAATAAAAGAAATGGGACGATCCAAATCTTGTGTTCGAATTCACATGAACTTTGAACTAACTGATGTACGAATTAATATATCGTAATGCAAGTTGTGCGTAATAAAACATAACATTAGCAAGTTTGTTCGCACAGATACATAGTACTATTAGGTACCTGAATTATTCCCCCAACATTAAAGCACCTTCTAACACAATTTGTCATTTTTTTCTTAGCAAAATACTAATTACTTTTAGTTTATGATCAACTCAAATATAATGTTTAGTTGGAGGCTTGATTTATAAGAAGGCTTTTTAGTCAAAATGGTCTTTGAGATTGACATAACTCTTCACTTTGGTTCTTGAGATTGACGTAACTCTTCACTTTGGTCCTTGAGATTTGAACTCGATAGAAGTAATCCATGAATTTGTTCATCATCCATCATTTTGGTAATTCCGTGTAAAATTCTGTTAAATAAGGACCAAAATAACAAAAATACCCTCAATTAATAACAATGGGTCAAAATCATTTGACAAGAATTGAGGGTATTTTTGTTATTTTATCATTATATAATGGAGATTCTTCACGGAAGAACCAAAATGATTGATGCTGACAAACTTAGAGATCACTTCTATCGATTTCAAATCTTAGTGATTAAAGTGAGGAATTATGTGAATCTCAATGACTATTTAGGCTAAAAAGCCATATAAGAATACTGCTACGAAAACTACAATTTTATATCAGATTTTAATACCGCAAAATGCTATATACAATGAACTATCAACGAGTTATAATTATTAATAAACATAATACGTACATTCATTACCGACGATAATAGCATTATATGATACTAATATAGACATAGTACAAAAATGTCGTATTTCCTAAAATTAGTGAATTCATAATCATAATCCTAGTCTTAATCAATGGATTTGTTGCAAAGCGCAAACATTTTTCAATGAGAGCAAGATAAATTTCCAAATTAGGAGGGTTTGCATCCACCAAACCTTTTGCTTTTACGAATAAGTATATATTGTCCCCATTGTTTTCAACAAAAGGAGGAGGCAGGACACAGATTATGTAAAAGGTGGTAATGGTATTTTGAGCCTCCTAAAAACCGGGACCGAGGCTGCTATGCAACTATGTCGGTACCCCGTGATATATGACTATATATGATTAGGTATCCACAACTTTGGAACCTTGTGCATGTAACCGATCGATCAGCTTTCCAAAAGAATCACGAGTGCATTTTCCAATTAAAAATAAGTTTAATTACAATAACACCGTCTAAAGATTATTATATTTTTACAATTTTCTAAGTTTGAGAAATAATTTTTAAAGATAAATTTTATAAATAAATTGAAAAATAAAAACAAATTTAAAAAATCACATTAAACATTAAAAAAAAAAACAAATACAAAACTTGTGTTCAATCTGGGAGGTAAATTAAAAAGGAGTTAAATAAATTTTCAAAAAAATGAAATTGGCACCGAGGAATCTCGTTAAATTAAGTTTATTTTTTTTCTTGAATTTATTTCCAATTCTTTGTAGCCGCCCACTGATCGCATGCATTTGGAAGAAATTAGGAAGTATAAAAAATAGATAGGACTATACTCTTTACGCATACATGTTTTTTTTTTCTTCCAACAATACCAGTAATAGATTAAATTGTTAAAAGTTAGAAGGGAGGAAGATCGGTGAGTATCGAACTCGTATTGGAGTGCATAAGCATTATTATTTTCACCCACTGCAATAAAACATCATTTCATGCATACATGCATTTCACCTCATGTTTTTGGTAATACTAAACAAAGAAAACAACAACTATTTAATTTCTTTATTTTGTACCACTGCATCTCTATTGCCTTACGAAATTACTGACTCTTGAAGAAAGAAAAGCAAAGAATTAGTGGTTAGTGCGAGGTGTATAAGAATGAGCGAATTAAGATAAATCCACATTCAAGGAGGGTTGCCTAATGGCTAGGTTTCAACTAACTTTGTCCTTTCCTCATTGCCTGCAAAAATTGATCATATAGCACATTCCTAAAAATTGGAAGATATTGATGATTCCCTTCTAAATAGGAATTACATCAAAGTCAATCACAATATGATTTTATTCTTCTGTTTTATAGTAAGTTATTTATGCACACATGTTAATTTACGATTGACAACAAAGACAAGAACGTATGAATTCTTTTATTTCAGAAGCAATACCCCAAGAAAAGTTAAATTTTCACGAGCATCTCTTTAGCTAATGAACGTATATAAGAATATGAATATGACACGACAAAAAGAAAAAAGAATATATATATATATATATATGAGGATGAAGATGATTGTTATAACCGGCTAATTCAAATTGGTACGGAAAAGTTTTAAGAAAGGCAAATTACTGTCCTAATTTTTATGAAATCGGACTTAGTATGTAAACTTGTTTTTACCACTCATAATTTGATAAGGAGACTATTTTGGTGATCTATGTGAATTCTAATAGGAAAATCATATGATTGTTTGTCTATATAAATAATGGCAATTACTCTCACAAAAAAACTAGCTGGTTATTGAACTTAAACTTCTTGTAAGTAGAACATATTGTTTTTGCAAGAACGGAAAAGCTTACTATTGAAGTTGACTAGAAGTTCATCTTCTTTGTTGTTTTAAACGTCAGATTACTCTTACAAAAATAAGAACATATCCAATGCTCTCTTTGAACAAGCTCCCTACAAACCTTCGAGAACTCTTGAACTTGAAGAGACAAAAAAGATCTCCGATCTCCGAGTTACTCCTTATCATTATTTGAGTGTTTTAACATCAGTGAACTCATTATAAGTCTATGACTTACTATACTAGGAAGAATGGTTGGATTAAATTTGTTTTTACCACCCAATGTGATAATTCTGGATCCGTCACTGCTCTTAATGATATTTTTTTTTTATTAGCACTACAAAGTAATTATCATATACTCCTCACTTCTTATTTTCACCAGAGATGAGTATGACGACTTTATTGGAATGTCAATATTAGCAATTAAAAAATATGAAAGTATATAGACATATAGTTGATAAGACCTTTAGGTGTTATAATCAAACTATTGTGTAGTTTTATCAACTAGTGTTTGAATACAAGTGACATTGAAATACTACGCGGTATGATGCTCACACATAAAAACTCACTCATAAAAAACGAATTAGTGTTATTATATGAATGATTTGATAATAGTACGTTGATTGTTGTGATATGACACAATTAGAAATTCTCGTAAAACCAGATCAAATCATTTTAAAATAAAAGTTAAACATAAGAAAAATAGTTGAATCATTACATGATTAGCTCTTGAAAAATATGCGACAACTTGTAATTTAAAATTTTAAACCGATAGATTTTTGGTAAAAGACAATAAAAATAAACCCATAAAATTGGAGTGGCGTGTGGCGTGGTGTTTGGACGCAGGTATTGGCACTATCAACGTAAAATAATCCTAGGACGTCCGGGTCCTGCCTTATAGGACAAGCATCATATTTTAATTTCATAAACAAAAAATAAATAAAAAAATAAGGCCAAATATTAAAAAAGTAATTAAATACTAATTTGAGTGTGTAAATCGTGAGCGAGAGACCCCTCCAAAACCGTTGGCGAATAGGTCACGTATTTTGTAGGGCGCCCACAGTCCCGTACAAAACCGGAAACCGGAAACCGACACCCTGTTTTTTCTCCCCTCACCCGGTTTTCCCCGAAACCAGTACGACCTCCCGAAAACCAGGAGCTCATTTCTGTGTTTTTATACTCCCGTTTTTTTAATTAATTAATTAATTAAGGACCCCACATCACTGATATGTGGCGATTCGACCGCACTCTGACACCGCAACGTGGCTGCCACGCGCCGCTCTCTTCCCCTATCTGGTTTTGTTCCTATCTGCATGCCTATCCACCCTTTTCCCCCACTTGTCTCTGCTTTTGGATCTTCTGCTGTCGATTTACCATCTTACCCTCGCCATTACAATGGTCATTTTTTTTGAATTCGTACATAAGTTCCCTGTAATATAGAGCAATTCAAACTCAAGATTTTTGAATTATGTCAATGTAATTTCATCATCATTTAGAATATGAAAAGTGGCCTGTTTTTTCAAATGGTCCGTCGGAAAATATTTTTAAAATGACTAAAAATACTTTTGAAGAAATTGATATTGGTTTCAAAACACTTAAAGCTCGTTTGGATATACTTTTAAAATGACTGAAAACGCTTTTAGAGAAAATATTTTTGAGTTCTAAAAGCACTTTAAGTGCTTTCTACAAGAAGCACCAGTTATGTGCTTCTTCTAGGAAGCACTTTAAGTGCTTTTCCAGGATTTACTTGCAATTTTACTAAGGATTGGTTCCAAAAATATTTTTACCAAAAAGCGCTTTCAGTTATTTTAAAAGCACATTGCAGGAAGCACTTCAAATACTTTCTGAAATTTACTTGGATTTTCACTAAGAACTTAGAATTTGTTTCAAAAATATTTTCATTAAAAGCACTTCCAAACACTTTTTGAATTTATAATTCACTATTTATAAAAAGGTATCAAGTTGAGATTTAAATTAAACTTTACCATGTACAACACATCGAATTCACTATTTATATAAATTGATTATTACATTTTTCGTTTATTAATGAAGAAAAATACTATTACACTATATAATACTAATGCATCCATGATGTTTTGTTTAATTCATGATTCCCTGAAGAAAAAAATACTTCAAATTCTTGAACAACAAATAAAATGGTTTTCCCAACTTGTTGAAACTCATCCTATCAAAAGGGTGAATCCCCAACCCCAATGGAAACAAGCAAGGGGCTCCCACTAATTGGGAGTACGTTTCACGCTCTGAAAGCGAGAGTCATGGAGGAAATTAGTACAACGGATTTCCATGAAATTAGTACATTGGATTAAACAATAATAAAAGGATTAAAATATAATAAACTTTGTGGATTGCTTGACATTCGGATGAAAGTACTTTTAAAAAAATTTACATAAAAATCATGTAGAAAATATTTTTTAATGCTTTTCTAGGTTAATTGATAATTTACTAGAAATTAATTCTAAAAATATTTTTATCAAAAATACGTTTAGCTACTTAAAAATATTTTTAAACCAGTGCTTAATTTAAAGTATTGGAAAGAGAGATGAAGTACTGATTTGGTACTGAGATGTTTTTATAATAAGTAGGTATAAAAAAAAGTTAAGCTCAAAAATGTGCTTGATAAACACTTAAAAACAATTTATTTTTACAATTTTAGGTAAAAAAAATTGAAAATGTAATACAGCAAAAATAAGTTTATTCTCATAACATAACAGAAACAATTTTTTTTAAACCACAGCAATACCAAACCTGCCCAAAAGGGTGGGTTGAAACTTGAAAGCCAACCCTCCTTGAATATGGAAACCAGTGTCGTGCTTTGCACACAACAAAAATTGAAAAAACAACTGCGTCCCCGCAGGCCAGTGGGCAGAGAGAGAAAAAGAGTAAACCCAGCAGCTCAACCCGTAAAACCAACCACGCACCGCACCCCACTTAAATACCCACCACTCTCTCCCATTTCTTCTCCAAAATCCTAAACCCAAAACCATCACTTCCCCTCTCTAAAATTCCCAACTTTCTCTCTCTAAAAACCCAGAAAGACCCCTCTCTCCGTTTTGAAGAAGAAGAAAGCGAAAATGCGGATGAGCTGTAACGGATGCCGAATACTTCGAAAGGGCTGCAGCGAAAATTGCAGCATCCGGCCTTGCCTGCAGTGGATTAAGAGCCCGGAAGCCCAAGCAAACGCCACCGTTTTCCTCGCCAAGTTCTACGGCCGCGCCGGACTCATGAACCTCGTCAACGCCGGCCCCGAACATCTCCGCCCTGGTCAGTTCTCTTTTACTTTTGCTTTTTTCCGGTTGCATGTATTTTCCGGCATTTTGTTTTTCCCGAGAAACAAACAGAAGACATGGGACTGAAAGGTTTTGGTTTTGGATTTACAGCCATCTTTCGGTCTTTGCTATACGAGGCATGCGGTCGGATTGTGAACCCGATTTACGGGTCGGTCGGGTTGTTGTGGTCCGGGAGCTGGCAGCTATGCCAAGCCGCCGTTGAAGCCGTGCTGAAAGGCCAGCCGATTACTCCGATTACTTCCGAAGCGGCGGCGGATGGGCATGGCCCGCCTCTCAAGGCCTACGACATTCGCCACGTGTCCAAGGATGAGAACTCGGCCGCGTCGAAAGATTCTCAGAAGGTTAAGACTCGGTACCGGTTCAAGCGGTCCGTTGTCAAGCCCAAGACCAACAAAGTAGGCTCCGGTTCTGGGTCGGGCTGTGAGTGTGGCTCAGGAACTGATGACTCGGCCAAGCCGAGTTGTACCGGGTGCTGTGGGAACGAGTTTAACCGATCGACGAGTCACGAGTCGTCGCTGAGTCACCAGTCCGAGGCGGCTGCCAACGTGGACGGTGACAGCAAGGAATCGGAGAGCATGATTTCGTCCGAGACGGCTGAGGCTGATCTCTTTTCCCGAGCCGAGCCCGAGTCAGCTCGCAAGCGGAGGGAGCCGGTTCAGGATGGGGAGCTAGCTTTAGAACTGACGCTTGGGTTGGAGCCGCCATCACGGATCCACCACGTCGTTCCGGTGAAGAAGAGAAGAATTGAGGCTGAATTCGGCAGATCACCATCGGCCGACGACGGCGCGTGTAAAATAGAGCTTGGGCTCGATTACGTGGCCTGAGCGGTGGGGAAAAAGTGAAAGTAATAAATGGTTCAGTTTTGACGACTCAGATCGGCTCGTTTGTTTAGCTTTGAAGAGATCAAGACCCTTGCTTTTGTTCAGACTTCAGTGTCGTTTTTAGTTTCGAAGTTTCGATTTTTGACTTTTTTACCCTTTGTGAAGGTGAGATCGGATGTACAAATGACCTTGAACTTTGCATATACAAGATGGTAAATGAACAGAGGGACAAAAAATCAAAATCTTTTAATTTGTTTTTTATAGTTAGATTTTACTGATAAAAGGATAACGTCTTAACCGAGAATTACGCTTTTATCCAGAGGAAGCCTACTACAAGCAATGTTTGAAATGTCATCGGTGGATATTATATTTAATCGATATGTGAATATATGGAAATCTATTGATTTTAGCTTCGAATTAGAAGTTTTTCCAATAGATGGAAATTCAGACTTCATTTCTTTTTTCCATATTTTTCTATAATTTTTTAGATATTTTCACGAAAATATATTGAAGAAATTGCAAACCGTAGCCGTATGAGTAGTAGTGTAGTACTGTAAAGTACAAGGTTTGGTTTGTCAGAGAAACGCCATTCCCTTTGGATAAGGATTATCTCTAGTTGCCCAATAAAACAAAAATTAAGGATAAGGATTACCTCAGAATGGACGCTTATCTTTTTCTTCTCTCCTTTTCATCTATTTGTAGTCAAATTTTGCAGGCTCCCTTTATGTTTCTGATCATAAAAATTACTAAGTCTATGTGGTGCGCATACCGAGTAACTAATGAACTAACTACGTTCTTTAGTTATGTGCGGGACTTGCTAACTCGTCGGCCGAGCTCGGCCAAGGAGTAAAATATGTTAATGTGGCGTTGAGCACGCTGCTAATTTCTTGATCTTACGACAGCGGTCGAGAAAAGAACACGTCTCGGCCTTCAGGTTCTAGAGCCTGAAGACAAGACTATTAGTTCTGGGAAGTTTAATATCAAATTCGGCTTTCAATGTGCCGAATGTAGTAACCTCGTAACATCTCACTTCGCCGAGAAGGCTAATGAGATGACCTCTGCCAATAAGGACTCGAAAATTCTTGTTGATCGAAACTTGGATAAATAATCAGTCAGCCTCGAAGCAGTGCTGCTTATCCAAACTGAAGATGCTCCTCGGCCAGCTGATTCTACAGCTACAATGCTGTTTATCTAAACTGAAGATGTTGTCGGTTGCCTTCACAGTGCTATTTATCCAAACTGAAGATGTGTTAGCGGAAAAAGAAAATAAAAATATCAAGGTGTTTAAGAAGTTTGTGCAGGGCAATTTGTGTGTTGAATTGGAGTGGCTTTGAATGTTGCACCCCCTCTTCTATTTATAGTAGCAAACCTCTCTATGGCCGAGCTAGACTTATACTTGGACTAAAACTCCTCATCCTAAACTGATTAGATTTTGGCCAATCTTAACCCTAATAGGACTTTGAGCCAGGCTCTCAAACAAACTAGATTCATTTCTTAAACCTAAGCATCCTTAGCCTTGAAACTCCATGTTGCACTAGGTCTCGACTACCTCATCGTTATCCAAACCAACCCTCCTCGTAGTGTGACTCGTCCGACCCATACCAGACGGCCCATAACAAGATAAGACCAATGCTACTGGGCCGAGAACATTTTGGGCCCAAACAATTTCCCTTTGAGTTATTTTGAGCGTTAATAGGGAGAAAAATTTGTGTCGTGAAATGCTAATGTACTCGTCTTATACAAGTTCTGTTGATGCATCTATTCACCTGTTACTATTAGTGTAATTCGGTAAATCTTTTTGTTAATGTCTATATGAGGTGAGTTGGCATAGAAGTACTCGGACGGTGTGACTACAATACTCTGGAACATGGAATATTCTGCAATTTAAAGTCTGGAATCCAAGTCAATGGCTTTTCAATTTTCTTTGACCGGAGTGGAAATGGCACTATGGCATTCCACAGTGGATCGAAAAATCGAACGTGATACTAATAATACAAGTATCATATTTCTACTGTGGGCTGCAAAATATGAATGCTACTCTTATTTTTGAGTTTAATACACGGAACTTATGAGTGTGATGCATGTACAATATATAACAATTAAGAGAGATAAAAGAGAGAATCAATCTAATATATAAAAAGTCATTTTATCAACTCATACTACTGTGACAACAGTACAATACGAATTCAA
Organism: Pyracantha coccinea; assembly: GCA_028566515.2. NCBI lineage: Eukaryota > Viridiplantae > Streptophyta > Magnoliopsida > Rosales > Rosaceae > Pyracantha > Pyracantha coccinea. Next base: position 1,869,938 of record JAOTRO020000029.1, on the reverse strand, counting down.
CTTATAGTATCTAATACACATATATAGGCATCACAATAATTAAGAGAGATAAAAGAGATAATCAATCTAATATATAAAAAGTCACTTTATCAACTCACACTACTGTGACAATAGTACAATATGAATTCAACTTACAATGTCTAATCCACATATATAGGCATCACACAATACGAATTCAACTGATAGTGTTTAATCCACATATATAGACATCACACTCATTAAACTACTGTGAAAGGCCTAAATATTGTAAATTTTTGCAAGTTGTGAAGTGTTTTGTTGCGTGTGTGTGTGTGTGTGTGTGTGTTTGTGTTAATTATAACACTCCTTGAATATTTAATTTTGTAGTCTCCTATTTTGTCTGCCTTTTGGGGTTGCTTTCGTTTAAGTGGCATAATATTTCAAAACTCTGTACACTTCGCTGCTTAAGGGCCTTTAGATTTGTTGTATAACACTCCTTGAATTGTTTAATTTCTTTGACAACTATTTGATTAAATTATATGTAGAAAATTTTATGGATTTAGTGAAATACCACAATTTTCTTAAGAATTGGCCACTGAACCCTAAACAAACGGAGAAAAATGACGGAGGAGGACTGGAGTGCGACAATGACCATACCGGAGGGCTACAAAATTTAACCTCAACTGAGGAATCAGAGTATTTTAGGGAACACAGTTATATTTAACCCTGTTCTTTTGTTTGATTTGTTTTTTATAAACATCTGTGTCTAAACTGTGAAGTGTTCCATGAAAATTATGTGAAAAACGAATACAAGAATTGATGAGTTTATCATATGATCTGGTCTGCCGTCTGCACCATGAAACTTCTAGCAAGAAGCTTGGATTGATTTAGCATGGACTTAATTTTGTCCCATGTTTGGTATAACTTTGGAGTAGAAGGAGGATAGTGCTAAATAATCATTTAAGTTTGATGAAAAGCGGATAAGGACTAAATACAGTAATTCGTAAGAATAATCCGGTGAAACAAATGTACACTGAATTCTTGGATTAAGGCACCAGCCCACGCTTGGGACTCAAAACAATCAAACAAAAATTTATATCAAATAAACTGAATCCGGGGTTTAAACTTTAAACATGTCCCTTTCTTAGCGTAACCTTGTAATATCGCTATAAAATAACCAACTAAAATGAATGATGAGAACAAGTTGTTCTAGACATTGTCTTGTACTCTTTATTACATGGAAATTAAAAACAAGACATCCTGAAAAGACTTGAAATGTGAAATTAATTGAAAGATTACAAAGCTAGTGATCCTATATAGTGCAGACTACCTTGTTGTAAGCTAAATTTTCTGGCTGTTGCAATGTGGCTTATTTTGCAGACGCTCTTTCTTCAGTGCCATGAATTTAGCTGCTATATCATCATAGTCAGGCAGCTTAGGGTGGACATGAGTAGAATACTGGAAGGCGTCGGAATATGATCGTCGGAAGTCATCGTTGTGATTGTCCTTAGCTCTTTCTGGCGGCATTGTCACGGCTCTGGAATAAGGAGGTACTGTCTCTTTTCTTGCACTCCAAGAATTAGTCACATGTGGAGATGTGGAACTATATGAGGCACGCCTGCATCGAAAACTCGATTCCTCTACTCTTCCTTTGAGCACTTTGTTTTGCATAGTGGGATGCTGATGATCCGGATACGTGAAAACGTTATACATCATAGCTTCATTGCCACAGCTCTTCCTCCTCATTGGCTCTGGACGCACTGCAGGCCATTCGATTCCCCTGTTCAATTGTTCATGTCCATAAGTTGGAAATCCAACCCTAGCTGTAATCCCTCTCTTTTGCTTCCACGGTTGAACTTCACAAGAAATATTTTCGTCGTCCCGGGTGCAAACATAACATGGATTTCCCAGGCTGCAGCCACAGCTTCGTCCCTTTGTATCAAATCCACACTTGCTTTGATTTTTCAGATGCTTTCTGCCATAGTAATTTAGATATTCATTATCCTTAAAGCATTGATTTTCATGAGAAATCGATCTCTTCCTCGGTCTTTTCCCACTTCCCTTCCAACTTGATCTCCTTGGGCTTTTTGACTCGCAATTCTCACTCCAAGTCTCATAACATTCCACATAACTGAGATCATAACTGCCTTCAGGATTCTCCCTCTTCGGTGCGATACCTTTGAATTTGAAGAGTCTTTGGTCCTGGGAGTCTGCATCTCTTGTTGTAGAAAACTGAACCTCTTCTATGTCATCAAGGTAAATCACAATATCCCCATCTCTTGTTGTAGCATGACTTGTGCTACCAGAAGTACTGCTCCGACTTTCTTCAGTGCCCGGAGTTGATATATTTGGAGAACCAACTTCAGAAAAATTCCCTTCAATCAATGGCATAACCAATGAAGAACTAGCAGAAGTTCTAGATACATTAGAATCAGCATCTATGGCTTCTCTTTCCATTTCCACGACATTTAAAACTTGCATTCCAGATGTTTTGGTTCGTCCATAATAATCTGCATCCAGTACTTGATGTCCACTAATTTCCTTCACCTAATATGCATTGAACAAAAGGACTAATATTTTAATTTCAAGTACGATAAAAGACATGAAGTACTGGGAGCTAATGAAAGATTTTGCACAAAACCGAGCACAGTGGCGTATTAGAATTCATACCGCCGACTCCACTTACGGCGATAAGGCTTTGTTGTTGTTTATAAAAGATATATAATAGCACAAATGTTCTAGACATATTTATTGCAGTATGTAATGAGTAATTACCTTTTGTTGCCATTCTGAATAGTACTCAATAGCTAAAGCCTGTGGTTTGATGCAGTAATTTCTTGCTATTTCACTGACCAAGATATGCTTTTTATCATCTGTTACTGACTTTTGGGATAGTTTCTCTATTACCTGTAGTTTTGGACTTTGTTAGTTCACACTCATGTATAACTTCCAATAACCTTATGAGATCAACAGAAACACCCTTTAAAAAAAAATTTGCAAAATCGTAAAACTTGACATCGTACCTCACGGCTCACAAGATTCCCAGGGAGTAGTTCAAGTGCACTCATTGTGAATTTCTGCCCGTAACGTTCTCCGAATAGCTTCCTGATCCCCCTAAGCTCAGGCAGATCCCCACATCTTGCAGAAGCATAAATAAGACTTGAAACTGCTTCATTTATGTCATTTGGGCAGTCCCTGAAAAACCACCAAATTGCAGCACAAACAGAATTACTTAAGATCAAATGAGGAAAACAAAAAAAACTTGGGAAGAAAATAGAAAAAATTCAGATCAAGCATACTTGTGTCTGCGGATGTAAGGAAGGTGGATGAGGATGAATTCACAGAAATTGTCCAACACTTCAAACAATGCCACTACGGATTCGTCTTTGATTATCTGCTCAACCTGAAAAATAAAATGGCCCAAAGTTGAAAAAGTGTTAATAGTCGTTTGATACTCAAGTTGTTCTTGGTAGCACTTTTGTGTAACCGCACCACTTTTGTCACCCAAAAGTGCTTTGGGGGAAGCACAATATCCCAAATCAGAAAACATAATATTGGATTTAGTATGGCAAACCCCCAAAAAAAAAAAATTAGAGAATTAAAATCAACGAGAAAAAAGGTAAAAAAAAAAAATCCCAGAAGCAAACAGAATTGTTGGTAGCACAATAATATTAAGAAATTCCAACGAACACATATTTTCTGGTGGTTGTACTTTTAAGTTTTAACTACTCAACTTTCTGAACCAAAAGTTGAGAAATGTGAACAAACCGAGGTGCCAAATTAGTTTAACCAACTATATGTACTATGAAATAATTAATTAACTAGAATATTCATGACGAATTAAAATTAGAAAAGCAGAGAAGATGTCACGGGATTTCTACTGTTACATTCATACCCTGTTGAAGGCTTTGCCTTCGTGACCGTGTTTGATCAGCTCCGCCACGTCTTGACGTAGTTGCCTGACAATTGCTTGCCTCTTATTTTTCAGCAACTTGAGCCGGCAGTGCACCTCTTTGATCAGCCTCTTGCTGCAACCCAAAAAACGAGCACACACAAAACAAAACAATACAATGAGTTTGGTTTTATAAAAGATAAAGCTATGATGCATTTCCAACAAAAGAAACAGCTTCAAAGATTGCATGTTTTGAATTAAGTTACCACTTCGAAGCCTTTCGCCACCCGAATAAGATGTCGAACATGTCTACAATTGCGGAATAAATTTCGGATTGTTTTGAAGGTGAAAGAACAAAATGGTAGCAAGGAAAACCAGCTTCATTTGCAGCTGAAGCTTTGAGGAATAATGGGAAAGAGAGAAAATGTGAAGTAGAGAAGTTGAAGAACTAGTAACCACCAGATGACAGTTGGGTTGATCACTTTAGAGTGCGTTGCATATATTTAGGAGTGGGTTTGAAAAGGTTTAGAGAGAGAAAGAGAGTGGGAGAGAGAGGAGAGAGAGATTGTGGAGGCACGAGACAGTTGTTGGTCTCCTTGAAAAACTGCTCCCGCCACTACAAGTCGTTTGGGACACTTGTGAGGCCACACTGGAAACCCTCGTTAATGGAGATTAGAGCAACAGGACATGGGGTTAGTTTTTTTGCCAAGGTCTGGTTCTAAATATAATTTTGATAATTGTGTTGAAAAGGAAAAAGGCTCATTCTTTATCATTGAAGAGAGAATCTGGGAAAAACGATTGGATAATGATGATATTTGATGACTCCAGGAGGAGACAAAATGAAGAAATTGTTGTGTTGATCAAGCCAAATCATAAATATCTCTAAAAGTTCATCAGAATGAAGTCAGCCGGCTCCTAAAACCCAGAAGTACGTGGGCATGAATCAATTAGAAAGTGGAAAAATCACAAAAACACAAGAGCTATATAAACACAGGATAAAAAAAACGAATCGGACGAAAACTGGTTACAGAAACTTTGGTAGCAGAAAGTTTATATAGGCATCAAGATTCCTAATTTTAGATAATGTTGAAAATAGTGTGTAATGAAATTGTGCTCTTTTTAAGTGGTAGGTGTTTTCTTAAAGGACTCAGTTTCGAGTCACATAAAAATATAAAATAAACATAGACGTTTGTTTTTTTGGCCTATTATGTGACTTAACTCAACTCTGTATCATTTCAATTGTATTAGATTTTTTTAAAAAGAGGCTTAACGACTCTCCAATAGAATAGAATATCGTTAAAAAAAATTAAAACATTGAAATAAAATGACACAAGTATGAGTTTTTCTTTTCTGAAAGAACAAGAGAAATCTTGTAATCATGAATAAAAAGTAGAATGGGAATACGTATTACTCATAAACATTGTTGAGCCGAAAAGATTGGTATGGTTGGTGTAGTTTGTGCATATCAACTGACCTTTGTAATTTGTATTAGTTGGACGTTATTGTACTTTGCACACAGCCTTAACACACACGCATTGACATTGGACCCCATCTTCTCATTCCTCTCCTTGTCGGATAAAAGTGAAAAAGAAAAATAATATGCAAACACAGAACCCGCTTCACCAAAACAAATGCACAAAATGGCTGCGTGGTTGGTCGTTTTCTAGGAATAGGTAATCAAACCCACCTCTCTCTCTCTCTCTCTCTCTCTCTCTCTCTCTCTCTCTCAACTAGTAATTTATGTGTAAATATTGAGCTGGTGACCAACTGATGCCACAGGGGCATGCTGCATACGTGAGACATGGCATGCAATAAACTGCAGGGTTGAGTGGGGGGAGCAAGCATGGCGTGGTAGATTGAGGCAAAGCTCCGATGATCAACGATGATGCTCAATTTATAAAAAAACCAAAAAGGTTGCTTGCTGACTCTCGCAACATTCTTTTATAGTGTTTCTTGTTTTGCTAGACATTGGCGCACACCGCGCAATGGCACAACACCCAACAGGATTCTCTTTGGATCTTTTTGATAAGGATCATAAAAATTTGTAAATTGTGTCTGTTTATCGTACATAGTGTGATCAATTTTGTTAAGTATTGTTTGTATTTAATTTTAAATAAAAATATTTAAAATAATTTCTGACCGCATGATATACGATAAACAAATATGATTCACGAATCTCCAAAATCCTCACAGAGAAAATCCGGATTCGCACAACACAACTATCATCCATTCCTCGGAGGGTCTTGTAGAATATTATAAAGAATTTTACTCGAGAAATGGATAAAATATAATTTAGTGCTAACTACATTTACACTCCTTAGGTTGAGATGACTTTTAAGATACTGGGTAAGTTTTAAGTTTTTCATATTGCATCTGATATTTTAAAATTATATCAATTTATAATTTATATATATATATATATATATTTAACAAGCGATATTATCTAAAGGAGTGAGAGGATGGGTTAAGCCTTAGCAATAATGTGGTTCAAATTCGTCTTTAACGAGAATTAAACTTAAAACCTCTTACTTACAAGTGGAGAGGAATACCACTAAACCGTAGTACTAAGTGGCACAACTTTTTGTATATTTGAACATATAATTATCCATTAAATTGATGAGTTTTTAAGGTTATATGGTGTAAATGCGGATTACATGTCAACCTAGTTACGGGTTTCATGTTCACCATGTCATCAATTTAGTGAAGACCAACGTGAGAAAATTGAAACCTCATGGCCAAGTTTAAAAATCACCTCAAAGAGGTGTAAAATGTAGTTAGCTCTATAATTTAATACATAAAATGAACTTATAATGTCATCAATATTTTTTGTGATAGTGTGATAAAGCCCCCAGGCCATGTTGCGCGGGTGATACGATCTTCTGGTTTACAAGGCAAAGAATAATGCATTTACAATAACCAAAAATGAGCAATTAGAAAAGACTTGAAGATGGACTTAAAATAAGATTAAAAAAAGGCTAAGAAGATGCTCCCACGTATTACAGTTGTATGCACTTTCAAGAATTCAAATAACAAGGAAGCTCCCGGTCGAAAACAGTGACGGTTGACCGGCATTTGCGTCGATATTTTACAGGTTAATAGAAAACAATTGTCGTTCTATTTTATTAAATAGATAATCAGATAAAAACCTTTATAACACTTATTCGAACAAAAAAACACACACACAGAGAAAAGTTTTGTTAAATCGGGCCCAATATGTGTGTTTTTTGAAAGCCCAGTCATCCAATGCCTTAAGCTGGAGAACTAGCGTCTCTGTCGAATGTTTTGATATCATTATAAACTTTTAGGCGCACCTCCAACTAGGGGTGGGTTCGGTACGGTTACCGTATCAAAACTCTTGTACCAATTACCGTACCAAACTTTCGGTTTGGGAAAATCTATTACCATTACCATACCAAACTTTCGGTATACCGAAGTTCGGTATTGCCAAATGTTCGGTTGGCACGGTATGGCAATGGTAATTGCCACTTTATTTTGAGACAAAATTTGTTTTAATTTGCTTTGTTCAACATGCATCTATTATTCATCATTCACAATTCACACATACAATAATTCAAATGATGCATCAAGATTCATAATGAAAATTAAACTTACAATCCAAATAGAAGTTACGAACCAAAACAAATTGAAGTTAACAATCCAAATAGAAGTTAAAGTTTCAAAACCAAATGAAAATTGGAACTAAGGCCATCTCTAACCGAAGGGTCCAGAGGGCCAAAGTGCCGAAAATAGCCCCAAAACCGTCTCTAGCTGAGGGCTAGGCCAAAGGGCTCGTGGGCCCCACGAAATTTGAAAGGGTCAAATGGCCAACCGGCTGGTCAAATCCAGCCAGCCAGTCAGCCCTGAGCTAGGCCAAAATTTTTATTATTCATGTCAGTTACATCTGTTAGGAATAATAAAAATAGTGTCGGTTATAACCAACACGAACAGTAGGCTAAAAATTTCAATACAACGGCTAGTTACCGTTGGATTCAATATTTTTTTATTTTTTTGGGGCCAAATTTTTTTTTAATGAATTTAAAAAATCCCCCCTTTTTCCCTATAAAATACCTAAAGCCATTCCTACACCATTTCTCACATAATTTTCATCCTTTTTAAATTTAAGTTGTTGTAGTTTTTAAATTTAAATAATAAATTATGTTTGGCCCTATGACCCTTTGGCCCTCGATTGGAGACCGTTTTTTGTGACAAGGCTAAAACGAGCCCTATGGCCCTTTGGCCCTCACTTGGAGATGGAGGCGAATATGGTTCTGTACTGTTTATTAAAATATTAATACCTTGGAGGGCCATAGGGCTAAAATGAGCCTTCTGGCCAGCCCTCGATTGGAGATGGCCTAAACTTCAAAAAGTAAAATTCATTAATCAATCCTTCAAGCTTGAGATGTCGAAACTTTTGGAGAAGGCATTGAACTTGCAGAAGATTGAGCTTGTGTCAAGTCTACATTACAAACAAGGAAAATATATTAGTAGCAAGAAGAATTAAAATTGAAAACCATTTAATAACAAATTTACTAAAAAAATCAACGTATATCATACTTGTTTCTACTTCTTCCATTTCTTTGTAAAATTGAAGCATATCTTCCGTTGGTTCCTTGTATAAGTTTACTTCATCTGCCTTAAGCCAATCACTAGTACACACTAGTGCCTCTACCATTTTAGGAGTCAATGATGCCTTAAAAGGGTTGACAACCCTCCTCCCTAAGCTAAATGCATTTTCACTAGCAACGGTAAAAGTGGGGGCTGCAAAGATATCCTTGACTATTTGTGAAAGAATTGAAAACTCTTTTGTGTTTGATTTCCACCAACTTAAGAGATCAAAGTCACCAACACCAATGCTAATATAAGTAGGGTTTTATTTTCAAATTATTGGAATATTATAAATGACACACCCTGACCCAATTATCGGGGCGTGCTGGCCTTCACGAGAGGTGAAGTAGCCAAGTGCGCAGCGCGGAAGTACTAGAGTGAAAATTTTGAGGAAATAAAAACCAAA